>WWET01001489.1:258063-287628 GCA_011038615.1 Limnodynastes dumerilii
GGAAAGAGAATCATGAAGCAGACTACCTAAGCAGACGTGTATATTCCAGGAAAATGGAAATTGGACAAAGCGATATTCAATCAAATTGTACAGAAATGGGGTCGGCCTCAAGTGGACTTAATGGCATCAAGCAGCAATTGGAAAGTAAAGGCCTACTTTTCGAAATACTGGAACCCACAGTCACTAGCAGTGGACGCCCTGTCAAGTCTGTAGAAATTCCCTCTAAAAAAAGATTATAACCTGGCGCTCAAAACAAACGAGTGGTTAACAAATTATGTTTAAATCTAGATAAATAAATAAACAATTAAAAAATAATAAATAATATCTTAGGATAAAACAAACAGCAGCTGTAATGTGGATTGCCAACCAAATAAAAATATATACATACAGAAAATTACTGCGCTAATAGTTTATCCAAAAATATATATACCAACGCTCAAAAAAGGTTACCTAATAACAATTTTATTATTATCATAGATAAAAAGCTCAATAAAGGCAATTGAAATAAATAAAAATAGGGAGGGGATTCCTATTAATTCTATAAAAATATACAATCAATGGAGCAAGTAAATACACATGAAGCAAAAGCCTCTGAGAGGTGTCCGAGGGAGAGACGCGCGTCCGCGTCTGTCGGTTTGTAGCAAGGGCAGTTCTTATGCTGATGTTGTCTCCGTTACTCTGAATAATCAGAGCTGGTGTATAGGAGTCCAGCTAATTGATAGGTTAGGTTAGCACATGTCCAGCCGAGTATTCCTCCGTTGTTCCGACTCAGAGCTAAGGAAGGCAGTCCCGGAAAAGGTATGAGTAACCTGTTAAGATGTTGTAATAAAGATTCTTTGAAACGATATTTCCAGTGTCTTTTCGTTTATAATAAGGGTCCCGCGTCTCTCATATAAGCCACTATACAGATGGCATAGACATATAGCGGTAGGAAATCCACGGACGGCAAAACAAATCTCAGAGGCAGATGGAATATAGGCTCCAAAGTAACGCAATTAAATGATAGGAATCACACTCTCCTGTCAAAGATAAAAGCAGCTGACGCGTTTCATGGCCCCCTGGCCACTTCTTCAGAGGTAAGTATAGGTATCCGATCTGAGGGGTATTTAGCCTTTCTCTAATTGATGGACACAGATGAGGACTAATTAATGAGCGCTGGTATTAACAATAATACTATGTGAATACAGAGGAAGACAGGATTCATTACAAAAAGCAAAAATCAAAAGTATATATATAGAAAAGTATTTCTATATACAGTATATGAATAGAAAATATTGATGTATAAATATAAAAAGAAAAAAGTATATATATATATATATATATATATATATATATATATATATATATATATATATATATATATATATATATATATATATATATATATATATATATATATATATATATATATATATATATATATATATATATATATATATATATATATATATATATATATATATATATATATATATATATATATATATATATATATATATATATATATATATATATATATATATATATATATATATATATATATATATATATATATGCTGAGAATCGGGTATACCTGTGACTGTCAGGAACAGGAGACAGGGCTTCACCAGACAAAGATTCCGACAAAGGCGTGAATACACACAGACATCTAGTGACGATAGCGCTGCCAACACTGATGGCGAAGGCTCAGTTAACGAGACGAGGGGTTTTCAGGGCAAACCGCCTCTGAATGTTCCGCCAGGCGCCACAAGGAAAAGAGGAAGAGGACGAGGAGAGGTGGCCAGTGTCTCCGTACCCAACACGCGGTCACGAGAAAAGGGCAAGCAGACTTGATCTTCAATCTATCAGACAGGGCCCTCACTGAAGCTGAGATTTCTGTCCTGTCAAGAGGATTGTCTTTTGTACCCTCCAATGATTTTAAATCCTTAGATTGGAAAGTGGATCAATATCGCCTGCACAGACAATTGAAGTTGAAAGAATTTTTCCAGGGCCACCCAGAAAAACCATCTACTCTCCCCCCCCAGTACATCAAATTTCAACAGAAAAGCAGCTTTGACCCTCAGGGCCATAATCCATCCATCAAGTGCTTTATGCGTCTACTGAATGAGTCTGTGGACAAGACAGTACAAGCCTTACCAAAACTACAGCATAACTTATCTTTGGCTGAACGCAAGGCCATTACCAATCTGGCGTCCTACAAAGACATTGTGATTAGACCCGCTGACAAAGGTGGGGCTATTATTGTTCAAAGTCTACGAGATTACAGAGCTGAGCTTCTCCGCCAACTAGGTGAGAACTCAGTTTATTGCAAACTGCAGAAGGACCCGAAGCAGGAATACAAGGAGGAACTAGATGCCATTTTGATCCGGGCAATAGACTTGGAACAAATACCCGAGACAGTGGGTCAGGCCTTGATTACAAGGTTTCCAAAAACCCTGATTATATACTCACTGCCTAAAATCCACAAGGACCCTCTCCAGCCCCCTGGTAGACCGATAATATCGGCCAGGGACTCTCTGTGCTATCCGGTGGCATAATTTCTGGACTCCTTTCTTCAACCCTGTGTACAAGCCATCCCAACGTTTCTGAAAGACACCAGCCATTTACTAAGCAAATCACTGGAGATGAAATTCCTTACGGAAGACACGACTTTGTGCACGGTGGATGTGACGGCACTTTACACTAGTATCCCACATCAAGCAGGGATAGATGCAGTCAAGGAGCTGATCACGAATAATCCCACGTATGCTGGTCCCGATGTGTCACTATTTATGGAATTACTTGACTTTATTTTACGTAAGAATTACTTTCTGTTTAATGGGCAGTACTACCTGCAGGTGTCAGGATGTGCGATGGGATCACCAGTAGCCCCGTCCTTTGCGAACTCCTACATGCACGTAGTAGAGAAAGAATTATTCCTGGACAACCCTATCTGCATGGCCAAACTGAAGTTTTACACCAGGTATATCGATGATATTTTAATTTTCTGGCAAGGAGACGGGTTGGAGTTTGAACAAGCCATGACCAAAATCAACAGCATGAATGAATTTATCAAATTTACCTTCGTGACTGACAACACGGAAATCCGCTATCTGGATGTGAACATCAGGGCTTGTGAGGGGTCCATACATACCTCTATCTTCGTGAAAAACACGGACAGAAACACACTACTTTTGGCTAACAGTCATCACCCTCTCCCACTGAAGAGAGGCCTGCCCTACTCTCAATTTCTGAGAGTTTGCAGGATAAACAGTAATGAGGAAACCCGTGATGCCCAGCTGGACCAAATGCACAGTAAATTTGAGGCCAGGGGCTACAGTCCCACGTTACTCAAGCTAGCGAGAGCTAAAGCACTGAGGGTCCCTCGTAAGGATCTATTGCTACCTAAGGGACTGGAACACAAGACTGATTATGTACCCTGGGTCAATCAATTTAATAGGGACAGTAGTTTTGTGAATCAAGCTACCAGAGCCCTATGGCCGATCATCCGCTCTGATCTATCCCTACCATCCTTAAATGAGAAAAGAGTGATGCCCTGCTACAAGAGAGGGCGCAATTTAAAGGACCTCGTGATGAGGACGGATATCACGGATATGAAGGAGGTACCAAGCAACTTCCTAACTAGACCTCCTGGTTGTTACCGGTGCCTTGGATGTATAACATGCAGGCACATGGAGCCCAGCAAAGTCTTCTCACACCCTAGATCGGGGAAGGAATACAAGATCAAGTATCCATTGACGTGTACTACTAAGTTCATCATTTATGTCCTCAGATGCCCTTGCGGGCTACACTACGTAGGAAAAACCAGGAGGACGTTTAGGGAGAGGTTCAACTTGCACCGAGCAGCGATTTGGACTGCCCTGGCTGGAGGCCCAATGGACCAACCGGTGGCAAGACATTTCAAGACATTGGCTGACCTGAAGTTTAAAATTATTGACCACATTCCTCTGACGCTCAGGGGTGGTGACAGGGACAAAGCACTATTATGCTTGGAAGCAAGGTGGATTCACACCCTGGACACGGTTAAACCCAGGGGTCTAAATGATTTTCTTCCTTTGAACTGCTTTTTATAAGTGTCATGTGCCTGTGGCCGAGTGGGTTTTTGTCTCGTTGCTTGTTTCTACCTTTATGGCCTTTTAGGTCTCCTAACAGTACACTAAGGACTATAATGGATTAGTGTCTTATGAGTTATTCTTTGCTTTAGAATTGTGTTTTGTGTTTTTCTGTTGTTTCCCCCTGTCTTGGAGGCTCCGTTTGATGTGGGGCTGTGCCAGGTTATTTGTGATGCCCTTTTTGTCCACATACTCTATAGTTATATCTGTTCTCACTGCTTATGGCTTATCTATAGGTTTGTTGGGGTCATATGTGTGCCTTTCCCTGCTAGGTTGATATACATGTGTACAGGCTTCCTTGCGAGTGCTTACAGGGGGGTACTTGCGGTTATACACGCGTCCCTGCGTGGTTCCATGAGACAGTTTTGCCTAGACTGATATTAGCTGGTTGATGCTCTATATATGTAATTTTATTTGTACCTAACACTGTTTTTCTTGTAACATGCTCTATTCACTTTCCCTCTGTTGCAGGCTCCCCGCTGCACGTGTGCTACGAGCTTGAGCGTCCTGCAGCTTGGTAACCTGGCTGTCTGGTGATTGGCTGCGACGCACCACACTGCTGGAGCCTCTGGACGTTGCCCTGGAACGCTGTCTGTCTGTTCCAACCCGGAAGCCGTGGGAGCTGTCCGTTGTACGCTGAGCTGGTGGTGACACGTGCAGGGGGTGCTGCACTGGGGTAAGTGTTTGTTTATTGGCAGTCTTATCTATATAATGCTGTGATATGTTGCATTTGTTTGATGTCCCTGCTGATAGAGACCTAGAGTCTCTGAAACGTTGGAATAAAGCACCTATTGTTATTTATCTGACCGTCTGGGAGTGCCTTTTTCTAGCATCATATCTACTTGTTCCTGCTGTGCACCCCAGCAAGTTTTGATTATCTATGTAGGAGTGCCGTCTCCTGGAAACTACATGCATTAAGGTCCCCACACTTGTGTGGATAACCTTTAACCCTCTGGCACCCACCAACTGTACTTTTGATTATTTTTAACTATCACAGACTGTATTGTGATCTTCTGCCGACATTGGGCCTAACTATGTCAGTAATTGAGGATCTGACTCATGGACTAGCACAGGTGAACTTGCCTGTAGGGGAAACCCTATGCTTCTCTGATGTGGAAGCAGAATCTATTTTATTTAAAGATCATCTCCCAGATACATCCTCTGGATCCACCAACACCGACCTCTTTCATGAAATTCTTAAACAGAAAAAGAGGGAAATTGAATTCTACATGCATGGGGTTACCCTGTCTGATTATTACAGGAAGAAATGGATCCCTAAGGGCTTTCGTGTTAAAAAGATCCCCACAATAGGACGATACAACCAGGATTTCTGCAGGCGATGGGTGGCCATTTTAAATAAGTGCTCTCTGGATCTGATACTCCTGGTGATTGAGGAGTCTTCAAGGGTTATGTCTGAATCCAAGTCTAAAGCTGAGGCGTTGGAGGAAAAGTATAAGGACACGCTTTTGGCGGATACAGAGGAGGACTGGTACTACAAACTACAGCTGCAGATCGACACCTATCGAGCTAACCTGATTAAATTCAAAAAAGAAAAATTGGACAAAGTCACGAAAGACTATGCTGAGAATCGGGTATACCCGTGGCTGTCAGGAACACAGTCTTTTGAGAATAGGAGACAGGGTTTCACCAGACAAAGATTCCGACAAAGGCGCGAATACGCACAGACATCTAGCGACGACAGCGCTGCCAACACTGATGGCGAAGGTTCGGTTAACGAGACGAGGGGTTTTCAGGGCAAACCGCCTCTGAATGTTCCGCCAGGCGCCACAAGGAAAAGAGGAAGAGGACGAGGAGAGGTGGCCAGTGTCTCCGTACCCAACACGCGGTCACGAGAAAAGGGCAAGCAGACTTGATCTTCAATCTATCAGACAGGGCCCTCACTGAAGCTGAGATTTCTGTCCTGTCAAGAGGATTGTCTTTTGTACCCTCCAATGATTTTAAATCCTTAGATTGGAAAGTGGATCAATATCGCCTGCACAGACAATTGAAGTTGAAAGAATTTTTCCAGGGCCACCCAGAAAAACCATCTACTCTCCCCCCCCAGTACATCAAATTTCAACAGAAAAGCAGCTTTGACCCTCAGGGCCATAACCCATCCATCAAGTGCTTTATGCGTCTACTAAATGAATCTGTGGATAAAACAGCACAAGCTTTACCAAAATTACAACATAACTTATCTCTGGCTGAACGCAAGGCCATCACCAATCTGGCGTCCTACAAAGACATTGTGATTAGACCCGCTGACAAAGGTGGGGCTATCATTGTTCAAAGTCTACGAGATTACAGAGCTGAACTTCTCCGCCAATTAGGTGAAAACTCGGTTTATCGTAAACTGCAGAGGGACCCCACGCAGGAATATAAGGAGGAATTAGATGCCATTTTGACCCGGGCCATAGACTTGGAACAAATACCTGAGACAGTGGGTCGGGCATTGATCACAAGGTTCCCAAAGACCCCGATTATATACTCACTGCCTAAAATCCACAAGGACCCTCTGAAGCCCCCTGGTAGACCGATAATATCGGCCAGAGACTCTCTGTGCTATCCGGTGGCCTCTTTTCTGGACTCCTTTCTCCAACCCTGTGTACAAGCCATCCCAACGTTTCTGAAAGACACCAGCCACTTATTAAATAAATTACAGGAGATAAAATTACCTACGGAAGACACGACTTTGTGCACGGTGGATGTGACGGCACTCTACACTAGTATCCCACATCACGCAAGACACAGGCCCCACAGGTTCAGTGACCGGTGGCGTCGGCTCTGGGGGAGGCTGGGAATTAACAGCTGATTGCCTGCTAAAGCGTTCTAGGCGAGCAGCCGCCGATGTTGCTTGTGTATGTTTCCCCATTATTGTAATGGGAGAAGGCACAGATTGTAGCACAACGATGTTGTCAGCACACGTATGTAGCGTTAAGCAGGCAGAGAGAGCTGTGTAAACTGTGCAACATGTAAGAGTCTCTATAGTATTAGAACAGTTCTGGCTCTCCGTTAGATGGAGCTTGCTAAATTACCTGTATGACCCCAAAAGGCAAATTGGCAGATATTTTGTACCAACGAATCAGAACCGAGAGTTATACAATGAGGTTCTGTGCATGAAGTAGTAGTTATGATTTACTGTAAAAAGGCTTGGAGTGAATTAGGATTAAATAAAATCTTGCAAAACTGGCTTGGTAGCTGGTCCTCTGGGTCTGTGCTCAGTGAAGGGGGCACTTTGAAATACAATAAGGTTGATATAGATCAGCCACTGTTAGCCACCTTTAGCCACTGCTTGCCTCTGTTAGCCACTGAGAGCCTCTGTTATCCGCTGACAGCCACTAATAGCCTCAGCTAGCCACCAGTAGTTCATCTGCCACCACTGCAACTCTGCCTGCACTTACTGTGGATGGTGCCTTGAGCACGCAAGGACCCAAAATGGCGGCCTTTCGCGCCAAACAGCCAGGGAGACCGCGCTAGGCCCACAAGCAGCACAGCCGTGCATCAGGGGGGCCGATGGCCTGGCACTACAGGAGATCACAGCCTGCTGCCACGGGTGCCCCAACGGAGTGATCCCTCTGTGGTGTTCTGCAGCCGCATCCGCGGCACCGCAGAACCAGGAAGCGCTGGGCAGGCCTGTCGTCCGGGAGACCCCACGGTGTCACAACGGAGCGCTGGAAACTGCACCACACGGAACCGGAGGGCAAGCAGGGATGGTGAGGGTGTCAGGAGAGGAAAGGGTCGACTGCAGAAGGGACACAAACGGGGAAATTGACGGGTGATGAAGGGGAGCTAAGTCCTGTGTGACTTACTCCATCGGGATCCAAGCCACACCCCCGGTTTTTTACCTTCTTAATAATATTTCTGCGATGCTCCAGAAATCGTTGTTTTAAGCATCTAGTGGTTCTCCCCACGTAGCCAAGGCCGCATCCACACATCAAGAGATAGATAACAAAATCCGAGTCACAATTGATAAATTGTCGAATTGGGATGCGGTCTTGGCCCATGGGTGCAAATTTCGTTTTGTTAGCAACATACTTGCAAGTTATGCAAGAATTGCGTCCACATTTATAGAACCCACAGATATTTGAGGTATTAAGGAAAGTGCATGTCCCGTCTGAAGATCTCTCTTGTTTCAGATGGCTAGGTGCTAAAAAATGCTTAAGATTTTTGTTTTTCTTATAAATTATTTGTGGCTTCTCAGGTAGGATGTCTCTCAAGGTCTCAATTTCTCTCAAATTCTTCTCAATGATTTTTTTCACTTGGTGAGATTTATTATGGAATCTGGAGACAAAGCAGGCTATACGGTCAGACTGGTATGAAATCTGGAGACAAAGCGGGCTACATGGTCAGACTGGGTGGTAGAGGATTTTTTGGGCTTAACTGTAAGAAGGGCAGATCTATCCAAATCTTGGACCTCCCGTAATGCTGAATTCAACAAATCAGGAGGATAACACCGTTCAAGAAAATTTGTAATTAATTCCTGGGCTTGTTGTAGAAAGGAGCTCTTGGAAGAGCTGTTTCTATACAGGCGGATGAGTTGACCCTTTGGAATGTTAGTTTTCCAAGGTTTGTGGTGGGCGCTATGAAAATCTAAGTATGTATTAGCGTCCACCTCTTTTTTATAGTTAGCCGAAACAATTTGACTACCTTTGGAGGAGAGGGTCAGATCGAGAAAGTTGGTGGTCAGCCTATTATAAGAAAAAGTGAAAAAAAGGTTGAGTGAGTTAGAGTTAAGAGAATTAACAAAGGGAAGTGCAAAATCATAGTCCCCATCCCAAATTATAAATAGATCGTCTATATAACGGCCATAGAAGACTAGAGACGCGCCGTGCCCGCCCCCCCAGACCAGCTCGTCCTCGAGCTGGCCCATGTAGAGGTTGGCGTAGCTCGGCACAAATCTTGTCCCCATGGCCGTCCCCATTACCTGAAGATAATACGCACCTTGGAAAAGAAAATAGTTGTGAGACAGTATGAAAGAGACCAATGATACAATGAACCCCTGGTGCTGTTCCTCCAATCTCCCATCCCTGGCCAGTGACCTGCGAATGCAGTCTGTCCCCAGGGAATGGGGAATGTTAGTGTAGAGACTGGACATCGAGTGTAAGGAAAGCATAAGAGTCCCTCCACTCGATGTCCTGGAGCTGCAACAATAAATGTGTAGAGTCTCTAATATAAGAGCGGAGGGACAGCACCAGGGGTTGAAGAAAGTGATCCACATATAGAGACAGATTAGAAGTAAGAGAATTAATGCCAGAGATAATAGGCCTCCCAGGGGGTGAAGATAAAGATTTATGGATCTTAGGTAAATAATAAAAAATAGGAGTGACCGGAAATGGAATAAATAAGAAGCGCCACTCTTCTCTCGATATGACCCTCTCGTCCAAAGCTCTATCCAAGAACTCCTTACATTTCAGGGAAAAGATATTAGTGGGATTCTGTCCTAGTAATTTGTAGAATTGTAGATCTTGTAACTGTCTAAGTGATTCGTTAATATAAGCATCCCGGTCTAACAGGACAACCCCCCCTCCCTTGTCCGCTTCCTTAATGACTATAGAGTTGTCTTCTGCTAGTGCTTTTAGGGCTTCTGATTCAGCTTTCGTTAGGTTAGATATGAAATGATTATGTGGTTTATTGCAAAGAGACATGAGTTCTTCTAAGGTAGCTTTATAAAAAAGTTCAAGGGGGGGCATCTAATATTCCTGGGAAAAAATTCTGATTTGAATTCTGACTGTTCTTAAAAACAGATGTTACAGGGGTGGGTGTACCCAAAGAGTCCGCCTTGTCTCCAGATTCCTCTTGTAATCAGTGTAGAATACCAAGTAGGTCAAGATCCTGTTGGTCGAAGTGGCCATGTAAGACAGCCTCCTTCGCATCAGTGGGTCTCTTAGAAAAATATTTCTTCCTATACAAGGAACGCACAAAGAAATTCAATTCAACAAAGAGTTCAAAGGCATTGGGAGGAGCTGTGGGGGGAAATTTTAACCCTTTACTCAAAAGGCTTAATTCTGCTGGTGAAAGTATTCGAGATGAGAGATTAAAAATCCCTCTCTGACTTATGTTGTTTTCTGTTGTCGTTTTATGGGTTGATTTTCCTCCTCTTTTTCCCTTCGTTCTGGGCTTCTTAGTCTTTTGGAGGGAGTGGCCAGAGTCTGTTAGGGGTTGAGATGGAAAAGAGAAGTCCATTCCCTCCCCTGAGTGATCCCTAAAAAATGATGATTAGATGTGATGGATTGTGGTATGGCACTGACATTGGGGTGTACTTTAGGTCTGGCACCTCCCAGAACGTCTATATTGGCTATAGGTGGGGGTAAGGTAGTGAGACATGATTCCTCAGTGATGTGTACAGGAGTGTTAGGTATTTCTGTGGGTGATTTGGAAATAGTGAGTGGAGGCTTCAGTGATAACAATGAGGGTATACCTGAAAGTGATTGTGAGGGTTTATTAAGACCTTTGTCCAAACTAGTTTCTTTATAAGTGATTTCTCCTTTCTTCTTTCTATCTTGTTTAAACAGTGAGCAAAATAGAAAAGAGGGAAAGTTCTATAATAGCAATATTAATTTACTTTTTGTTGATACCATGGTTCTAAAGAGCAATGAATAGATGTTGATAGACAGACCCTGGACGCTGCTTGTGTCAAAAAACCTGTTGGAACAGGAATCCCTATGCAATCTGGATCCAGGGATATTAAAGTTAATGCCCTGGCTTTTGAGAGCAGAACTTCTAAAGATAAAGGATTCCTAAATGTGGTAGTTAGCACTTTATTTAAGGCAATGAAAAAATCTACAACAGAGATCCCGACAAAGAGGTGGCGCTCAGACATGTTTTCTTACCTGCAGAATAAGCTCCCCATATCTTGCATATAAGCAAAGCTGAAGACAGCCGCAACACTAGTTGCTCTGTGTTTGCTTGTTAGTGCTGTTAAATTCCTCTCAGGTTTTACACCTTTACCAGTGCTGTTCTGCTTCAGGTCGTATTTTGTGGTTGCTAACAAGATGGATTTCTTGCCATTTTATGGAACTGTGATAGTACAGTAATGAAAGGTAAGGTCTCCCCATCGGAAAATCGAACCCAGGTCTCCCGCATGACATGCAGGGTTATTTACCACTATACTAACAAGGACTAGCCGACTGATGATTTCTGCCTGACCACATGAGAGGACAAGAACAGTCATAGGCTATTGGTATTTCTATCATTGGGATGGCCTTTCAATAAAATGGCAGGATTCCCTTGATGTAGAATTTATTCGAGCCATCTGGCATTGTGCTTGCCGTGGAATGTTTAGTCATCCCTCAATTGTCCTTTGTCTTTACTATTTAAGAATTCTTTAGTGGTCATCTGGCCTTGAATGTCTCAGAAAAGTGGTCACGCTAATGGGATATATTTAGGCCTACATCAGTCTGAGAAAGGACCATAACTGGCAAAAATCCACTGGCTAAAGGATGAAGTGCATGGCCAGTAAATGATACCCTCTCCATGTGCATATTTCACTCAGGCATTTGAAAAAACTGCAAGAATGTGGGAGAAGGTGCTGCAAGTAAGTGTTAACATGGAGCGTCCATAGAAGTGGTGGTTGACAAAATTGAAAATCTGGACCTCAGGCATGTTTTCTTACCTGCAGAATAAGCTCCCCATATCTTGCATATAAGCAAAGCTTATGACAGCCGCAACACTAGTTGCTCTGTGTTTGCTTGTTAGTGCTATTAAATTCCTCTCAGGTTTTACACCTTTGCCACTGCTGTTCTACTTCAGGTTGTATTTTGTGGTTGCTAATCAGATGGGTTTCTTCGCATTTTATGGAACTGTGATAGCATTGTTGTAAAATGTTAGGCTTCCCCCTCGGGGAATCGAACCCTGGTCTCCCACGTGATAGGTAGGGATACTTACCACTATACTAAGTATCATTAGCTGGGTGATGTTTTCCGCCAGACTCTGTGAGAGGACATGAACGGCGGGATGTCCTGCGCTATACACTTGGTCGCAATTTAGGGTTTCCCTTATGTCTTCCAAACAGTGGTAATCCATAAGGGTGATATCTCCCTGGCTTACATTGTTGATTTGTCATAGGCTATTGGTATTTCTATCATTGGGATGGCCTTTCAATGAAATGGCAGGCTTCCCTTGCTTTCAAATCTATACGAGCCATCTGGCCTTGTACTTGGCGTGGATTGTTTAGTCATCCGTCAATTGTCCTTTGTCTTTACTATTTCAGAATTCTTTACTGGTCATCTGGCCTTGAATGTCTCCGAAAAGGAGTCCCGCTAATGGGATCCTTTTAGGCCTACGTCAGTCTGAGAAAGGACCATAACTGGCAAATATCCACTGGCTAAGGGATGGAGTGCATGGCCAGTAAATGATACCCTCTCCATGTGCATATTTCACTCAGGCATTTGGAAAAACTGTAAGAATGTGGGAGAAGGTGCTGCAAGTAAATGTTAACATGGAGCGTCCATAGAAGTGGTGGTTGACAAAATTGAAAATCTGGACCTCAGGCATGTTTTCTTACCTGCAGAATAAGCTCCCCATATCTTGCACATAAGCAAAGCTGAAGACAGCCGCAACACTAGTTGCTCTGTGTTTGCTTGTTAGTGCTGTTAAATTCCTCTCAGGTTTTACACCTTCACCAGTGCTGTTCTGCTTCAGGTTGTATTTTGTGGTTGCTAATCAGATGGGTTTCTTCCCATTTTATGGAACAGTGATAAATGGCAGGCTTCCCTTGCTTTCAAATCTATCAGCCTGACCCTAACCCTCCTTTCCCTGCAGCCTGACCCTAAGCCACCATGCCCCGCAGGTTACTGACTTTTCCGATGGTCTGGTGAAGCGTCGGGTCCTGGTGCAGTTGCGGTGGTGGCGTTTCCGAGTTGAATTTGAGCATGCCGATCGGCATACTCACTCATTCTGAAAAAAAAAATTATAAAGTGGGCGGTATTTGAAATAGGGATATCAGAAAAGGAACTTTCGGAAGTCCCTTTTTCGTAAATGAGAATTTCTAAGTGGGAACAGCAACTGAATGGCATGTTTAGAAAATGAACCTTAAAATCAAAATATTTAAAGAACTAAAAAACCTTGATAATATATTTGTGTTGTTTTTATGTATTTACATGATATGCAAAGTGGTACTTATTTCATAACGGGTACTCAACAAGAAAAGGTTGAATCACTGCTATATTGGGTTAAGCTCCCCTGCCCAGCATCAGAGCAACACCTGTAGATTGAATACATAACGCAACACACATTAGGGGCCAGTGTCTGAGGTAAGACAAATCCTCCATTTGAAATGTATGCAGCAGCCATATTGTGGAGGTGTCAAGCTTTCAAAGTAAACTAGTTAGAAACAAGAATAAAATTAATTAGTAACAAGAAGAAACAGGCTACATTACTATGTGGGATCATTTCTTTTTACTGATAGAGGCATCATTTGGGTAAGCAGTGTAGTCTCCCTTTCAGCATCTGTAATTAGACAAGTGGCGTAGTGGGAAGTGGGTGCAGAGCAAATCCTCTCCTTCAAACACCTGAAATCTTAGCATGGCCTGCTGAGTTTGAGTGAACCAGGCAATAGGACTGTACTGACGAACTCAAGCTCATGGTACAAGGCTTCATTAACATAATTTAATTAACTTAAAGGGTCTGGAGAGATACAGGAAATTGATTAGACTTGAATTGAAAGGGGGAACTGGGGGGACATTGTATTATATATGAAGTCTGTTAATAGGGCTTATGATAATATGAGGTGCCTAATTTTGCTTTTGTCAAAAGCTGTCTACACCTCTTTAGAGAATTGTGTTTACGGACCTGATCCTGTATACTTTTTACAGTCAGAAGCATCCAGTTATGTACAGGTTGCTTCTGGCTGTATTAATTTTTATATAGTTTTTACAAGAGGACATATTGCAGTTTGTGCCCCAAAAATGGATCAGTACTGCTTAGACTGTTCACTTACATCCAGTCACCAGCCATCAGTTTAGTCATGCTTGTTTCTTCAGCTGTGACTTCAGGGGGCCATCTGTTTTGTTCATTACTTCCAAGGAGTGTCATGGATGACTTTTCACTACCACCACAAACAGACCCTTTTCCCTCTTCAATTTCCTTTGTATGATATTGAAAGCACTGAAAATTACATTCTATATAGAAGGCATGGAAGATTTTTATTTTTTTTATTTTTTTTTATAAACCCAAACATTGGTCCCCCTTGATTTTCCAGTCCCTCCTTCCATGCAGCTATCCAAAACCATATTCTCTGTCATTAGACCAACTCCTCATTAAACCATTTTCTTACTCCTGGACGGCGATCTGCTGGTGTATATACACACACACACACACACACACACACACACACACACACACACACCTTTTTATAGGCCTTCCTCCCTGTTACATATACTCTGCATTTTATTCTCTAAAGAAATAAGAAAACATTTTAAGAAAAAAACTATCCTAATCTTTCACAAGCACATGTATGTTTTGTATGATTTAATAAACAGCAGGTTACTCAAGGGTCCATGGACACTGTATAGCTCTGATAAGCATGCTTTAACGTAATGCACACAGGGCCAGGACTGTTGACTTGAAAAATATTGTCTGTGTGGGTATAGGAATCTTGTATGGCAATTAACTCATGATGGATAATGCAACCTGAAGAGGGGTATGAGACATTGGGAGAAAATTGAGAAAAGTCCGTGTTAGCCTCCGCAACAGAAGCTAACATATGGAATGTATTAGTTCTGGATCTGGCCTTTGTTCATTTGTATTTTTAGAACAAATCCTAAAAAGTAGGTATAGCAAAGCATTAGACATAGAATTTTTAATCCTTTATTACAACCATTTCATTGAAAACAAAATCATTTATGGACATGTATAAAAACTATAAATTCTTTAAAATAAATTATACTTAAACTGAAAACCTGTTAAAAAATAATGAATTCTTTTCATGAAGGATAAAAAGGCCTTTTTAGGTTAGTTTGTTTTTTATGTCAAATAAAATAACCTCTTCATCCAAACATCTCTTGGGATGCATAAGTCATGTACAAAAAGCCATCTTCATCTTTATTATCCATGTATAATTCTGATATAGTGAGGGACATGCTGGCAAGGCTCTTATTATCCACCAAAACGTACAATGCTTGTGTGGCTGACAAATTCATCTTATTTCTGCACAAGACGAAAACAAAAAGTTAGTACAATAAGAGAACCTTATAAATATCACTACAACTTAGTATAGGTCATTTAAAACATTGGTCTTTATACCATTTAGTAAGTGCCAAGGTCACATTTGTTTTTATGAGGTTTTTTTTTTTTTCTATACATTACCCTCTTGTATAGTGGTCAGTAATTGCTCAGGAACTACCTATGTCCACTGCAGAGTAAGTCTACCATATAATGGAGGCAATGCCATCTAACCAGTAACCTGTTGTCATCAACCAGCCTTTTGAATAACTTCCATCATACAACACCAGGAGACTGTCAAATTTTGATAAAACTCTGAAACTACCGATTACATAGATTCCACAAGTCTGGCAAAAATCACACCCACATCATTCAATCTTGACCCATTTCAGTATTTAATCAGGATTTACAGATTTGCAAGATTATAAACTTGTGATGGGGCTATAGCCTCACTCTATAACTTATGTCAGAGTGAATTGTGGTAATTCATCTTCCTCCACTGCCCTTTATACCCTTTTACCCCATATGTATATGATATATATTTTTTTTAGAATTAAAGTTTAGCTTTAATACTGGTTACCTTTTACAATATATTGTGTGCAATGTTTGTGATCCAATTCCTTGTATTCATTCTCGGTTTCTCTGTCATTCCCCCATCATAAATAAATATTTAAATAATCCTGAGCAATTTTTTTTTGTCTTATTGGGTAGGTTAGGTTTATGTAAAATAGGGAATATAGTTTGCAAGTTTCCTAAAGGGGATAATGTCCATACCTATTCCACCTGTACAATCACTAGAATACCACAACATGTAATAGGTACCTACTTTCAGATCCAGAAACTCTCTCAACATGGAGATTATTCAAAGCCTTATAACCAGAGCATCCAAGCCTACACAAAGTTGTAAAAATATAAACCTCAGATTCTTTCGTGTCAACGCCAGAGAGGAATGATATCTATTAATTTTATTGAAGGTCCATGTAGGGACCAGCACCAGGGCACATCTGTAAAGTGAAGACTATCATCTAAGCATATAACATCCAAAAGTCACTTGATTTTCAGATTGACAATTTGAGGAAGGAGGGAGTATGCTAGATTTACCCAGAACAAAAAACAGACTATTAGTCATTGTTTACAGTTTATGTATAACAAAGGAGACAATGTACAAAAAAAAGATCCAAATCCCTCCACACTATTCTATGGAGCATGAGGATGGGAGAGTAGTGTCCCCCAGATATCTTCAGAGAGAAGGATTTTACAGTGAGTTACAATAAATACGGTTTTCATTGCAATCCATGGGGGGGGGGAAAGGGGGGTGGTAGTAGACACTGACTATGGGAAAATACCACAGAGGCCCTATGGGAGGGAATGCTCAATTGCATAACAGCTTACTACCAAAGGTTGCATACCACCAAGTGAATATCTGAAATGTTAAAGTTTTTGGAAGGAATGGATGGTGGACCATGTACTGTGGTTGCCTTGACAGCTGCTCAACTGTTGAATTGGGTCCTCATGGTACGACTCAACCCACTTCTATGTAGACTTGCTGGATTCGGAGATAAATCGATCTATCAATAAACTTAACTTTACTTAGCTTCACAGAGGACCAATAAAGAACCAAATTTGCAAATCTGAACTGTTCAGCTCAAATCACATCCTCATGGTCTTTTGGGCAATCTGAGACCACTAGAATCAGGGACCTCCCTTGCTGAAGGGGAAACCTTGGCAGCAATGGAAAAGAAAAACAAATGGAAGGAAATGAATACTCTGGATGGAGTATGCTCCCCTTGGATGGTCTGCTTAAATAAAAAAATAAAAAGTACAAATTAAAAATGTTACATTCATTGTGTTTTTCTACAACATCTACCACCACACACATTTATCTCCGCTTAGGAGATTTCAGATTGGGACTTCGCTCTCCCATTGCTGCCAAAAAGGCCTTGCTGCTTAAGCAGACCTCTATCACAGTCTGTGGGACTGCCCCATAATCAAGCTCTTTTGGGCTGAGATTCAAAAATATGCCATGGATAATCTGGTTAGTTATGTACACTGACCCCCAGTGGGCCATATTGTGAATCTTACCAGAGACAGCGTGCCTTTCAAGGGGGTAGGAAATTAATGTTAGCAATCAGTGCAGCAGCTCACAAATCAATTTTACAAGTATGGCTCAGTACCACAGCCCCACCTCTCACTCTCTTTAAAGAAAAACTATACTTTATATTCAAGATGGATTGGTTAGAGGCAGCTCTGAAAAAAATAAAACATTGGCGTCAAACACCCTAGCACCGACCCTGCCTGCAAACACCAATTAAACAGCAATTATACAATACTTTTGGTCTTACTTCTTGGTAGTAAATGACCCGCCGATTTGTTTTCAATCAGAGATAAGTTCTGGCAGGACATGACAACTCTTCTAACTCTTATTGCAAAATTTGTTTATACTGAAATTATATATCTTTGACCGTTGCATTCATTTTCCCATTCTATTGTATACGAGACAAATTTGCTTGATTTTACTATAATGCATTTTGTATATTTGTCATGCATGTGTGCTATTTGTGACATGAAATTAATAATTTCAATTTTTTTTTAATAATGTCTGCCTCCCAGTTTTCCACTCCCAGAATGTGAACTGTAGGGAGAGCCATGAAAGTTCAGAAAATTTTGCAGCTTCATTGTCTAATATCAACTGCTAAGTAATAAATGTATGGTCTGCAGCTGGTCTCAGAGAGTCCAGTTTAAGAGTGACCGAACCCCAGCTGGAGAGATTAGCATCTGTGGTCAGCAAAACTCAGTGCAGCACCGTAAATGCAGGACAAAAAAGTAAATTGTCCTTGCAGAGCCCCCATCTCAGACTCTCTGGTATCCTAGGAATTGAAGATCCTCTGCAATGCCAGGTTTAAATGGCCTCTGGATCCCTGCGAGAGAATCTTATATCGGAACTTCCTGGATCGGAAAAGAGTCCTCAACTGTGCTTTCAGCAACATGTTGTGTTGGTAAGGCGCAATGTTGATTCCCATGATCCTCAAACGTCTACCATTATCTTTGTAAATATCCCAGGAGCTGTCTCCAAGTCAAACAAAAGAGCCCTGATTGGATAGTGGCAAATTTGCACAGCAAAATGTAAGAAAGCCTGTTGATTTTCCAAGATGTGGACATGGAAAAATAATTCCTTTATGACTATAGACACCAAAATTCAGGAGCCTCCATCCCATTGACTAGGCAGGGATTCCATCTTGAATCTGGGTATTTGAAGTCTAGAATTCAAGGATTACAGATTCAAGATGGCCCCCAAGGAACAGTTGGGATCTCTCCCCATAAACAGGTTGGCATAAAAACCCAACCTTCTCTAAGCATCCAGGACTATCTGTGACAGGAAAGCCTCAAAAACTGGCTAGAGTATGTCCTCATGCTCAGGGAGAATGTAAAATAATAAGATGAGAAACTTTGCTCCTGAAGTCTGGGCAATAACCTTTGTGACAGGTCCAATACAAAAGGATTTGAAGTGGAAGTATTCCGGGCATCCCCAAAAATCAGCAGACCATCTCCCTCCTATCCTGAATAAACAAGCCAAAGTGTGTCAGGAACTCGGCTTGTTAGCCACCTTAGAAGTCTGTGGCACCAGGTCTGGCAGATTTTTGGAGGACAACACTTTGATGGCTACTGCAGGATCAGCAGGCTCCCGGAGGATCTAGATATATCCTGACAGATTCCATATCATGAACTCTTTAAATAAAGTGTGTTTAAATATTAACTACAAATTTATATTATTGATTAGTTATGTTTTTAAAGAAATTTATTATTAAGTTTTATAAATATTTCTATCCATCCATCCATCTATCTAACACACGTGATACATACATATTCGGTGTTAAGCTTTGAAGTTCTCTTGTAACAGCTGTGTTACTTTGAGTTAGTTACCATAAATAAAATATTCTTTATCCAAAATTTTTCAGTTACAGAAAAAACTTCTTGCCACTATAGATGGGGTTGAAGCTTTAGATATGATTGCAACTGAATCCAGAGAAGTATCCTAATCCTTCTTTAAGATGCCCATCTAAAGAGATTCTCCTTAAGTGCACCCAGCTGCAATACTGCCAGGAGCATTGAGGACCATTTCTTCATGGCTTTTGCTATCCATTCAGCTGATAAATGGACCTTAAAAAACACACCAACTGCCACAAACTTTAGAAGAGTTACATAGGAACTCTGAGTCTGGCCCATTTAAACACCTCATCTTGAGGCAAGGTATAAATGTAAGAAAATCTTTTAGGAATGGAGAACCTCCTATCCAGCTTGTTCCAAGCATCCTTAACACTCAAATAATTGGAGGGGAAAGAGACATCCAAGTCTTTTTTTTGTATTATTATTTATCTTGGAGAAACTCCATATGGTGAGTTCCCCTGCTCTGTGAGATTAAAAATCTGGTGCAAACTTGGTTTTTGGCAGATCCAGCCTATGACGGGGAAAACACAAAGTAGGAGAAAACCATTGTTTTCCCTCCCCTAAGGACCCAGAGAAAGAATGCCTTACTTGTAATGCTTTAGTTTCCATATGGTGCCTCAGTTCTCGGCAAGTTTGGTCCAGGTCCTTCAATGCAAAGGACCAGCAAAGGGACTCCTTCAATGCTACACAAGCCTCCCTGTGGAGCAAAGCAATGAACTCTTTTATTAGGGGTGGCCATTTTCAAAATAAACTGAGTCAGCATTTTGGCAGGATGGGAACTAAAAAGAACCCAGCCTGTCATGCCAGTCTACCAGAGATAGGTGAAAAAAAATAAAAAAAATAAAAAATAAATAGATATATATAATAAGTGGTGTCAAAAGGACATTATAAAAAAATATTGCAAGACAAGCACTTGGTAAGAAACTCCTCCCTTCTGCTGTGACTGACAATGAGGAGAGGCGCCTGCCCCAGCAAAAGGAAAGAGTTGTTTTATTTATTTTTTGTTTTAGTTTTATTTTAATGTGTGCTTGTGGTTCTAGGGTATTAAAGTTTTTTTGTTTCATTTAAATTTTTGAAGAAAACCAATTTCTTTCTTATTTATTTTTACACAAATATTTTTAAAATTATATAAATTGTGGTATCTTGGCATCTATTATGGTAACTGCTGAGGGCAGAAAAACCTAAGTCTTAAGTTTTAGGCTACCATTTTATTCATTACTTTGCTATGCCCTCACTTTTCCTGTGCTATACAGTCAACAAAATTTGAGTGCACCAAATTTTCTAGTTATCTAACAAAATTAAAAGCTTGACAAAAGCATTAGAGAAACGAGCATTAATGGTAGAGTCAGTAGCTGCTCTGGGCTTCAATCTGTGCTCCAATTTACACAGCCAAGTAGGGACATATTATAGACACATGTAGTACCATGAGGCAGCCTTTATAAAAAATTGTAGATTTTTTTGTTTTAAGAACAAGATTTATAAAAAAAAAAAAAACATACATAATACTGAATGTGCATTTCTTGTTATGTAAAACACCAATTAAGGTAAGTTTTATTAGTTGGTGTAGGATTTGTGAGATGGGAGATTGTATAAATTACTCACTGATACAGCTTGCCAATAAAGAAATATACAGAGATTCTGCCAGCACACAGATTTGAAGAAGGTAGAATGATGCGCATTAGTACCATCAATCTGTGACTTAAGTTGGTGTCATAAAATCTAACACATAGCCATGCCATCTGGAAAAATGGAAACCTGTATAAAAGATGACTTGCACCCATCTTCTATAGGAACTTAAATGCTAAGTGAGCTTGAATGCTTCTTTATGAACATTTTAAACTAGAAGGGGGCAATGAAATACATAATAAAAATAGTTGCTCCGGGACTTGCTCCGGCGCACGTTCCTGGGAAGGACGTGTTTTAGGAGAGCTCCTGCAGAGGACCCGACATCACAGCCCATACAGGCGATAATTTCCCCCAAAAGGGTCGGCGAAGAACACCCCTCTGATCAGGATAGACCCCAGGCAAAGGAGCGAGCAAGCCGGCTCCCTGGGACCTTATCTACGCCGGAGTCGGGCTTGAGGAGCCACAGTGGCCATTTTAGAGGCCGAGGAACAAACAGCGGGATATTCACCGGCGCCCCTACAAAGCATCTTCCGAGAACGCCAGGGGGACCGATTGATTCTGACAGGTGCACCAAGGACATGGGGGACTCTGCTGCAACTGAGGTGACACCAGTTACCAGGCAACATCCGCTATTAACGCCGGCCATAGCGGGCCCAAGAGAACAGGCCAAGAGCCCAGTGCTGCGCTGCCAGCAGTCCCAGGTGACGGAGGAGAAGTCGGGAGCAACTCCAGGGTGGAGGTCTGACATCTTGCGTTGGTGGCCTGCTCCAGGGGACTGAATAATCAGCTATAGCTCTACGGCGGCCATTTTGGACATAAAGGGGACCCGGACATCGAAGACACCACACAGAGGTTGCGATACCTCAGAGGGATCAACAGAATTAGAGGCCAAGAGGGCTTTGACCATTGATCCACTGAGGCAGAGGACCTCAGAGACACTCTGGACTTCGGAGGCGGAAGGGAATCTTAGATATCAGCACTATTACTGGAGACATCAATTCCACATCCACGTCCTCCAAACGGCTGCCAACTGACCACCACGTGCTTGCCTTGCACCATCTGCACACTCAGGAACTTTCCCAAAGCATCACCACCTCAGAAACCCTGCAAATCCTGCCCAAACCCTTACCTGGGTAATTCATCCACTATTGTTGTTTCCAAATAATCTCCTAGTGCCTCCCTTCAAGAATCAGTGCCTACCTTATACCACACAAGGATTCACACTGAATGATAGTGCGGTTCCCCGAAGGACTGGTAATGTTTATACTGTGACCACCAATAAAAGTTGTCTATTTGTAAAGTTGATTTGTGACCAATATTGTATTCTAGATATTGCTTTGGCAGTAGGAGACCCTGCTTGTCAACAGCACCACATTTGTCTAACCTGCAAGTATTCATGCTGATGATAGAGGTGTGACCCTGCTTTAACAATGCTTTGGGCATAAACTTATCCTCTAGGGATACATAGCATATCTTGTGTTAGAACACACAGGGCAGGGTTCACATTTAACCTGACATCTATTCTAGGTCTCCTTACACACTGGACCATATATCTCAACGTATAACATTATATTCTGGCGGGGCAAATAGCCATTAAGTGTATACTAACAAAACAACACACCCCAAGAATTACAGCAACTCCCATTTGATAAGATAGTTCTGTAAATCCTAGACAACATAGCACACCTGAGACCTGTCTAGGCACAGTGTTCGGTTGTAATTCTTTGTCTCTTAACTGTGTGGCATCTGACATTTGATGTAAACAACTAACTTACTTAAGGGTGACCTGACTACCATTTAATTAATCACATAACCTGGTATGAAACAATATCAAGAGCGGGGAAATTCTGATAAAATGGGTGAAAATAAGACTACCGCACAACCCTCACGCTCCCAAAGGCCTGGTCCGCCATCTCCTTCCTCCCCTCCATCCCCATCACTGTCACAGCAAGATGACACCACCCACCCTACACCCCCTCCTGGTCATACTGATGCACCTTCTGCTAGTACAGCAGCTAAAGAGATGTCACTTATTATAATGCCCCTTATTGATCAACGTCTGGAGGCATTTCAGAATATTATATCATCTCTGGTATCACGCATTGATTCTAACGAACAAAGAATTGTATCTCTAGAACGGAGAGTTAGCGATGCAGAAGATGCGTCAATTTCCTTGCAAAACATTATCCTGGCCCAAAAAACGACAATCACTGCTTATTAGATAAAGTGGATGATTTGGAAAACCGTCACAGACGGAATAATCTTAGATTCATAGGCATTCCGGAATCTGTCAAAGGATCTGAGCTTATGGATCTACTACAAATTGACCTTGCCAAAATATTACAAATCCAGTGTGACTTGGGGAAATTGATTGTGGAGAGAGCACAGACTAGGCCCAGAGCGTAACACTAACAAAGAGACCGGGGGCTGTAATAGCCAAGTTTCTCAACTTCAGAGATAGCATATCCTACAGTCATATCGTAGACTTGGTGGTTTTACCTTGCGATCCTTCAGGGTCTCAGCAGCAGTATCCCGAAAAAGGAAAGAATTTACCCCGCTCTGTAAATGTTTATTTGAGAACCATGTTAAATTTACGTTAGCTTTCCTAGCTAAACTTCGTATTACCCATGAGGAACAGACACATACCTTTGAAGATGCCAAACTAGCGGGGTAATTCATCCAACATATGTCCCTACCAGATTACCAACTTTATAGGTCACCCTCACACCCTCGTTCATAGAACCCATGGTACTACTTCAGAGCTTATCTGGAGGCCGGTTACTTAGTTATAAGAAGTTTTGGTTTCATTGTAGTTTAGCAAATGTTATACTATTTATATTATATATTATATAATATTGGTTTTTCGTTACCCCCATCACATATGTAGCGGGAGGAAAAATGGTTTATCAGGAGGAAAAATTGGAAAAAAAAAAGTTAAATTGGAGCAGAAATTTCATTGACTATAAATTATACATATACAGGGAAAGCAACAAAACAATACACAAACAGATATTCTGGTACATCAGATGTTCCATGCAAAACACTCTGCTGTATGGGAGAGGTTGTAGCACTCAAGGATGGAAAATGGGAGCACTCAAATGGGCAAATTCAATCACAAATCTCTCTTGAACCCTGATGCCTATTACACTTAGACAAGGCGCTGGTATAATGAGTACACAACATTATATCATGGAATGCATTCTCGCACATCTGAAAACACTTAAGCCAAGTGTAGTTTTCCTACAAGAGACGCACTGGCGCTCCTCAGACTCCTCAACACTCAAAAGTTCATGGATTGCTGAGTGTGTTTCAGCCCCCTATACTTCCAATAAGCAGGGAGTAGCAATACTGCTACACAAGGACTTACAATACACAATCACACAAAAAATTCTGGACCCTGGGAGAGGTACATAATATTAAATCTTTTAATAGGTAGAGAACACTTCACGCTGGTAAACATATGCACCAAACACGCCCAATGTGGTGTTCTTTAAGACCTTAACGACACTTTTACTACAACAGGACACACCAAACCTCATTTTGGGGGGCGATTTCAACACAGTAGCTTGCTCAAGACTAGACTGATCGGGAACCACAAGCTGCGTCCCCTCAGTGAGCACAAACCCAATTACTAATCTATTTATAAAACACTCCCTCAGACCCATGGAGAATACTTAACGTAAAGGAACAGGCATATACCCATCATTGCAGAGCACACGATACTTTCTCCAGGATAGATTATCTTCTACTTGACAGACACCTATTGACCAGGGTGACAGAGACACATATTAAAGATATATTAATCTCAGACCATGCCCCGATCACAATGTCCATCCAATTATCCCTACCAAAACCATCATACATCCCATGGAGGTTTCCCTCATACCTATATCATTCTGAGGATTCCCATGAATTCCTAACGGCGAAGTGGATGGAATTCACGGATGAACATTGGGACGAACCCACCCTTTTCTGGAACACAGCTAAGGCGGTGATGAGAGGCCACATCATATCATACATGGCAAAGAAAAATAGGAAATTTAACAGCAGATATGAACGACTTTCCAACTCAATGCAGGCAGCACTAATGTCTCACTTGCAATCTCCTTCAGACCTCACCCTGACCAGCTATACGAATTGCAAGGAGACATTGGAGAGCTTTTTATGGGCGTGGGCGCAACTGAAACTTGACTATCATAAAAACCAATTTTATAGGTGGCGCAATAAGACAGGAAGACTATTAGCCAATCTAGTCAGACCAGCGAGAATCAAAAATTATATCCAATCTCTCCATAATTCTTTTTCATCGTCACCCATTACTAAATCTGCTGCAATCATACACGAATTCCAAAAATACTATACTAAATTATATACAGCTACACCTGATAGACAAATCACATCATCAATTGTTATCCAAAGCCAACCTCCCAAAACTAACCCCACCTCAACAGGAATTCCTTAATGCCCCAATAACTGAAAAAGTGAAAAACTATAAGAACATTAAAACATAATTAAGCACCAGGTCCGGACAGACTTAGGTTGTAGGATTTTATATTACTTTGCACTAATATTACCCCTTTACTCACTCTCATCTCTTTCAAAAAATACATCAAGACACCATGCCCACGCTTCAATGAGGCACATACCATCCTACTGGCAAAGCCCGGGAAAGATCCACAAAAAGTGACATCATATAGGCCCATCACTCTACTTAACCAAGATAACAAAATCATTGCTAAGCTGATGGCCACGAGATTCCCAACATTACTCAAACACCAGATGGGCTTCACACACAGAAGACATTCAATAAAGGGTATCAGGTCTGCTATAGTTGCCACAGTAGCGGCCTATCAACGTAGGATGGAGGCCTCACCAGAAATCTTACTTAGTTTAGACACTGAAAAAGCCTTTGAGAAGGTCTCTTCCCACCTATACAGGGTGTTTGAAGCAAGCGCGTTTGGCAACACATTTACACAATTTGTACAATATTTGTACCACACACCGGTATCCCGCTTATAAGCAATGGAGAACTTAGCTCCCCTATTAATATGACGAGAAGAACAAGGCAGGGATCCCCGTTATCCCCCTTGTTCTTTAACCAGACGCTAGATCTTCTGCTACGAATACTCCAAAAAGACAATAGTTTTCAGGGTATAAAAATGGGCACACATAACAAAGATCACTGCTTTTGCAGATCTACTCTTGTACATATCAAATCAAAATCATTACCCGTGATATTGGACACAATAGAAAAATTCGGCCATGTGTCTGGGTTTACCATCAATCAGGAAAAATCTATTGCAATGTTAATCGGAGATCAGGTTTCCCCTCCCTGGAGCTCTAGTTACCAAATACAATGGGGAAAAAAAAGCCATAAAATATTTGGGGGTACAGATCCCTTAAGACAGCACTAATCCATATTCCCTTAACCTAAATCCAATAATGACCAAGATAGAAGCGGAATTCAAAGGATGGGAGGGGCTACCACTTTCTTACTTAGATAGAGAAGCCCTTATTAAGATGGTCAGTTTCCCAAAACTGCTATAACCACTTCAGGTCTTACCAGTCTCATTAAAGGGAAAGGATGAAACGCGATTAAACACAATCTTCCGTAAATTTATATGGAAAGGCAAGCCTCCCAGGATTAGCCTTTTTAAATTACAGAAGGGATTAGATTCTGGTGGTATAAATTTCCTGAATATCCGCCAATATAGCCACGCAAGTAACATCAGAATTATTAAAGATTGGATCAACACGAATATATACACAAATTCAATAATAGATCAATCATTCATACCTGAAACTGATCAGATAAATTTCTTGCATATATCACAAGCAGACATGAAAAGAGAATTACTAGATAATCCGCTGTTGATGGCGGCGTGGTCCACCTGGAAAGCAGTCCGCAAAAGAAACAAATTGAACTTTAAAGCTTCTTTGTTCCTGACCTTATTGCGAAACCCGGGCTTCCAGGGAGGGCAGACGGCCTTTCCCTTTAACCACTGGAAAACCAAAGGTGTTAATTGCATAAGAACATTAGTGGACACAAAACACCAAGTGCCTCTCCAGGTATCAGAGGCGCTGAAAAATCATAATCTACCTATCACACAAACCTTTTTTGTACACCAAGCATTACATTGACATCTCTTTACCATTGCCTATGGGAATGCCCACCCATAAAACACTTCTGGACACAAGTCCAAAAGTACACTTACAACCACCTCCTAGAATATGCCCCATTATCGCCTCTATGGGCGATCTTAGGAATACCAGACCCAGCGCTAAAATTCACGAAAGGAAGTAGGATGTTACTACTTATAGTGTCAGCTGTGGCAAAGAAATGTGTCTTGCAACAGTGGATTCAGGTATCCCCTCCAACATTACTAATGTTTCATCAAAAGTTATTCCAGGTATTCCAAATGGACTTGTTGGAGGCTTCCACCAGAAAAAGAAAGGACACTGAAAAGCTCTTTGGGATATGGGAAAATTTTATTAATTTATTGCCAGATGCGACAAAAATATGCATATTCAAATGCTTCCGCGATACATATTGGTATGAGCTTCGGACCTATGATAACGACCCACCAATTACTTTAAGAGATGGATCTCTGTTGCGTAGTCAAATCAGTGCTTGATTTCAAGAGTAAGTGTGCATCTAAGAGACTCATATGTCTCTATACCCAAGTGTACCATATATGTAAAATTGTTTTGCCCTACTGTTTATGTATATATCACAGATACCTGCGTGTATCAAACAAACTAATCTTGCACTTACAGTGAAATCATAGCAACATTGGTATGTATTTATACTCCAATAAATAAAAAGATTCCAAAAATTGTTGCTCCACCACCCAAGAAGCGTTTAAGATTATAAGATTTATTACACAACCTCTCAGAGCTATGTGTACAAATGCCAAGAGCTTAGGAAATAAAATCCCTGAACTAATTGCAATGACAAGGGATAATCTGGATATTGTGGGAATCACTGGATCATGGTGTAATGAAATCATGACTGGGACCTAACTATAATTTGTTTAGGTAGGAAAAATTGGAGGAGGGGTATTAATGTAGGTTAAGGAAGATCTCTGTATCAGAATGGTTAGGAAAACCCCCAGAAAAAAGAAAGCCAATGTGGAATGTGGTTTACAAAGGAGGTAGTATAGTAGCAAGTATAGTAAGAGTAAAAAAACATGGCATTTAGGAATAAGCAAATTCTGCTTAATGATGACGGAGGAGTATTTCGTAAAGCAGAAGGAGGCTAAGAGGTCATCAGGACAGCAAAGGCTCAAACTGGAAAAAGCTTTTAACCCCACTTTTTTTGTACAGAGTGGGCAAATTGTTTTTAAGTATATAAATGAAAGGCAAACTAAAGAGGGTGAGGTAAGGCTTTAAATGGAGAGTGGTTGTGTTAGGGTGATAGGGCTGGGTAGAGCGTCTTAGGTATTTCTGTTCAATATTCACAAAAGAAAGAGGGTTAGACTATACAAAAAGAGGCAATTACAAATTTCACTGAAAACCAGGTATTAATAGAACTTTCAAAGCTGAAAGTGGACAAATCAATGGGGAGAGGGGTGGTAACAAAACCATTAACTGAATTATTCAACCAGTCACTAATAACAGGAATAATTCCAGAGGATTGAAAAATAATACATGAAGTCCCTTTGCATAAAAGTGGAAGGAAGAAGTGGCCAAATATCGACCACAGTGATGGAAACACTGTTAAAAGAACAAATTGTACAGCATAAATCCAGTAATTTACAGGATCCCAAGCAGCATGGATTCACTGGTGGACGATCATGTCAAACAAATCTTAAAGAATTTTTTGACTGGGTCAGTAAAGTATTAGATAAAGGGGGAGCTGTAGACATACTGTGGTTTATCTAGATTTTAGTAAGGCTTTTGACACTGCCACATTGCAGACTGTTAAATAAGCTGGAAACTGGGAGTGGACTTTTAAAAGGTAGTTATGGATGTGATCTTTGTTACAGGACAGACAACAGCAGGTTGTAGTAAATGAATCCTTTCTGGTGATCGTAATGTCACCAGAAAGGGGGTTAACAAGCGCACATCCACTTATTCACCTCAAGGGAGGTATAGGTAGTTCTGGTAGGGTATCTTCCTAGTTAGTAGGGGTTGCATCCTGTCCCAAGGTGGGTTTGCTGTAGTACCAAACCCTCAAAAAGGTATGGAGCGCCTTCGATACCAGTCCTTGTAATGATTGTAAATTTTTTTATAAAGTTAAATAATGTTATATTTTTTAAAATGATGCACGATGTCTCCTTATAATTTTATTTTGCATATTGCTCGTGTTGTCGCTGAGTCCTAAAGGGGAGTACTACATGCTATAGACACAGTGTCAGTCTGGTACGCTCATATCTATTACTTATACTTTGCACATATTTTTTTAAAAATTGGGTTTACACCTGCCAAGTCATAGTTTGATCCAAGGTGAAAGGGCACTGTATAATTAGCAGCCAACTTTAACTTCCTACACTACTGGTGTGTGTTATATTATTGAATATACTAGACTATAATATTGTTTATTATTTTTTATCGCCCCACCATTCCTCATATCCTGATTGAATTGGAATTATAATTGAGGATTACAATCATTACAAGGACTGGTATTTAAGTCTCTCTCTCTCTCTCACTGTATGTGTAATATATATATATACACATATATATATATATATATATATATATATATATACACATATATATA
>WWET01001489.1:332480-356156 GCA_011038615.1 Limnodynastes dumerilii
CGTCTGCTACCCCCTTTTGTCTTTAACATTTATGCATCAATGACCCCTTTTTTTTCGATTACATATAAACAGTGTATGAATCCTTCAGTCCACATACTGCATTACAAACGTAAGTTGTGCCGACCCGTCACTCACTATCTGCTTGTGACTGAAGCGCCTGTCTTAGCAGACAAATCGCAGAAACATTCCATGGTCATGCACAATAATCAACTCTATAGCTATTAAAATAACATGTATATGATAAAAATACATTTGTTTAAACTTATTTTACTTTAGTCACATTAATTTGTCAACAACTAAAATGCTTTTTCAATTATTTGCTTAGCACACTGCCTTCATTACATTCCGAAATTGAAATCTTCTGTAGATTTTGTTGTGGTAAAACATAGTAAGTTATTTGTCATTAATAGAATGGAGGAAGAAAGTCTAATTCATCATGTCCAACAATATAAATTTCCCACTGTTACACAAAGATATGATACTTCGTATGGTTTATATGGTTTATAGAATGTGTACGTCTACAGTTTCCTTGATTTTGTGATTCTTTATTTTATGCTATCATGTTTTCCATATTATAATGTGGTATAATAAGCTGTCATGTTCTATTTTTGTTATTGTTTTCTTTAACTTCCAATGTAAGAAGTATTGGCATATAGTAAAGCTATGTTTAATAACTCTGGATTGGCTCATATTAAACTTATTTTGCATTGCATATTAGGTCATGATTTGGGCAATTTACAGAGTTATGGATTTTTAGACATATGGTACATTCATTTTGGCATAGAATATAAAATATACTCTGCAGGATTCCCAAATAAGTTAATTTACTTTCTCTTCTGTTTTTATAATACATTATATAGTGTCTTACTACAGTAGGAGGAAATAAACTTTATTTTAATATATTCTTTATGTTAATAAAAATAAATATTGTATTTTTGATGCTGAACAAAAGAAATCTACTGCTTTTTATTGATCTCCTTTTTGTAGACCAAACATATAAACAGAAAACAGGTCTATACATAAAAAGCATAGAAAACTTAATATGAATCAGGTGTGGATTTCTTAATATGTAACAGTATAGGACATTCTGTTTTGCATGCTACAACCTAGTATAAGTTGTAGACAATACAAAATGGTATACTATAACATGGTGTAATATATAAATGCAGTATATTTTAAAATGCTAAACTAAAAACATTTTAAAATGTGCGGACTACACAATATACAACACAATTCCTATGCAATATAAGAGTGAGTGTTCAGAAAATATTTCTCAGTAATACTTTTGCTGTGGTAGTTTAATGTTGTCTTTACATATGACCCATGCTTATCTAAACATGTATAGCTTGGAGCAGAGAAGGGAGAGGGGGGACATGATAGCAGCTTTCAAATACATCAAGGGTTGTGACCAGCTAGAGGAGGGTACCATTTTTCAAAAGAAAAGGTGTAATAGAACATGAGGGCATGAATATAAACTGGAGGGTGGTAGATTCAAAGGAAATGTGTGGAAAAATTACTTCACTGAAAGGGTGATAGATAAGTGGAATATTCTCCCATCTGAGGTGGTTGAGGCCAATACAGTAGAACAATTTAAACATGCTTGGGATAAATATAAGGGTATTCTAAATTGTAGACCAAATTGAGAGTAAATAGGGTCTAGGGTCAGTATAGTTTTCAATAAACAAATGGGCAGACTAGATGGGCCATGTGGCTCTTATCTGTCGTCACTTTCTATGTTTCTATGTATGTTTCTATCTATTAACATTGTATTATACTACATAGAGATTACAGAACTAGTAGCTGGACCAAAAATTTTAGAACATAGATTATTTCAACAAGACACTATATCCATGAGTGCCCCAAAATTCTCCATTCTTACTCCTTGACAGCCTCAACCTCCATATTCCATTTACTCTTTCATTATGTTTAGTTCCTTCCCCTAATCCAGTGGTCGGCAAATACAGGTCGCTATGGCAACTTTTGACCTGGCGACTGAAGTGCCTTGAAAGAGAAAGCGCCAGTTTATTCTCGACCAGTGAGTTTACCTATGGCCTTTTTCTCCCTTGTTAGCCTGCTGAAACAACTGGGACAGAGGCATAATCTATCTATCTATCTATCTATCTATCTATCTATCTATCTATCTATCTATCTATCTATCTATCTATCTATCTATCTATCTATCTATCTATCTATCTATCCACACACACTTCCAAAATAGAGATTGATCTGAGCAATCTATAAGGTAATTTGTACTGCAGGTGCACAAAGCAAGGGGAGTTTGCACAAAAACAAAACACGGCCTGGCACTCTAACCATTACCCAGCGACTAACCATGATCTACTTTTAAAATAAAAGAGAATTAGTTACAGATATCTGCAGACATGTGATAAGCCACCTGCCACTTAAAAGGCTTCTCTGTTAGTTGGTCCTAACTCTAAAATTTAGAGTCCCAACTATGGGTCACATATCAAATATTTTTCTAAATTGAGAGCTCACCTCTTATAGAGATCCCCCAAGACAGTCTCAAAACAGCCACTCTGAGACAGCACCCCCTTTCCAGCTGCTATCCCAGACACGCTTTAAAACACTATTCCTAAATAGAGATTGCTCAGATCAATCTATAAGGTAATTTATACTACAGTTTGCAAAAAAACAAAACACGGCCTGGTACTCTAGCCATTACCCAGCGACTAACCATAATCTATCTTTAAAATAAAAATCAGAGGGCCCGATTCAATTAATGGAAAAGCGTTTGCAGGCGCATTTTTAATGCTGTTTTTGACCAAATGGCGGGAATTTTTTTTTCAATACAGTTATTTTTTTTAGCGGCAAAAATACGCCGTTTTTCTTTTAACAACATCGGTAATTTTAAATTTGCACCTATGAGAGGTGCGCATTTTTTACGATATCCAGTCTTGCGCCCCGACAGGGCATGCTGATGCTTGAACGGGGCATGCTGCCGCTTGGAGAACCACAAGCATCAGCATGCCCTGCCAGCCAGGGGCCGCTGCACAGAATACATGCCCCCATCACATCAAAAAAACTCTTAATCCAGGGGGTGCCTTGGTAAAAAAAAAAAAAATCCATTGTGGAACGTCGCAACTCACTTCCTTCTAGCAGGAAATGCCCGGCGCTAATGACAGGTTCACTGTCATTGGCCAGTGTCTGCAATATTGTGAGAACGATATTTCAGACATATACCTTAATGACCGTGAACCAGTCATTAGCGCCGGGCATTTCCTGCTAGAAGGATTGAGTTGCGTCATTCCACAATGTTTTTCTTTTTTTTTTTTCCTGAAAAATGTATTGTTCGCTTGCATCGCTGCTTGCTCATTTTACGCAGTGAGGGGCCGAATTTCACAAAAAAATTGAATTGGCGTATTTTTGACGCTGAATGCTGTGCAAAGACAGCGTATTTTTTAGGTCAATTGAATCGGGCCAAGAGAATTAATTACAGATATCTGCAGACATGTCCCCTTGCAACTCCCCTTGCTTTGTACCTGCAGTAGAAATTACCTTATAGATTGATCTGAACAATCTCTATTTTGGAAGTGTTTTTCAAAGCGTGTCTGGGATAGCAGCTGGAAAGGGGATGCTGTCTCGAATGGCTGTTTTGGAGACTTGGGGATCTCTATAAGAGGTGAGCTCTCAATTTAGAAAAATATTTGATATGTAACCCATAGTTGGGACTCTAAATTTTAGAGTTAGGACCACCTGACAGAGAAGCCTTGTAAGTGGCGGTTGGCTTATAACATGTCTGCAGATATCTGTAACTGATCTGACTTTTATTTTAAAGATAGAAGATTATGGTTAGTGCATGGTCCATTAAGTATGCAATAAATCGGGCAAAAGTAGTTGCCCAAAGCCAGAACTTCAATAATAAAAAGTAAAACAGTTCATTAAATGGTATAATTGATGCAGGTTTAATATAAAAACACCACTGGACCTGATTCAGACCTGCGCTTCCGTCTATTTTTCAGATGGAAGCGCAGTGAAAATGGCCACTGTGCATGCCCAGATCAGGAGCGCGCACAGCATCTGACTGTGTCCGCATCCGATCGGGCTGCGCCTGTGGAGGAATATTTAAATGAGAAAAGAGTTGCTTTTCTCATTTAAATATAGTTTTTACAGTAGTCCGCTGGCTGTTTAATTAGCCGTACACTTGCACCATCTCACGAGATGGTGCAAGTGTAGACACAGTTCAGCGGAGCTGGAAAAAAAAAAGAAAGTTAATTAAAGGAAAAAAAAACTGTTAGTAAAAAATTAACCCCTTCCCCCCCGCCTACCCCGCAGCTGCCGAGGTATATTAAATAAATAATAAACGTCCCTCCTGGGCATGCTGTCGCTATTAGAACTACTGGTGCAAGCATGCCCATAAATGACAAGACAAACTATAAAAAAAACGCTACAAGTGTCCCCCTATAATAAAACATTTTTAAAGAATGTAAGGGCCCTGTCCCTAGTCCCTATCATTAAAAAAAATTACAGTGGCCACATAGTAAAATAAAAAAACAAGACATGTGCCCCATAAAAAAATTAAAATGTAAAAAAAACCTTGTCCCCTTCTTTAAAAAAGAAATAAAATAAGTGCCCACATAAAATACACCATGTGCCCATTGAAAATAAATAAAAAATGCTAAAAAAATGCCCATAGAAATTAAGAATAAACCTACTTACCTTCTCTAATGGGAGTCCAGTGTTAATCCAGGACTGGCCTTGGCAAAATAAAAAACCCCAATACAGAAGACCTGGCACGCCGGACATCCCGGCTCTAATGACAGGTCTACTGTCATTGGGGGGTATTTATACCCTTTGGGCACTGTAAGAATTATCGAGAGAACGAGAATTCAGTGTCAGTTAGAGCCGGGAATTAAATACGGCCAATTCAGAGGTGCGTGTTTCTTCTGCTGAATTGAACGTTTTTTTGCGATTCCGTGTTGCGACCAGTCGCAACTCTGAATCAGATCCCACTGTGTCATAAATAACTGCCAATAGAATGAACACCAAAAGCAAACAAAAAAGCCACACTGTAACAAAATAGTAAAGAACAAGTTAATACTCACTCCATCAACACCATAAATAAAGTTACTGTGAAGAATATATTCAAGATGGATAAATAATGGAGCAGGAGGAGGGAAACCGCAGCAGGATATTCAGTTTTGTATAGTCACAACTCCTGAAAAAGGAACAATAACGAGTCTTACAGGTAGACAGAGCAGTCTCTTGTCCCTGCTGCTGTTTCAGTGCCAAAAGCGCTGTCTTCAGGGGATCCAGAACAAGTGTGGGCAGCTGTATATAATTTACGCAGCGGCTCCTCTCTGTTCCATGTTAAAGGTGTAGGTGTAACAGTAGACACCGAAACATCAGACCATGTGGGCAGGTTTTATGTTGTTGAAGTCTCACAATGTCTGGATTTATATATACCGGTATATATACTGCTCAAAAAAATAAAGGGAACGCTTAAACAACACAATGTAACTATAAGTCAATCACACTTCTGTGTAATCAAACTGTCCACTTAGGAAGCAACATTGATTGACAATCAATTTCACATGCTGTTGTGCAAATGGAATAGACAACAGTTGGAAATTATAGGCAATTAACAAGACACCCCCAATAAAGTAGTGGTTCTGCAGGTGGTGAGCACAGACCACTTCTCAGTTCCTATGCTTTCTGGCTGATGTCACTTTTGAATGCTGGCGGTGCTTTCACTCTAGTGGTAGCATGAGACGGAGTCTACAACCCACACAAGTGGCTCAGGCAGTGCAGCTCATCCAGGATGGCACATCAATGCGAGCTGTGGCAAGAAGGTTTGCTGTGTCTGTCAGCGTAGTGTCCAGAGCATGGAGGCACTACCAGGAGACAGGCCAGTACATCAGGAGACGTGGAGGAGGACGTAGGAGGGCAACAACCCAGCAGCAGGACCGCTACCTCCGCCTTTTGCAAGGAGGAATTTGCCAGAGAACACCAAGATTGGCAAATTCGCCACTGGCGCCCTGTGCTCTTCAATGATGAAAGCAGGTTCACACTGAGCACATGTGACAGACGTGAGTCTGGAGACGCCATGCAGAACGTTCTGCTGTCTGCAACATCCTCCAGCATGACCGGTTTGGCAGTGGGTCAGTAATGGTGTGGGATGGCATTTCTATGGGGGGCCGCACAGCCCTCCATGTGCTCGCCAGAGGTAGCCTGACTGCCATTAGGTACCGAGATGAGCTCCTCAGACCCCTTGTGAGACCATATGCTGGTGCGGTTTCATCTGTGAAGAGCACAGGGTGCCAGTGGCAAATCTGCCAATCTTGGTGTTCTCTAGCAAATGCCAAACATCCTGCACGGTGTTGGGCTGTAAGCCACAAAACGGAAGACCTTGTCATATCACAGAGTGGGATAAATAACTGCTAAGGCGCATGGTGCATAAAAGTCACCAATGCTTTGCTGATATCATAGCTGAAAAGATCCGACCTTCCACTGGCATTAATATAAGCACAAAAACCGTGCAGCGGGAGCTTAAAGGCCTAGCGCCAGATGGAGTGGTGTAAGCTACACCGACACTGTTCTGTGTAGCTGTGGCAACGTGTTTTGTGCAGTAAGGAATCACGCCTCTCTATTTGGCAGTCAGAGGCGAGTCTGGGTTTGGCGTAACGTGGGAGAACATTACCTGCCTGACTGCATTATGTCAAATGTAGAGTTTGGTGGAGGAGGGATAATGGTATGGGGCTGTTTTTTTAGGGTTTGGCCTAGGCCTCTTATCTCCAGTGAAGGGCAATCTTAATGCTTACACATACCAAATCATTTTTTTCAAATTGTTGACAGGGGACTTACACAAATGACTTGCGTAAGTCCCCTGTCGGACTTAGTTTTGAATTCGGCCCAATGTCATTACAATCCCTGTTGGTGTAATGAGCAGGCATCCGAATACTTTTGTCCATATAGAAAATGTGCAGAGGGCCCTCATCTTGAACACCTTGCAGTCTTTTGTGTTCCTATTTTTCAAATAAAGATAACATTTTTTGCAACAAACTACTCATTCTATTTTTTTAGTTACTAAAGTGTGGTAACTAGTTGCTAAGTTAACTAGTGGCACTCTGTATATTTTTTTTCATTTATTTCTTTTTAACCTTTAACCCTGGCATCTTACTTCGGCCAAAAATGTATCGAGCCTGGCCCTGTTCAGTGTTGTCCTCCTGCCACCATTATAAGATAGACATTCATGTTTGAAATAATATTTTTTTTCAGAGTGGTATATTCCCCCTCTGTCAATAGTCAGATGCTGCAGGAACCAGAGTGTGGGATTGAACAGATTTGTAAAAATCATTTAGCAAATATGTTTTTTACCTGCTGAGAAACTTTGTAAATGGGCTCTTTGTTACTTTTACAAAAAGCTACTTGCAATCTTGGGAGACGCACATTCCTTTCTGCAAATACAGAGTACATCCCCTGTCTCCGGAGGCAGACCGCAAAATCTGTGTAGTTGTTGTGATAGTAGTCATTAACAATGTCAATTTGTAAATAGTGGGCCTGATTCAATTAGCCTTGCACCTGCGTATTTTGCTGTGCGATACTGATTGTGGAAAAATTTTTGGGGGGTGATATTTATTCACATACCGCAAACTTTTTCCCGTCTATTGCGGTGTAAATTTGTAATTGAATCAGGCCCTATATGTCAGAAATCAATGTGACCGTAGTTTGGGCTGTGTAAATTATTTCTAAATGTTAATGGCTCCTCTGGGCCTTGGAGTAGACTTTATTTAGAACAATAATATGGCTAAACAAATTATTCAAATTCATGTCCATAGTATTTCAGAGATTTAGTTATTGGTGTGAATGTGGTTCTGTTTAATATTTGTGAAGCAAACAAAAATTGTGATAACAGCTTTCATGGATTCATAGTCTGTAACCTTTGTCCAGGAGCTTTTAGCAACACACCAACCAAGAAGATGGTTTTGCACGTAACCATGCAAATGTAATGTGACCCTTACACAAACTTGATTTTTTGGAAAAATCTGATAAATTTTGGTCTCCGTTATTTACTAATAATTTACCACCCAAAGCAACAAGTCTATTTACCACCAGTGTACCTTTCCTTGCTGGAATGCTGTGAATACAGATATGCAGGGCTTCACCTAGTCCTGCAAAGGAAAAACTCAATTTGATATCTTGCAAAATAGTTAGTTGCAATTTTCACCTTGCCAGAGTTCGCTGCACATATGTTTTTTGCAAATATTTTTTGTAAGACGGCTTTATTGTTTATAACTGCTATGAAATTTAACAACTGTAACTTATAAGAAAGATCAGCTAAAAAAAGGAAAAATACAGAAAGTTAGTGATGTGTTTAATAAATGGTACAATAAAACATTAACCTTAGGTTAAACCGTGAGTTGCTCAATAGTATAATGTTGTTCAAAAAGAGCAAAGTACGGGCAAATATTATGGAATATTTATTTGTAATTAGAATCCTGATTTGAGTAGTCTTTAGTAGTTTTGTTTTTTTTTTTATTTATTGTTAGCAAGTTTACCTATCATACAGTTTGGAGATAAATGTAGAGCCTATAGCATTATAACGTATAGTTATTATTGCAACAAGTTTGATTATTTCTCTTCCTCAAATCTTAAACTTTTGATTAATGTTATTTTAAGTATTGTCATTTTCTCTCTGTAAAATGACTAAAAGATATAGAAAATATATAGATTCTATATCTTTGATTCAGCAGCTATAGAAGTATGTCAAAGAAAGTTTTCATATGGTATATTAATATGGAAAACATACATTGAAAAAATGAATAAATTAAAGTTTAATCTATCATCATCATCAACATCTACATTTTTATACACAGGAAGCAGTAAAGGCTGGTTTAGTTTTGAGCAGGGAAAACTTGTGAGGGCATTCCTAATTTTTTTGTTTTACAAATAGGAACGATTTCTTCCTAGAAATAAAATCTCGTTTGCACTATCTACAATGGGTGTGGGTCTCCGCTGAGAACAGCCCTGTTTCAAAAGGGCCTTTCTCTCCCAGCCAATTCTGAACTGGATGGGAAAAGCGATTTGCTTTGCCTCTTCGAGACAAAGCAATTGATTCACGGAGCACTGAACATTGTGCTCCGAATGGTAAGTATAAAATCTAACCCCAATAGTTTCCCTAATCCTTACCCTGACCCTAACCCTCTGCTCCCCACAGCCTATTATTATTATTATTATTTTTATTAACGTTTATTTATAAGGCGCCACAGAGGCCGTACAGAGGCAATAGTAAAGACAATAAGCCTAAACCTAGACTCCCCTATCTGCAGGCTGATCCCTTTCCTTCCAAAACCCTAACCCTCCCTTCCCCAGAGCCTAACCCTAACTGATCAGCACACTTACCCATAAAGAAAATAAACAATTTGAAAATGGCTGTTTTTTTTAATCGAGACAGCCGAAAAAGAACTTTCATCTGTCTCTATTCTAAACAGCCATTTTCGTGTCGGAGACTTACAACGATCTACAGCATGTGTTTTCTTGTACTTAATTATTTGTTATTGTTTAATTTGTCTAGATATTATTATGAAATCATGTTTTATTTCTTTACGATGCTGCTTTCCATATTTTCATCTTATTAACATTTTGGTCCTTTTCCATCACCTCTAATTTATTATTATTTTTTTTTTATATATATATATATAAGTTATATATACAGTGTATATTTAATGTTTTTTTTTTATATATATATTGTAGGCTAGCTCTGATTCTTATCGAATTGAATCTGACACTTTTGGTGAACTGAAAGTCCCCAACGACAAATATTATGGTGCTCAGACTGTTCGATCAACAATGAACTTCAAAATTGGAGGTGTTACTGAAAGAATGCCGGTATGTTCCTAGAGCTGATGTATATGTGCATTTGTTTTTATGTCATTTAGATACTAGACTTGTGTTACAGGTTGATTTCATACCTACTCAATCAATTTGTAAAAAAAAAAAGTTAAATGCTAGAAACAATGTCCCCTATATTTAATTACAAAAATCTGCTATTCTATTGTAAGTAAAATGGTGGCGTTTATGCTTCACACACAAAATATGTGATAGCCATAAAATGTTTCAGAATTTGTATATAAAGGATCTCTCAAAATTGTGTTCAGCATATGACCGTATACTAGACGGAGTTAACATTGTTTGTTTTTATTTGGGTTTTTGTCACCTAGATTCACCACCTTTTTGTTTCAGAATAGTTTGCAGGATTGCATTGTGTGTAATAAGTTATTGTGTTCCCTTTAGATTCCTGTCATCAGAGCATTTGGTATCTTAAAAAAGGCGGCAGCAGAAGTAAATAAGAAATATGGACTTGATCCTAAAATAGCAGATTTCATTATCAAGGCTGCTGATGAGGTAAGACTAAGTTTGAGATAAATTTTAAGTCCTTTTATTAAGGGTTCTGCCAAATCCTTTAACAAAGTATGGGCCCCTTGGGCTTCTCATTTTGGAGTTCCCCTCCCCATATTCCATTAACCATCTCGAGAATTACTTAAGTTTTCCCTTGCCTAGGTATATGCTTACCCTTTCATTTTTCCAATGACTCCTCTCTTTCTCTTTCTTTCCTGATCAAACACCTCTAGGCTGATGTTATGCGATGTTTATATTATAGTAAAATTAAAAAACCCTCCGGATGTGTGGTTTCCAAATGTCGCAAATACTTCCAACTTCTTTGCTATATATGTTTATATACTTTATCGTTTGCCAAGTTGTATTTCCTCACAATGTTTACCGAACATATGTACTGTTTATGTTTTGAAGTTGATTTTTTGTACTTATGTATGTTCTTGGTTGATATATCTCATGTCCGCCTCTGAAGAATAAATAAACGTCTTAAAAAAATTTTTTTTAAGTCCTTTTAGTTACATAGGGTGTTTCAACAAAGTACCTTAGAGAGGTTTTAGATGTTCAATCACATTAGGATGTCAACATTAAATAGCTGTCTCCTTTGCATTCTCTCCATGTTGTCAGTCTCTGCCAAGAAATGGCTGTTTTTGAAATAGAGACAGATAAAAGCTCATTTTCGTCAGTCTCTATTTTAAAAATTGGCATTTTAGAATTTTTTTTTTAATGGCTAATTATGCCAATCAGCACACTTACACATTCATTTTCAGAACCTGCTGCCTGCATGACTTGAAGCACCAGCCGCAGACCCCATGGGAGAGGTGAGTAACCTCTCTGGGGACTTTTAGGGTTCGGCTGCGGAGATGAGAGACTTCGGGTCAGGGTCAGGCTGCATGGAAGGGAGGGTCTCATCCACAGGTAATTACCATCTACCCACTTTAAGCTGTGCAAGTTTTACCTTTTGCCTCATAGTATGATTTAACTTATAGGTAATTGTTTTTGATTGATAACTGTGGTCTGGCATACCAGTGTTTGATTGTTTGCTTAACACTTTATTGCTGCTTCAATTGGGAGGAGGATCCTCAATGTTAGTAATGAGGGTCTTCTCTTGTCAGAATTTCTATGTATTAGGTTAGTGTAGGCTGCATAGCCGTTAGGCTGCTTAACTGTCTAAATTTAAAGTGGATAATTTTAAGTGGAAAGTAAATGAAGAGTTAGACCGGAGTTGAACAGGAGGAAAACAGAGGACATGAAATAATACCCTATCTTAATAATAATACCCTGGCTTCTCAAACAACATCCACTGAAGAGTTTGAAGTTTAAACCAGTAACACCAGCATCTAATGGACCCTCCTTCTGGAAATCCTTTCCTACTTTCCTGCACAGTGCAACATAAACATCTCTGATGCTGATTCTGGTGACTGCTTTGAATATCTATTAACCTTGCACTAAATTTATCTGCACAAATCTTTAAATTTGATGTTCATGATTTTAACTATCTTGCACTCCTTTCATTTCTTAAGAACCTTTCTCCAGTTATTCTGCCTTTTCCACTTCTTAGTTCCTCCTTCATACTGTCATGGCCCTTGTCTCTCCATCCTTGTCCCTCCTCTCTCACTTCCTCCCCACCCATCCTACTCACCTCATACCTTCTTCCACTCCTCCATCAGTCTCCCCTGCCTTTCCCATACCCACGTCCACGTCCTACCCCCCTACCTCATGCCTTACCTCGCTCCTGTAACCCCTCCAATCTAATACACATCACTCCTGCTCCCTCTCTCCCATTCTCCTGTACTCTGTGGAATGCCAGATCCATCTGCAACAAGCTCCCTGCCATCCATGACCTCTTCATCTCCAACTCCTGCAACCTTCTCGCCATTACTGAAACCTGGCTCTCAGCCTCTGATACTACCTCCCCTGCCGCCCTCTCCTATGGTGGTCTCTCGTTCTCCCACACCCCTCGGCCTGGTGAACGCCCTGGTGGTGGTGTGGGCATCCTCCTTTCCCCTTCCTGCACATTTAACGTCATACCCACTGAGCACTCTCTCACATTCACCTCCTTTGAGGTCCACTGCATTCGCATCTACCACCCCATCAATCTCCGTATTGCTGTTACCTGGTCCCCCCCTCCAAATTCTTTGATAACTTTGGAGCCTGGCTCCCCCACTTTTTGTCTTCTGACCTTCCCACCCTTATCCTAGGTGACTTCAACATCCCCGTTGACAACCCCTCAGACCCCAGCACCACAAAACTTCTTTCTCTCTCCTTCTCCCTTGGCCTATAACAGTGGACCTCTGCACCCAATCACAACCTGGGCCACTCCCTTGACATACTCCTTGTCTGACTTCACCATCTCTCCCTTCCCCCTCTCTGATCATCATCTTATCTCCTTCTCCCTCTCTTCCTTCCCCGTCACCCAAACGCATTCTCACCCAAAAGAATCTCCATTCCCTTGATGTTATGGCTTCCACCTCTTACCTTGTTTCCCTCCTCGCACCCATTTCCACCATGTCCTGCCCCAATCTAGCCACCTCTCTACAACAATGCCCTCTCCTCTGCCCTTGATGCTGCCTGCCCTTCCTCCTCAGTCTCCCTTCGCCGCAACAACCCCCAACCCTGGCACTCCCCGACCACTTGGTTCCTAAAGATATGCTCCCGTGGCGCGGAGCGCCTCTGGAGGAAATTCTGTTCCCTTGCAGACTTTCTCCACTTCAATTCATGCTCTCCTCTTTTACCTCTGCTCTTGCCCTGGCCAAGCAATCCTTCTTTAAGTCCCTCATCCTCTCCCAATCGTCTAACCCCCGTCACCTCTTTGCCACCTTCAACTCTCTTCTTTCCCTCCTCCCTCCCTCTCTCCATTTCTGCCGCTGACTTTGCCACCTTCTTCACTTCCAAGATAGACTGTATCAGGAACTCCTTCCCCTTCTCCTCTACCATCACCTCTCCTCCATCTCAATCTCCACCCCCTCTTCTCCTCCCTAGCCACCCACCAATGTCTACCTTCATCCCCACCTCAGCTGAAGAAATTCACTTACTTCTTTTGTCATCACCCCCATCAACATGCTCACTTGATCTCCATCTCCTCTACTATCACCTCTCCTTCATCTCAATCTCCACCCTCTCCTCTGGTCCCTAGCCACCCACCAATGACTGCCTTCATCCCTACCTCTGCAGAAGAAATCCACTCACTTCTCTTGTCATCGCCTCCATCAACGTGCCCACTTGATCCCATCCCCTCTTATCTTCTCCGGTCTCTCTCTCCATCCACCTGCTCGCATCTTGCTCACCTCTTTAACTTATCCCTCTCCTCGGGCTTCTTCCCCTCCCCCTTTAAACATGCTCCTGTCTCCCCCATCCTTAAAAACCTAACCTTGATCCAACTTCACCTTCCAATTACCGACCCATCTCCCTTCTGCCCTTCGCCTCAAAGTTTCTTGAACGGCTTGTTTACAAGTATCAAATTGGCTACCTTGCCGACAACTCCATCCTGGACCCTCTCCAATCCAAACCCTCTGACTAAGGTCACAAATTACCTCCATTTTGCCAAATCAAAGGGCCACTTTTCCCTTCTCATCCTGCTGGATCTGTCAGCAGACTTTGACACAGTTGATCTCCTGCTCCACACCCTTCGCTCCCTCGGCCTCTCTGGAACTGTCCGCTCCTGGTTCTCCTCTTATCTCACGGACTGTTCCTTCTCTGTTGCAACCCCCGGCTCCTCCTTCCCTACCACTCCTCTTCCCGTTGGTGTGCCCCAGGGCTCAGTTCTTGGCCCCCTTCTGTTCTCGCTCTACACCTCCTCCCTGGGTGACCTCATCAGATCCTTTGGCTTTCAGTATCACCTCTATGCTGATGACACTCAAATCTACCTCTCCTCCCTGACCTCTCCCCTGAACTTCTGTCAAAAGTGTCAGATGCCTCTCGGCCATCTCCTCGTGGATGTCTGATCGTTTTCTCAAGCTTAACATGGACAAAACTTAAATCGTGGTCTTCCCTCCTTCACGTATCCCCTCTACCCCTACTATCTCTATTACTATTGGTGACTCCACCATCTTGTCCTCCACCCAAGCCCGCTGCTTGGGCGTCATCCTAGACTCCTCTCTCTCCTTCACCCCCTGCATCCGTGCCCTCTCACTGTCCTGCAACATTGCTCGCATTAGACCCTTTCTAAATGCAGACGCCACTAAAACGCTCATTCACTCTCTTGTTATCTCCCGTCTGGACTACTGCAACATTCTCCTCTGTGGCCTCCCTCTGGTCCGTCTCGCACCCATACAATCTTTACTAAATGCTGCAGCCAGGCTCATCTTCCTCTCCAAACACACTGCCTCCACCTCCCCCTCTGTCAATCTCTACATTGGCTTCCTGCCCCTTTCAGAATTCTCTTCAAGCTCCTCACCACAACCTACAAGACTCTCTCCTTCTCTACCGCTCCCTACCTCTCCTCCTTATCTCCATCCACATCCCCTCCCGTCCACTCCGTTCTGCTGGTGACCGTCGCCTTAACTCCAACCTTATAACTACTTCTCACTCCCGCATCCAAGTCTTCTCCCTGGCCGCCCCTCTCCACTGGAACTACCTACCATTTCCTATCAGGCAAGCCAGCACCCTCCAATCCTTCAAACGCTCCCTTAAAACCCACTTCTTCAGGCTAGCCTACTCTTCCTCCGCCTAAGCTTACCTGCCCTCCCCCTCCCCATCCACATCATTTTGTCTCCTGTCCCCCCTCACTTAGCATGTTAGCTCTTATGAGCAGGGTCCTCCTTCCTCCTATCGTCATCCCTCTACCCTGTCATCATCTCTTCCCACGTTTTCTCTCTACTGTCTATCTCTCTCCTTATTCAGCTGCTCCTACACACATATCCAGCATCTTTATTTTCCATATATGTATTGTTCTGCTATTTTTGTACTGTTTTTTTATTTTTGCATTGCACCTCTATTGTATTCCTTATTTTATGAGTTTATTCCTTCTATTAATTATTGTATATGTAACTACTGGCTTTCCTATTGCCTCTGTACGGCGCTGCGAATACCGTGTAGCGCCTTATAAATAAACGATAATAATAATAAGGATTGGGGAAAGGGTTGGGGTAAATTTTTACTTGCCATTCGGAGCACTTTCTTCAGTGATCCGGGATCATTTGCTTTGCCTCTTCGAGAGAACGGCCCTTTCGAAATAAGGCCGTTTGCATGCATTCTCTGCAACATGGTTTAACCCAGGAGTAACACATTTTTAAGCACTTAAGTCTGGATCCAGGCCTTTGTGTTAAACATAGATAATAGATGAATATGTTCTTTTGTTGTAAAACTGCTAAAATAAAAGGCCACTAATAGTTTACTTCAATCTTATAGCCAGGATATTATATAAAATAACAAACAGAATGGGAGGTTAAATGATATTTCTTGTGCAGCTGAATACAGGAGTGTAAGCCAATCCCAGCAAATGAAATAAAGAACATAGTCGATTTATGGAGTATCAGATATTGCATACATGGACATCAATTTTCACTGCCCCAGAATGCACAGGAAACAAAAAGGAAAGGAATTCATGATGTGCATTTACTGAGGGTGCAAAATCTGGGTGTGGGTCCCCAATGAGAACGGCCCTATTGCGAAAAAGCTTCTCTCTCCCAGCCATTTCCAAACTGGCCTGATCCTAACCCTTCCTTCCCTGCAGCCTGATCCTAACCCTCCCCTTCCTTGGCCCTGTCCCTTCCCCTAACCCTGAAAGTCCCCGGAGAGGTTAACTCGCCTTTCCAAGGGTGTATGCAACGGGTCCGGCAGGCGGCGCTTCCGAAAATGAATGGGTGAGTATGCCTGATAAACTGGTGAGAAGGTCTACCTAAATGCAGAGTAAACTCATAGGGGTGACAGGCAGCTAGAGCAGGTCTCCGTTTGTGAGAGAGAACAGCTGTAGTTGCACTCACTCCATGGAAGCCAGGCAGGATGAAACAAGGAAATCTCCATTATCATTCCTGGCTGTGCGCCCCCTGTGGTAATACTAAGATTTACTAAACCGAGTTAAAGGAAAAGTAGAGATGTTGTCCATAGCAGATGCTAGCTCTCACTTTCCTATTACATACTAGAGAATGTCAACTAGAATCTGATTAGTTACTATGGGCAACATCTACACTGTTTAGTAAATCTAGCCATAAGTATTTTCCTATACTTTTCATTAAATTCTCTTTCTACCTTAGCTTTATGTATAAATGAGTGTGTGTGTGTGTGTGAGTGAGTTCACCTATATTCCTATTAATTGTATAGTTCTTATATAGGTGCCAGTGACCAGTCTGTCTGAAATCTCAAGATTCTCAGCTCTGGTGTTACTGTAAAATAAAAATAAATAAATTTTGCCCTTTTTCTGGTTAATTTAACATTTTCAGAGATGACGCAGAAATGAGCTTCTAAGACTGAGGTCCACTGGAAGGTCCGTATTATGTTATATGTGTTTAGAAATATTTTCCACCATTTCGAACTTCTATGAAGTCTACTGGAAGGTGCAAGTTATACTAAATAGCTGCGGCTTCTTTAGTGCGGTTCTTTAGGAAATGACCTACTATGCATGCGTAGTAGGTCATTTACGCAATCTACATACCACTTAAGTACGTAGATTGACTATGTGCGGTCTTTAAAGATCGCACATAGAAGTTTAGGCAAAAGGAGGCGTGCCAAGGCAGCCTCGGGGAGGTTTTAGGTAGAAGTGGGTGGGGGGATGTAGATTAGCTGGGGAGGGCTGGGGAAGCCTTTAAATGTGCATATTTTCCTTCTTAAGAAGGAAAATACACATGGTTACTTAAGGAATCACTATGGCACTTTTAAATGCCATAAGGTTCCTGAAAATAGGGGGAAGTGATGAGGGTCAGGACGGGTGAGTTAGGTGTGCATCATGCGTGTGTGCAAAAATTAAATGGTTACTTGTCTTGTACAAATTAGCACCCAGAGACCCTCTGTGCACTGTATGAGGTGGAGGAACCGGCTTGCAGATGTCACACGGGTCTCAAGCCTGCAATAGACGACCTTTTATGATTGCACCACACGTTTTATATTCACAGATGGTACTGCCTGCTAGAGGGCTTACACAAACTCGCATCATTCGTGTTGGCTAAGCATGTGAGAGAGACTACAGATTACTTGGATACAGCATCCAGGATGCCATCTCTCTATTGTCAATCCTCTCTGAGCTCATTGTAGTGGTCAGGCATAATTAATGGCTACAGGAATGCTGACTCAAGCTCCGTCTTTAGCCTACAATGATGCTTTTCACATCCCAGTGGTATAGAATCATTTCACTGGCTATAGGGGGTAAAAGCCCTGTTTTGCCTGTTAGCATAAACCCTGGTTTTCGGTCCAGTTGTAGCTTACTTGGGCATAATCTATATCCTCTAGGGGAGGACTCCGTAGTAGCTAAGGGCTGTCAGGTGTGGAATTCCTAAGCATGTGCATGATGAAACATTCAGTCACGAACTCAGAAAATTTCAGGACCAAGGGTGACATTATCCCTTGATATCTGATGACCTCTGGAGAGTATCCAGTGCAGGGCACTCTGGAAGTTGGTTTTGAAATTGAATAGTCCATTCTCAGAAGTGATTGGTCCAATCAGTCTCTGTCTGTCTTCTTTAAAGTTGCAGTTTCCTGGACACTACGGGCTGGATTCAGACTTAAGTAAGTCAGGGGACTTGCGCAAGTCTCCTGCGTAAGTCCCCTGACAAGTAACATCGGCACATGTGCGCATCAGATGCTACGCTAATGTAAATTCTAACATACGGAACTCTGTTCTGTACGTTAGAAGATCCAAGGAAGCATGCTAATGAATGGGTAGGGTAGTTAAGGTAGGGTTCTGGACTTTCGGACCACTACATGTACAGAAAGTGTGCAGTGGTCTGGATCTTTCCAGCATGGATGGCAGGTAGGAGATATGTAAAGACCTTCCTGCAAGAGTTTCTCCATTCAACCTTCCTTTTCTGCACCCTGTTGAGCCATGGAATCTTAATTTGGTACACTGGGTTTTGAGACACTTCAGTATGTGGATCTCCATTTTGTCATCCAGAAGGTATTGTTCTGTCACGTTATCTCATCTGCTCGCTGGGAGTACAGGTTAAGGGTGTTTGTTCGTATCCCACTTTTTTATTTAGGTCTTCCATTCAGACAGGGCTGTACTCTGTACTAAGCCCTCCTGCTTTCACTCTTTGACTGCACTATTTTTCTTGGCTGTTGTTTGATGTGATTGGTGCTCTGAGGGGTTAGGTGACCTAGATCACTGCAGTTTGTAAGTCCACTGCTTTGTTGCAAGGTTTTACATCTCAGGATGCTAACTTTGGGCATAAGTTTCTGAACGCAGCTGTTTCAGAGCAATTCCTCCCTTAGGGGCAACTTTGGAATGTCCACAGTGTCTCCCAATAAGATGACAGAGAAAAAAAGATTCTTGTTACTCACCGTATAATACATTTCTCTTTCCATTGGTGGACACTATACTCCCACCTTTTTCTCTGATTGATTGTTAACTAGTACAGTGCAGAGTAACCCTGTGGTGGGAATTGGAAGATTCCCCTCCCATGCTTTTTTTTTTTTCTAATAATTGTGAGCTCTGCACAGTGTGTAAGCAAAATTTTTGTCAGAACTGCTATTATGTCTGACAATGTATTATCTGCTCATTAGACTAATTTTCATGTAATATTAGTGTTATTGCCATTTTTGTTTTGTGCATTTGTATGTTTATTATTTTGTGTTTGTTTATGAAAATTGAAGTAAAAAAAATACTGTATTGAAAAAAATAGTGTGCTTCCCATATGGGAGGGGCATAGTAGGGGCGGAGCATTCCTGTTAACACTTAAAGTTGTGACTCAAGACCACCTACTATACCCCAGTCGACTAAGAGAAATGGATTTTATGGTAACAAAAATTCTATTTTGTATCCATCTTTTGTTTTTATTTATTTTTTAAAGAAGCTTTATATCCAGGAAGCTTTTTGATACTTCATGTCTGCTTTGCTCCGTAATATATTACTCTTATTGTCACATTGCAGGATTACTTTTATAGAATGACTTCCAGATTAATAATTATACTATTTGTTAACCAGATTTCTGTTTGATATCTCTTATTGGCTCTCTTATTGGCTCTCTAATAAATTATGTAAAACTTAATTTAAAAGCACTATTTTTATATTAACATTCTAAACATTTAAGTACCAGATTAAGTATTAAGTATACTTTATTTAAATACTACTGGTTAATATTACGTAGCTCTATACAATTTTAACAATGATTCCATAGATTAAGTAGTAACAAAACAGACTGGGTGGGTAAGGGGACCCTGCTCGCTAGCTTATAATATACAGGAGGTGTGCATACATACTATTGGGAATACTATTAAAAAAATGTTTGGAGGTCTGACTATCACACTGTCTGTTGGACTGTCCTGTTTGATAAATCATTGTGGAATTTTTTTTTAATTATCTCCAACTTTAGGTGGCTAATGGTAAATTAGATGACCATTTTCCACTAGCTGTCTGGCAAACTGGCTCTGGAACCCAGACCAACATGAATGTCAATGAAGTGATCAGTAACCGAGCCATTGAGATGATGGGTGGAAAACTTGGGAGTAAAGATCCTGTGCACCCTAACGATCATGTTAATAAAAGCCAGGTATGTTTAATGTATTAGCATTTCCAACTCCATTTGAAAGTCCTATGGCAATACTAAATCAAATGTGTCTTCTCTCATGCATTTTGTAATCATGCTTAACCGTCGTTTCCTTACCAGCCTTCATTGTCTGTTGTTATATTTCTGCTTAACATCTGTTGACTTGCTTAGGCCATTACTTTTGTTTTTTTTTCTCTTAATTTAACAACAGTATAAAATATACCTGTACTTTTAGGGCCCGTATATAGTACTACCAAATGAAGATTTAGAACTTAAAAAGTAATTGTCTGTTTGTCGTTGCAGAGTTCAAATGATACCTTCCCCACAGCAATGCATATTGCTGCTGCAAAAGAGGTCCATGAAGTTCTATTACCGGCACTGAAAAAGCTTCACAATGCTCTGGAAGGAAAGTCAAATGAATTTGCAAATATTATTAAAATTGGCCGTACCCATACACAGGATGCAGTGCCACTCACTCTGGGACAGGTAAAGTGTACAAGTTATAGTAGTAAACCATCTTTAGTATGTATCATACAGGTATTCAAAAGTCAAATAACATTCTTAAAAAGTCTGTTAAAATAATAAAATCTTTCACATATGTGCAGTAAAAAAAATGTAATAAAATACATGAAAAAAAATGTATTTACTATATTTGTTTGAAAGTAAATACACACCGCACACACCTTTGTCAATAAACAGCAGCTAAAAGAAACAAATATACTTGGGCAATAAAAACTGAATTAATTAAATACGGAGAAAACTGTTTTCTAAAGCAATGTATAGGAAAAGGTTATAAAGCCATCTTGCATAAGCAGAATTATAGAAGTAACATGCATGTTGTGCATGTATGTTGGTAGCCACAGCATAATAGCCCCCCCCCACAATCCGCCCCTGTGCAGCAGCAGAATACCCCCCCCCCACACACACACACACACACACACTCACACTTTTGAGAAAAGCACAGAGCACTAGACTCCCATTTTATGCTGTGCTAAATCCCTTCCCTCCCTGAGAACTTAAGAGAATCTTAAGTTTTTATCTAGTAATTCAGCCTTTAAGGGAGGAAACCTCCCTCCCAAACATGTAAATTATTCAGTGTGTATTACTTTGAGATCTCGCCACAAAGATATATATATATTTTTTTTTTTCGTCCGGATAACCTCACTTTACATCTTTTTATTTTCAATAGGAGTTCAGTGCTTATGTGCAACAGATTAAATATGGAATTATTAGAATAGAATCTGCATTACCAAGGGTCTTTGAACTGGCTGCTGGTGGAACTGCAGTTGGAACTGGATTAAATACTAGAATTGGCTTTGCTGAAAATGTTGCTGACAAAGTAGCTGAGCTCACAGGTAAACTAGTGCTTATCACTTCTTCTGTAATGATATAAATAGCTAATGTTTTGTTAAAGCTTGTGGGGTTTTTTTTGTTTTCAATTTCTTTTTTTAAGTGATCAATTTTTTTTAAAGTTATTTTGTGTGCTAACTAAATTTACCATTAGCTAAAAGTTTGGTATAATGGTGCTGTAGGTCTTTAGTTTTAAATGAGGTATACTGTATACCCCATTTGCCTTTTTTATTTTTGAAATTCAAAGTATCATCTTCTGTTGTTTGTGCTTACAGTACAGCACATTTTATCCCTTCCTATTTCCTCCGGGTCTAGGTAATGCGTTCTATTTCTTACAGTAAATGAAAACTGGCTTCAGCCATGGTAACCCATTGGTTATAACATAATACCAGAGACACTGTATATCAGTCATGAGTTCAAATAAAACCACTACTAGTTTTACAGAAACATCATCCATTGATATGTTATAACATGAAAATACATCACAGACTCATGCCATAACAACACATAAGGACGTGGCAATTTTGCATCCAACAGCGGACCGATTTCTGTAACATTACACTGTTATCCTGCATAATAGTTATATTTTATGTAAGTAAAGGGTTAACAGAAATGCATTGTTGCATCTGACCTAGAAGAATATACGCTGCATGTAATTGCTTAGCCGATAAAATAGAAGACATAGAGGTTATAGAATTTGCATTGCATTAGCCATAGACAACATCCAAGAAGCTGAATAAATATAGAAAATTTCTGATACATTTTTCTGGGTATTTCTTAAGATATGGGATGGAGGTATGGATGTAGGTATACCCAAGAACATGGTTTAGAGCACCTATTTTTAGAGTTCATATAAATTATTTCTTACATTTTATTATATTCACAGATTTAAAATACAATTTAAACTTTGTTTCTTACAGGATTGCCATTTATCACTGCACCAAATAAATTTGAAGCGCTTGCTGCTCATGATGCTTTGGTTGAATTAAGTGGAGCCTTAAACACTGTTGCCTGTAGCTTAATGAAGATTGCCAATGACATTCGTTTTCTGGGATCTGGACCACGTTCAGGTCTAGGAGAATTAATCTTGCCAGAAAATGAGCCTGGAAGCAGTATTATGCCAGGTAAAACCAAGATTGTTTAATTTAGAAAAACTGGCAATGATTAGTATTCTATAAAAACAACTTGATGTTTAAAATAAAGATGTCTTAAATTGCATTTAAGACATAACATTTAAGTGTGTTTACTTTGTGTAGATACTATAGTCATATACCTGCTTACCTTTATTAGGGCTTCTGTGTTTGAAAGATAGAACTTTATTTTCAAGGTTGTTGTAACAGTCTGGGAGATGGGGGCACTGCCACAATATTTTGTAATTTAAAGGATACAGATTTTCAATTTTGATGCGGTTTGAACTTTGAGCAAAAGATCCAAGGCCTTCCTTAAGTTTCCTGACTAAAGCGCATGGAAGTAGGAAAGTCTGGATTGGTACTCAGTACAGGGGACCACCCATTTGTGCCCTTCGTCTTAAGTCTGGATGGGTAGCAATGCATTGTGATCACTGTGAAAAAAATGTGCCCACAATCTGACTGAAATGCACAACGCTGGGAAAAAGAAGGCTGAATCTATTCATGTATCCGCAGCACTTCCTAGGTTTGACGTTTTTGAGAAGAATATTTAAGAACATAGGACCGTATTCATGCTTAGTAATAGTGTGTTAGGAAATTACCTACTACACATGGATAGCGGGTCATTTACGCAATATATGTACCATTTAGATACATATTTTGAGTATGTACGGTCTTTAAAGACCACACATAAGTATTTAAGAAGGAAGAGGTAAGCCACGGCAGCCTATGTTCTTTTTGAGAAGAGAGGGTGGGGGGGGATTAAAATTAGCTGGGGGGTGTGGGAAGGGATCGCTGTTCGTATTTTCCTTCTTAAGAAGGAAAATATGAACAATTAATTAAGGAAGCCCTGTGGGTGCTGCTGTAGGGGTCGGACACGCACGTTTTATAACTCCCAATTCTACTCTATGGCTTTCATTTACATAAACAGATAGTTGCTGCATCTTATACATGTGAGAACTAGAAACCTAATCCATTCAATGCACAGCATGTTTTGTTTTGTTTTGTTTTATTCTTTGATTCATATATATATAATATATATTCTTCTTATTTTCACAGGCAAAGTGAATCCCACACAGTGTGAGGCTGTAACTATGGTAGCAGCTCAGGTGATGGGCAATCATGTTGCTATAACTATTGGAGCTAGTAATGGACATTTTGAATTAAATGTGTTCAAACCTTTGATTGTAAGTTGACATTTTTTAGGTGTTTTT
>WWET01001489.1:356309-367425 GCA_011038615.1 Limnodynastes dumerilii
GTGTGTATATATGTGTGTGTATATATGTGTGTGTATATATGTATATGTGTGTGTATATATGTATATGTGTGTGTATGTATATGTGTGTGTATATATGTATATATATGTATATGTGTGTGTGTATATATTCAGAGCTTATCGTACTAAATCTTTTTCTGTTTCCACAACCACCAGATATATTTATCCTTGTGTTCCATACAAAACGTGCATTCTACTTTTGCACTTTCTACAATTTACTCTGCCCCATATTTAATATATATATTTAATTAAGGGTTTTATATAGCACCATCATATTATGTATTGCTTTAAAGTTTTAAACAATTATTATAAAACAAGACTGTATAGTAACAGATTGGGTGGTTAAGAAGGCCCTGCTTACAATCTATGGGGGGGCATATATGCAATACAATAATATATTTTCATATAATAGAATATTATATTTCAGTGCTTTAAGAAATAAACCTCTTAAATGAATTAGTGATGTTTAAATTTTTTTTTATTAGGTACACATGTATTTTATGCCTGGCTTCTTGTTTATTTGATCTTTTAAACCTACACATTTAGGACCGTATTCATAGTTAAGAAAGCTTTAAGTAGGTACGAATATGCATTTATCCGCACCTAATTTAAAGCTCCCTACCACGCCACCTCCCTTTTTTTTTTCTTTTTTTTTTTTTAATGAACCTTTGGCAGTTAAGAGTGCCCTAAGGCTTCCCTAACTTCTTGTGCGTATTTTCCTTCTTAAGAAGGAAAATATGCCCAGACTTCTTACTACCCCGCCCTCCCTGTCTCATTTAAATCCCTTCCACCACCCACTTTTGTTAAGAACCCTCAGAGGCTGCCATGGCACATCTGTTTTCTAGAAAACTATTTGCAGTCTTTAAAGACCTAAGTGGTACATATATTGTGTCATTTATCTACTACGCATGCTTAGTAGGTCCATTCTTTAAAAACCGCACTTAAGAAGCCAGAGTTTCTGTGAATCCCGGCCTTCGTTATTAGTTTAGTATGTTGTAACAACATATGTTGTCTGAAATGTTAAGTGTGTGAGACTGTGCATGTGACTTTTTCACATTGGTGTGGCTACAAAGAATTGTAACAAAAAAATTGTGTGTGTATTTTTTTAATTTGTGTTTTGTTTTTTCTTTCCAGATAAAAAATGTTCTAAATTCAATCAGATTGCTAGGGGATGCATCTGTTTCATTTACTGATAATTGTGTGGTTGGAATTCAAGCAAATAATGAAAGAATCAATAAACTGATGAATGAATCTTTAATGCTTGTAACTGCTCTTAACCCACATATAGGTAAGAAATTAAATGAATGATTTACATTTTAGAATACATTATAAACAGATGAAGTAAGATGATATTGTAAAATTCCAGATAATATATAATGACTTTTATTCATCTACAATATTACTTTTATGTTAATAATAGTCAATAACTTTTTCTACATTTCACAGATTACTGATACTTGTAGTAATGTTCTGTGCATCCATTTATGGGGTTGTTTCTTCACTGGTTTGTGTTTTTTTGAAGTTTTCACAATCTTAAATTATTACTCAATCTTTGCATAAGATATTTTATAGAAATTTCTAACTTTTTTTTTTTTTTTTGCTATATTATTCCATAAGTCTATTATAAATGCTCAATTAATAATAGCCAAACGTTAATCATATAAAATGATGATATTTTTTTTATGTATAGTAGTGTGTATGTGAATCACACAATCAATAAAAACTACCTGAATAAAACAATAGTATTTTTATTCAGGTTGTTATTATTGGTTGTGTGAAAACTATATTAACACACAAATGGTTCTAGAAAAGCTTGAACAGTCCCAAAATACAATAATTAACAAGTAAATACAGTAGTGACAACCATAGGGCAACAGTGCAATGTTCAGAATAAAATTTCAGACCAGTAAAGGTTTACATGTGTTAAGTTGGCAATGATTATGGGAGCACTCAGCAGAGAACTTTGAAGTGAAAGGGCACCTCACCAAATTACCATGTCTTGAAATTAAACAGTTTTGTCTGATTGGTCACAGTCTAGGTCTACCAAGTAGGAAGGTTCTAGCCATTTATTCAGTATATAGTTAAATGTAAATTGACTTCCTCAGCTAGAAAACACAAGCCTTTCATGAGTAGGGCAGAAGTTTACTATTTCCAACAAGGTACCCAACAGGGAAGAGGAAGGGGCGAGTCTTGTACAGACAATGCAGACCTTTGCCCACATGTAAAGACAGTTCATATTCAATTGTAGGTCATTACTGAGCCCATCTAAAACAGATATCACACCCCCATAATAGAAGACAAAATGTCCCATAAGGGGAAAGTATAGTAGGATATTTAGATATGACTAAATTGTAGACTAAACAAACTTCAGTTACTACAAGAGATTAATCATCTCCAATGACCTCAATTGGGTAATTTTGGTAGATGAAAGAAACATAGCATGAACCAGAAGTTCTGTGTGCATCATTGCATTCTTAAACAATAAACATAGCTCTGAGCTATCCCCTTTTACCTGCCAAGGTGTAGAAATACCTGCATAGTAACATATGTAGTGCATACAGTAATTATGTCCATCTGCGTGTTACATTTTAGATTTGTTATAAGCGGCAATTAGTAAATGGATAATGTTTATTTTTTCAAAATCTATACATGTGGATATCAAAGTAAAGAAAAGTAGTCATAATTTTCATATTTTTGTTTCTTGTTTTTCATTTTACAGGTTATGATAAAGCAGCAAAAATTGCTAAAATAGCTCATAAGGAAGGTGCAACATTAAAGGATACTGCTATAAAACTGGGAATTCTAACAGCAGAGCAGTTTGACCAGTGGGTTAGGCCAGAAGATATGCTTGGTCCAAAATAATATGATCTGTACATTTGTAGCTCAAAATATTTTTGTCACACTCTATATAATTAAAAGTAATTTATGTATTTGATTCCTGTGTAATATTACAAATAATTTTTAAAACCTGCCTTGACATTGAAAATCTTTTGGGCCATATCCAGATTTGCCATTGAATCTTCTGTTTACATGAGGGAGGGAATTGTCCTTGCTCATACAGACTTTTGATCCGAGGACCATACCTTTTTAAAAGTTTGCAGTGTCCACACTTGTGGACAGCATTAATGTGTGGATAGTTTGAAGGGTGCATGGCATGCCCTCCCTGTACTCTCTACATACTTCCTCCCTCCCACATAGTGGAATCACTTCCCGTGCCATTAGAAATGCTGATCAGTCCTTGGAATGTAGTGCTTCTGCATAAGCTAAGAAGAGCTGGTGTTTTCTGATCCTAGTGAGCATATAAATGCACCCCTCTTGTAGGTCTGGCTCTTGGCCTTTACACTTTACAACTGCCAACACAATACTTTTCAGTTCCTCTTTTGTACTGTATGTAATATATGAAATTAAACTACCGTTGCTAGGTCTGCTTATAGCGATCACTTATATAAAGCTTCCAAAAAATATGTATTTCTTTCCAGCACAGTACTAAATGTATGGGAAGGTTCTAAACTTTGCTGGTTGAATAAATGAAAAACATTTTTTGAACTGTAAAATTCCTTCCAATAGCTTCATTTGCAGTATGGACCCATGCACCTCCAGGTTGAATTATTCACATTTTGCAGCTGGCAAGAGCTTTTTCAATTTCACTATAGATATAAGATCTGTAGTATTTATACTACAGTACATTCTAAATTTCATACAGGTAAGGTCACTCCCCTCACTCCTACGAGAGATGCTAGACAGACACTTTCTTAATATTTCTATACCGTCTTTATGTAAAATGGGGACTGTGCGGATATATTCTTTGCTGTAGCCAGCCCTGCTCTGAATTTCATCCTGCTACTGCAGGGCCTATGCATGCACTGCAGTACCAAAAGGGGTAATTTTCCAATCTTAGCAACCAATCAGATTTTAGCTGACATTCTCTAGTATGTAAACAAAAAGTGAGAGTTACAATCTGATTGGTTGCTATAGGCAATATGTCCACTTTTCTAAACCCACAGCTTGGTAAATCTGGCCCTCTCTCTCACTACATTAATGGATTTTTGCTCTGGCTGGGGGTTGGCTTTAACAGGAGAATTGGCTTACAGGGCAATGACACAAATAACAGTTTACATCATGAAAGTTGGTGGTTGGAGTCAAATTTTGTTAAGGGATAACTAAATTAGCTGTTTGTTTATTTATTTTAATTGGACTACCTGTTGCACATCCTGCAATATTTCAGCTCTAATGCAACACAATCCTAAAAACACCCCACATTGCACTCTGACTAAATGTATCTCATTATGACTGGTTATAGGGAAACCTGGTATGTATTAAGCAGTTTTTAAAAATATATCATCTTCAGGGTATATTATAAAAAATTATTTAAATTAATACTACGAATATAATATTGTACTAAACACTGCATACAATGTGTATATGTATTAAAACCGGCACATAAAAAATATATAGAATGCGGGATCTTGAAACCTCACATTGTATATTATAATTTGATAGATATTGTATATTATAGCAAGAAAAAAGGCCACGTATTTGTGCTTAATGTAGAACACCATGAACTGCAAATTATATGTAAATATATAGTAAATGGCCCTCAAATAGATGCAGGTATAATAATCTAAAAATAAGAACAAATATTAAGATCATATTAAGAAATGTCAATTGAAGGGATCCTTTCAGTATTGTTTCCGACACCGAAACCATCATTTTTTTTTTATTTCCAGTTAGAAGTTCCTAAAATATGTAATCCCAAATAAATGCAGTTGTGTTAACCTTCTTACTTTAATTAATCTTGCTGCTGGCAACCTCCACTCATCCTTTACACTGTATAACAGGGTAGTCATTAGGGACCGGGATGTGCCCTCCAGATGGGCCTGATCCAGACCTATGCAAATAATACGCCCTTGTGTGTAGTGTATTTTATATTTCAGTGTTGGTTCCAGTGATGATCACTTCTTTTTTTTTTTACAAATATTAGTGTATGGTAGTTATTGTGCTTCATTACTTATAATGATCATTTTAAGGATGTTCTTTGTTGCAAAGTGTGCCTTAAGCAAGAATCTGTAATGTTATTCTGCAATTCTATTTTTTTTATGTCATGCAGCTAATTAAAGACTTTGGGCCAGATCCTGAGCTACATACGCTAGCGTAATATCGCCAATTCGTATTTACTGCTCATGCACGTGGCAGATGATACGCCATTAGGAGATGTATGTACCAACAGTGTAATTGCGAACGAAGGGGCGTGTCATCCATACGACACCCGTAGTTGGAGGAGGAAGGGAGATATTTAAATCATACTGTATGGGCCGGGTCAGGCCGTTACGTACGTCGGTACTTACACTTTGAAGAGTCTAGGTAGGTTTTGGCAAGCGTAAAACGTCCAAAGTACGTACGAGCAAGGGGAGTGCATAGTACTTACGATAGCGTAAATACGCTATGCCAACGAGCGTAAAAACAACTTAGGTCTGGATCTACCCCTTTGTGTCCTTCCAATGATGGTCATTTACCCAGCATAAGTTATCACAGTTATTATTTGTCTTAATTTTAGGGTTCCTTATCAAGGCACAAATGCATATGTTATCCATCTCCATCTTCAACAGTGTACACATCTGTGCTAAAAGTGCCACCTGATATCAGAAATTTATTTATACATCACTTCGTGATTATTAACCCCATATTGGTATTTAAGGCCCACAGGTATTATAGAAACATAGAAAGTGACGGCACTTTCTTTTTCTTTTTCGGTATTGTGAGAGATGTGCTGTGATGATGTGATATATATGTTGATTACTGTAATGTACACCACCGAGGCATGCATCTGTTGATATTGCTCATTCTTGTCGCTGGATTCTGCATCACCACACCCCATGCCAGACTTCCAGATATGAGACCAGAAACAATATGATGCCAGAAGAAACTAAATTTTGGACAGACCAATAAAGTTATTTACGAAACTTATGAATACTACTGCTGTTTAATATTATCTTCCTACTAACTAACTGCACTATTCTTAGTAACTTAATGATGAAAAACATAAATACCCTTATATTTAAAATGCTAACCCTTGTAACTTGTTTATTTGTTACAACTATAAAGTTACATTTAACAATGGTACTATTTATTGATATTATCAAGTTGATCAATTACTTCTATAAGTAATATTTTTCCATTTGTAGTAACTATAACATCATTTTTGCATGCTTTGATTTTGCACAATATTTCCTTTTTAAATAAGGTTGGAACAGGTCCTGAACATTGCATTACTCGATGCACTTGTAATGCATTTAACAATTGCACTAATGCAGCGGTTCTCAAACTGTGTGCCGCTGTCACCAGGGTGCTGCGGAAACATTGTGGTATCCCGGCCATAATGCAGGTAAAGAGTCCGGCAGCTGTCTGACAGTCTGCAGGCTCCTGGCGGCGTACATAGTTTCCTGCTTCATGCATGTGACGTCACTCGCATAAAGCAAGAAACTGCACCGCCAGGAGCTGGCAGGGCAGAGGAGGGTGCATGGAGGGGCCGAGGAGAGCATAGTTCAAGTATGCCCTCTGCACTTTTCAGTACATAAAAAAATAAAGGTGATGGGACCACATTTGTGACATGATTAGGAGGGAGACAACAAAGGAGGAGATGATGGGGAAGGGGGACAACACAGAAGGAGATGAGACAACACAGGAGGAGATCATGGGGAAGGGAGACAACACAGGAGGAGATCATGGGGAAGGGAGACAACACAGGAGGAGATCATGGGGAAGGGAGACAACACAGGAGGAGATCATGGGGAAGGGAGACAACACAGGAGGAGATCATGAGGAGGGAAGGGGGACAGGAGGAGATGATAGGGAGCTGATGAGGGGAAGGAGAGATAAAGGGGGAGATGATGAAAACTGGGAGATGATAAATGGAGAGATGGGGATGATAATAGAGGAGATGAAATGAAAGAAGGGGATGGAGAATTTAAGAGAATGGGGAGGGGGAGATGATGAAGAAGAGTGGGGATGATGAAGGGGTGCATCAGGGAGAAGTCCAAAGGTTAAAATCCCTGGGATGAAACGAGTAGGAGGTTGCTGTTCTGCCTGAGTGGTATTTATGCGACATAATTCTCATATATGCCTGTATTTTATTGATTTTATATACGCATATTTTATCTACTATTCATTAAATTCTTTGTGTTAAAAATACTACACTATGTTGCTCCTATACTTTTTCTTCTTTTGCTGAGCTATTATACCCTGAGAAGGACCTTGATGTCAAAGATACCTGCAGTCAAAGATACTTTTGAACAAGCTTTCATAAATCAGGATTCTGTACGCTTACAGCTTACTATTTATTCACTTGGATTTGAAGCACGAGCACTTTATTTACTAATGAAATTGATTTGAACCATATATATATATATATATACAATCCACCTTCTTATATACTAGCCAAATGAACTGAAAAGTTATGATAACCCTTTGGAACAGAAGAAATTTAGAAGTGTGGGTATGGAAGTTTCAGTACCAGATGTGTCTTGAGTTTGGCAAAGTAAACAGGTCAACAATGAGAAATTACATTGTGTATATGTCATGTGGGTCATGATTTCTACACTGAACGCTTCATGTTTAATTAAATGATATGGTTACCGCTAGGGAAAAACAATGATAGCTCCCCCGTTTCTAGGGGTGGACCAGCCTTATTGCCCCTTCTGTGTTCAGTCAGCCTTATTGCCTCTCCTGTGTTTAGCCAGCCTTATTGCTCCCCATCCTTGTTGTGTCCACCCAGCCTTATTGTCTCTCCTTCTGTCTCCAGACAGTTATTGCCCCTCTATATGTGTCCATTCAGCCCTATTGCCCTTTTCAGGTCCAGCTTCCACTTCCCCATTCCAAAATCCCCATGCCCAAACTACTTTCTAAAAGAGCTCTTTATTAAACTTATTTTTTCTGGGTGTTCCAGCTCTCTCCTCCACGGCGCGTGCTTTGCAGGCTAATGACGCTCGCGTGACCTTAGGTCACGCTTGCGTCCTCTGCTCTAATCAGAGCTGCGGCTATGCATAGCACAGCCCGCTCTGTCTGTGGCTCCTGACGGCAGTGCGGCAAATGAGACGTGAGCAGCATACCTGTAAAAATACAGCCCCTCATAGGGGCTGATTCAGAGCCCTTGTCAGGGCCGGCAGAACCCAGTAGGTGGGGTAAGTGCGGAAGGGAGGTTCCAAGCCAGAGAGGCGCTCTCCTCTGCCTACTATTCCACCGCTGCCATAGGCGTCTGATGCGGCACTATGGAGACCGGCAGGCAGCTGATACAGGAGGTTCCTGCATGAGCTGCAACGGCAGCTGCTCTGTGTAACTGCATCAGACGTTCATACAGGAACTTCCTGTATGAGCTGCCTGCTGGAGGAGGAAAGCACCATGGAGGAAAACTCCATGTAAGTTAGAAAAAAACATGATGGGGGAACTGGTGCCACATGATGGGAGTACTGGTGGGGCTGGTGGCACCTAATAGGAGTACACTGGGGAGCTGGTAGCACGTGATGGGAGCACTGGGTCGGGGTCTGGAGACACATGATAGGAGTACTGGGGGGGTCTGGTGGCACATGATTAAAGTACTAGGTGGGAGGCTGGAGACACATGATGGGAGTACTGGAAGGGTGTCTGGGGGGCTACAGGCACAAAATGGGGATACTGGGGGGGAGTTATCAAATCAAAAGGAGAAAGACGCAAAATTATTTTTTGCAGGAGTGCGCCAGACATGCTTCCACCGGCCCGGCATTTAGAACATCACTCTCATGTCTTCCTCTCAGGACCAAATATTTGTATCCATTTTATTCTCAACTGTTAGTTGATGACTGAGAGCATGCACAGTGGTATTACAGTTAAGCACTGCATTACTTGCTAAATCTGCTTGTCTATCTGTTTTCTCTACCACACTCCTGTCCCCTCTCACTGCTCTAACACTCTCCTGTCAACTGACCACCACTGTTCTCTGTATATTCACTAACAGTCATGCACCACAATTACAGGACATCACACTTAGCTGATGACTAGTGTGCATATCTATATGGTAAGCACTAAGAATGGACTTATCATTTCATAAAAAAACTGAACATTGTACAGTGAAATACATGGTCTCTATACTCTAGTCTAACATAGCAATCATAAATACAGTTACAAATAGTTTATATTTATTTATATTATATTTATAACATCCTCAGTGACCAGTAATGGCATGTAATCTATGTTCAAAACTTGACTTTACATTTTAAAAACCCATCTTGCTTTTTATATTTATCTAAAGTGGCACCCTTTGTAGCCCTCATAAACTTTCAGAATAAGCCTTTTTTTATAGTAAAATGTTAAAATAGCATAACACATTTAGGGCATGGTTGCCTACTTTTGCAAATGAATATCAGGGAGATTGTGAGACCACTATCAAGGTGCTGCACCAAAGGGGTGTGTCCTGTACCGCCAAAGAGGTGTGTCCTGTAAATAGCTCCACCAATAGGTGTATCTAGCACTGCCAGGAAAATGATTTTACAATAAAAATGTCAGTATTTATCGATTATTAAATTGTCAGTGAATACTTTCATTACTATCTTTATAGAAAAGATAAAAGTGACGCTGCAGCTGAGTCTTTCATTACATTTTGGCCTCCATGAAAGTGGCCATCTCCATAGACCTCAATGGATGAAATTAGAATCAGGGAGATTACCAAACACTTCAGGGAGTCAGGGAGATTACCCAATCTTCAGGGAGTCTCCCTGATATTCAGGGAGAGTTGGCAACTATGATTTAGGGGCTGATCCAGATTAAGTGTTAGGACAAAGCAAGTGTAGATCTGAGCAAAACCATGTTAAACCGTGATGGAAGGCAAATTTAAACTGTGAAAACAAAATTAGAGTTCAGAGGTGAAGTTTCCTACCTGAACTTCACTTTACAGATTACTTACAGTATGTGATTTCTATGTGTGAAAGCAAAGTATTTTTTATGTACAGGAAAATGCATTACATTATAAAGTATAGTCATGTATATCTCCTGAGAGAAGCTATGTGCAATACCCAGAAGACTTTGTCAAAAATGCCCTAAACTATTCTGAGAAACCCATACATGGTGGCAAATCTTACTATAAAGTAATAACCTCCAAAAAGACAAATGCAGCTTGTCATTTTAATGTTACTTTTGTTTAATGCTATGAAGATGATATGCTATATTTATCTGTGACATTTCATACGTTTGATCCATGCAGTAGTAATACTGTTGTCCGTCTGTCAGTGTTTATACTTTTGCTTGCAATAACCTCAGCCGACCAAATTATTCACAATTCAAAAGCAGAAACAGTTTAATCGTTGGAATAGTAGAAGGAAACCTTGTATAAAAAAACTAATAATCATCCATCAATCTACCACTTTATCTTCACAAAAGATCTATGCACTGATTCATATATTTACATATATAGTAGCCATTGTGGACCAGATCCAAAGATATGATTTTTGAAAATCCCCAATTTTCACAAATTAAAAAAGCATAAATATTCCTGTTTTCAACAGAACATCTCTTGTGCTATCTTCAGTATTCCATATTCCTGTGTTTTGTCCAGTTCCCCCACTTCTGTTCAGTATCCTCTTATCCTGTGTTCTCTCCAGTTACTGACTTCTGTGCAGCACCCCCTTCCCCCCAGCTAATTTACCAGCACCGTTTACCTTGGTGTTCTTTATAGCTCCCCACTTCTATCCAGTACGATTTGTCCTTATGTTCCTTCCAGCTTCCCTATGCCTGTGCAGAACTCTCTCACCTAGAGTTTCTAATGCCACCCCCAATCCCCATAAGTCCAGCATACCCCAATATTATTTCCAAACCCTACATTTTTTTAAACACAGTCTATCCCTGGGATCTCTCTATAGCTCCACCTTTGTCTAACAATTATTACCAAGTCTGTTTATGCTCCTGACACTTTACTTACTATTAAAGATTGAAATATTTATTTTTCTGTTTTCTCCATCTTGCTGATAGCGCTTTTGCATCATCACAACATCATCACAGATTTACTAAGCTGTGGGTTTGGAAAAGTGGAGATGTTGCCCATAGCAACCAATCAGATTCTAGCTGACATTCTCTA
>WWET01001490.1:6573-16939 GCA_011038615.1 Limnodynastes dumerilii
CTACACTTGATTAAAATTGCAGATAGCCTCAGATGTCGTGCCAGAAAACATATCTGTAATTTAGGCCAAACTGAGACGATTTGGAATTATGCTAACCTTAATGCAACCTTTTGGTTAAAAGTGTGATTAAAACATAATTATTGTCTGAAATTGGTGACATCGATGGATTATTTTCGTACGAACTGCCCAATGAGCAGAATAGATTAACAGAATATTATTCTGTTGTTCATGTGTATCGTGCTTAATTGCATGAGTTTGAATAGTTCACAAACTTTTAAAGATCCTGGGGCGTATTTGTCTTTTAAAGGTACGCAATTATACGCACGGCCGAAGTAAGGTAACATCCACCAACAGCCCTGGCACTCTCCTCTCCCGGACGTGCGGTCGGTCACTTATGAGTCCATAGACCACTCTGATCTATTCGTGTGGACTTACGTGCGTATATATGCTCCATCCGTGCGATTCTTGATAACCGCGCCTCCGTGTGCTCATTTAAATGCCCCCCCATCCACTTTTATGTAAATTTTCTGGTACGTCAGATTTCCGTGCGTATGTCCCCAAGTGCGATTCACATGTACGTTCATTATCCGATCCTAAAAATACGCACGGAACTTCCCTCAAGAATGGAACTCTAAATACGGCCCCCAGTTACAAAAAGTTATGAGGCATAACTCACCCCAACTAAGGAACGCCCTGTATCTTTCTTCAGGGACCAGAATCGAATCTCTGAAACGTTGGATGTTATATGCAGGTCCGCCATCAGGGGGGGGGGGCTACTGTCCCGGGCCCGGAGCTGATGGGGAACGCCAATGTGCAGGAAAGATCTTCCCTGCGCACTGGCCAGCTGTAAACGCAGGTTTGCGGTACCCCGTCTATGTGACATCACCGATATGTGAAATATGTGATAAATGAAAATATGTTTCATTCTTAGTAAATGATAAATGATAGATTCAGCCTTAAACTTGAGATCCCACTTGATAACAACCATGAGCTAGAACCAGAACTAATAAAGAGAGCTGACTGATGTGCGCATTTTTCAATGCTGTGTAACCCTAACTCTCCCCTTTAATAACCTTACCCTCCCTTTCCCGCAACCTGACTGTAACCCTCCCTTTCCAGCAGCCTAACCCTAAGACTCCCTTCCCTGCAGCCTAACCCTAAGACTCCCTTCCCTGTAGCCTAACCCTAAGACTCACTTCCCCGCAGCCTAACTCTAATACCCCCTTTACTGCAGCCTAACCCTAAGACTCCCTGCCACACAGCCTGACCCTATCTCCCCCATCCCAGCAGCCTAAATCTAGACTCCCCTACCCACAGACTGACCCTAACCCACCCCTCACATGACCCTAACCCTCCCTTCTAAAGAGCCTAAACCTAACCCTCCCTTCCACAGACCTCTCTTCCCCAGAGCCTTACCCTAAAAGTCACCAGAGAGGTTACTCACCTCTCTGGTAAGGTCTGCGGATAGCGGCGGGCGGTGTGTGCAAAAAGTCTGAAATTGGTGGCGGCTTCCTAAAAGGAATGGGTAAGTATGCCTATAGGCATTAAAACAAATTCTAAAATGACTGCGTTTCGACACAGCCAAAAATTTGCTTCTATTTCTTAAACAGCCATTTCTGGCCTCTGACTGACGACGCCTTGATAGGTAACAACATTCTAGTTGCCATAAAGGGCCTTCAAGAAAGTTTACTTAGAAAAGCCTTTATTTCAGCAGAAATTTCACAGATGCAGCCAGATTCGGTGTATAACTCAGTGTATGCAGAAAACTAGTGCTCCTAGAAAGTAATTTAAAGAACACAAGATCAGGTCTCAGGATTTAAAGTAATAAATAAAGATTTTTTTTTTGGTTCTACTTCTCTTAGGGGTAAAATAAACTTATCATGTGGACAGCAGATTCTGGTAATGGAGTCATACCACTTACTGTAAATCTCTGACAACAAAGAGTTATGTGTTCATTTATGATAATAATCTTAAATTTGCAACGGCATTAAAGATGCTCAACCTAAATGTATACTCTATACTTGTCATAATGGTATGTATTAAATTCCCTGAGATTGCAAATCCATTTTGAAGCATTGCATTTTAAGGTTTAATTGAAACAGTCAGCCAATAATCTGCAGACATAGTTGCATTTCAAATCAATAACAATTTAAATCCGTTTGTGCTCACCAAGAATATTCCACCTCTCTCAATAGCTAAGACTTTTATCTGTCTGCTGTCATTAATTATTATTGGATGCCTCTCCTGCCTCTTATTTCTCTTTTAGAAATGATTGAGAGACTATTTTTGACCTCTCAAATGCGTTTCAGATGTTGGCAGAGACTGGCAGTTGGGTTATAAATATGTCGGCAACAAATTAAATAACATTTTTAGTAATAGGTTTTTATATAGCGCCATCAGATTAGGTAGCGCTTTACAATTTTAATAATAATTATAACAAGACTGGGTAGTAATAAAAAGACTGGGTGGGTAAGAGGGCCCTGCTCACAAGCTTACACTTTGTAGGAAATAGGGGATTGGTACATAAGGGCAAAAGCTATATATCACACAATGGAGCTGCTAGGTTGTGTGGTAAAAGTACTCTGTGCTCTGTATGATCAGTCACACAGCAGAGTTACTACCAGGACTGAGGGGATATTACTATGGAGAGAGACAGGGTGTATGGTAACAGTGCTCAGTGTGATCTGTGACACAGCACAGAGAGTAATAGAGAGCTGTGTATGATCAGTCACACAGCAGTGTTACTACCAGGACTGAGGGGATATTACTATGGAGAGAGACAGGGTGTATGGTAACAGTGCTCAGTGCTGTGTATGATCAGTCACACAGCAGTGTCACTACCAGGACTGAGGGGAATTTTAGGAAACAGAGAGAAAATGTGTAAGATTGTGTAAGACTGATGTGTAAATCATGTAACAGAAAGGAAAACCGGATAGTATTTGTACATAGGGTAGATGAAAGGGGATGCGGTTTCCAGTCCAGCCGGCCCTATTTTGACAGTGACACAACCACCAGATAAATAGCGGCTGTATCATTGCAGAAATGATTGGGACATAGAAAATTGCTAACTTTTTACACCCGTTCCCAATAATGACAGGCTGCAGTGACTGCATTGGGCTGGCATCAGAGGTCTGGAGAAGGGAGGGTTAGGACTTAAGGGGAAGTTTAGGTTTATGCTATGGGACATGGGGAGTTAAGTTTAAGGGACAGATTTACTAAGCTGTGCGTTTTCCCAGGGAACCAATCACTTTCCTAATACATACTAGAGAATGTCAGCTAGAATCTGATCCAAATCCACAGCTTAGTAAATCTGGCCCTAGGGCTCCAAAAATGTGAAGGTTGAAGTTAGGCTGTAGAAAACGGAGGGTTAGGGAACAGTTAAGGGTAAGGCTAGGATGGAACTGCTTATCTGTTGGTGGGCACTCTTCATGGTTTTGGGAGTAGCAGCAAAGTGGACACTATCGGCAACTGTCATTCTACATCCGCACAATGGACTGTCGCAAAACAGACCATCGTACCGTCAAATCACATCCGACGAAAATTAAGAAGTAGCTTAAGCAATTTGGTAAGCTTGTCTGAAGAGGTGAGCTTTAAAGGAAAGTTTGAAAAGTAGAGGATAGTCTTCATGGTTGAGGAAAGTTATTGCAGACAATGGGTGCAGCACGGGAGAAGATCTATAACTGGGAATTTAATAAGTGTAGTAGAAAGTTGTAGATCATGGGAAGATCTAATAGAGCAAGCTAGGATATATATTGAGATGAGAGAGGTGATGTATGAAGCTGCAGTGTTGAGGATTTTATAGGTTAGCAAAATAATTTTATTTTTATAAAATACCAACCAATGTAGAAATTGTGTGGACCATCTCTAGCAGAGTGTAATGCCCTCAGTGTAGCTGCTGCATTCATTATTTTTCATATTATTCTTTTTTTTATAGGACATCAGACAGCATTCATCAGAGACCTGGATCTTTGACAACAGTAATGAATTATATGAGTTTATTAGAGAAATTGCACGTTTTATCATTTTCCTAGACACACTGATAGACCCAAGGTGCATATAGTCATGTTAATAAATGAACATGCTAACCTGGTTATATCAGAGTACTGATTGTAGAAGATGACAGACGAAGCAATTAGGAAACTTTAGTAAGCTGTCAGGAAAATCCTTAGGTGCTGCACTAGTGCTAACATGGGTTTTTGCATGATTAATGTTGCTATAAGTGGTCCTGAAATTCTTATACAAACCAATGGAGCATCATGCAGTCATGTTCTATTATTCAGTACATGAAAAGATGACTTAAGGGAAGCAACACAAGCCAATACCATATAGTCTCCAGGACTACCAGAGTACTAGGGTACCCTCCTACATGACCCATTCCAAACTACCCTGCATCCAACTGTCAGTAACCAAATAGTTTTTTTTTTAATATCAGTTAATTCATTTAAACCAGGTAAGTGACAGTTGGAAGCTCTTGAACGGATTAAATTGTACCTAATGGAATGGGTCATGTTGGGTCAGGTCTGCATCCGGGTTTTTTTTTGTATTTTTTTCACTGAAAAGCCCCTTGGTTTGATTGCCAGGGTGGCAATCTGAAATTGGTATTAGTTTATTATTTACCTGAAGTTTACCTGGAGTCATAGCTGCTGTTCAGCTTCACACTACTTAATGCCTTGTTCAGTAGTTTGTCCTTAATAGGCTTCCATACCTCCCTCTTTAGAAGCAGTGCATCTTGGGAATTTCAGACTCCATTTTCAAACTGTGCTGATAGACACATGTGTCTGATTAGTCTCCTCTAACTTTCACATAGCATCACTGGTAAGTCCACAAACACCCACCTGCCTTCAGATCCATGATTGCAGCTTAAGGCCTGCCAGGTAAATGTTTATTTATATTTTATGCACTGGTTATTTCTGTTAGGTGATACTTCATGTTACTGCAAGTTAAGTTTAACATGTTATGTATGCATATGCCTCATTTTGCAATACTGTCCATCTGTGCACATATGTTATGTTCATATTGTGACTGTATAATTCCTTTTTTTGTCTGTTCATTTTCCAGTTTTAACACACACACGTTCATATGATTGTCAAATCCAACTAACACAACTAAGTACCCTAATAAAAAGCAATGCTCCAGATCCCTGCTTGTCTATATGGTTTGTTTGAAGGCAGAGAGGTTTAGCTGCATGCCAAGCTACACACAGGCCACAGAGTAACAAGTAGCATGAACAGAACATTGCTATATATGATGGTATGAGGAGGATATCCATTTCTGTATCTCTATGGTGCTAATCACATGTACCCCTTCATAGGAATAGGATGCCCCTGTCTAATGCAGAAGATACATTTTATCTGTCTTTGTAGGTTCAGATTATTTCTCATTGTCAATCTAATTATTATTTTGCAGAATGTGGTGACTTGCAGTATTAATGTATTTCTGTCTATTTGTGCATGTGTCATAAATTAATGTTCATCTTTTTGGTAAACTTATTAAATCTGGTTGGACTATCTTTAATTTAGACTTAAACAGATTGTTTGAATTTGTGATTGTTGCTGTAGCAGCCATAACCGGTCACAATGGGGTGGATTCAGAGTTGAGAGACTACATGTTGCATTTTGCACTTCATGTGACCAGAGAACAGAAAAATGCAAATTGTGTGATCCATAATCCAGGCTAGTGTTTACACAACTTATTCTCCATTCATACTTGGAGAAATGCTTTCTGTACATATGTAACAACATTGGCATATGGTCCACCTATGGAACTCCTGGTGATATGAAAACAGGTGTCCCACCATGCTCCAACAGCTATCCGCTATGCATATACTGTTAAAGCGTCCTGGGACATGGCCACAATTGCTGTCACTTAAGACACTGATTTCTTAACATCTTCCGCGATATATTTTGAATGTTTCAAGTGCCTTCTCTGGGAGAGTTCTTGGAAATTTTAATCTAGTCTAGTAAATCAGTTGTAAGTTTGTTATAAAGGACTCTTCCTATGGGTGTAACAGAGCATATATGAATAAATTCAGTCTACGAGCCCAGTGGTGGAAAACACAAAACATGAAATAGTACAAATGACACATTCAACGATTGGCACGGCGCAGGTATAAAATTTAAATGAAAATAAATCGTTCTGCAAAGTCGGAATCACCTTGACTTTTCTGTGCTGTCATCTTGATAACCAACATTCATCGGTTGTGGCACATTAGCTTTTCTACCTTTTAAGCATCAAAATAACTCCCTGCTGCAGGCTGATTTAAAACCTTTGGGTTAATAGCCGACACAGACTTCTCAACCTTGCAACTGCGAGAGGAACCTTTTGACTTCATCGCAAAGATTTTTTTGGGGAAAAAAACACAGCAACCTTAATTGTTCAGGCGAGCATTACAGAGAGAAAAGTGAGGCCATAAATCAGGCAAAGTTCTTTGCAATGATAAATGCAAGTTTACAGTACAAAATATGCTCGTTTATTTCATGGAGATAAGTTGTCACTACAGTAAACAGGCGCATATAAGTGGAGAGACCTTTGCGATTTATTTAGGCAATGCTGTTTAGCTGTATTATTTCCACAACTATAAGATTTTTAGCCTGTTTTGGTGAACCAACATGAAGATTGTATAGGACCGAACCCACAATTGAATACGACAGTGTACAAAATCTGAATGCATAAGTGCTAAGTGCAATTTACTGTGCATGTGCAAACATGGCGGTTTTGCACTACAAATGGTTATGGATTATGCAAAGTAAGTATTTACGATGGCGGAGCATGATGATCAGCCATGAATATAGTGTGTATACCTGGAGGGGAAAGGTGTTTAAATCAATGGTATGTGCGTAAAAGTTAAGGTTGGGTTCAGGGCCCCATATGTGTAAGGGGTGGGTAATAGGTAAGGCTCCACTGCAGAGACTTATGAGCTCTGTGCGAACGTAGGTCTGGGCCCAGTCCATAAAGTCAAATCATTTAGTGACTTGACTATAACGGCAAATATGACCATATGATGATAAGGTTTGGTTTGGCAGTGAGAATGGCCCTTTTGTGACAGGGACGTTTTCTACCAACCATTTTTCGACATCTCACCTCCAACGATTTTTCCTGCCCCGTCGGAGTGAGGGAATCAATGATCCCCAGCACGAATCCCCAGTGGCGACTGGTGAGTATTTCCCCAATCCTTATCCTAATCCTCACCCTAACCTTCCCCTCACTGCAGAGTAACCCTAAGACTATCTTCCTCACAGACTAACCCTTCTCCGATCAATCAACTCCCTGCAGCTTAGCCCTAAGACTTCCCTTGTACACTAACCTGTCCGGTGCGTCTGGTCTACATTGTGTCTTCTGTCAGAAAGCCAATGAATGGGTAATTTGGCATACTTACCCATTCGTTATGAAAACTTTTTAATTAGGCATATTTTTGAAATAGAGACCGATGAATATTGGTATGGTTATAGTCTGTATATACACCAGCAAGTGTACCTGTCCTGTGTTCCATGGTAGACACCTTCTCTGTGGATGGCTTCCTTTTCCATCTTCTCTTCTAGTTATGTGTGGCCTCCATTTGGTTGTTATGGATATCTTTTTATGCTGCAGATAAGGTAAAATGATAGGGCAGGAGTATAAGGAGCAGTAGATCAAGGATCCCTCCAGTGCAGTGCAAAGAAAGCTATACACACCCTTTCATACTTTCTGCATAAGAGTTTTGGAGAAAATCTAGTAGACTCTCAATATATTAAGTTTGATGGGATATGATGGTCTTTACCAATAAGAGGTATTTAAGAGGTATTTGTATCACTTAGTGCTTTTACCCAATAGTAAATAATCCATTTCAATCTAAAACCTGCCTCTAAACAAATAGGGCATTTTTTGTTGTTGCCATTTTAAACTGAAGACAGTCAAAACTTCCTTGGTGCTCCCATTAAAAGAATGATACCAATGATGGCCCCAACATTGGCCACATATAGAGTCTCTATATTTTGTAGAGATCATATATTTCCAGGAAGGCCTCCAGTCCTCTAAATAGGTATTCATGCTTTCCATTTTACCTGCAATATCCTGGAAACTTCATAATTTCTCTAGTTATCCTGGGCCACCTGAAGCAAGGCTTCCTCTTGCGTTCCAGTCTTGTGTAAAAGAAAGTACCGATCAAGGTTTAATGATTACATGAACAGCAAATTGTGGTGATGAGCTTGGAAATGGCCAAGGGAATCTGGATAGACCTTAATGAACAACCGACATAGTCACATAACCGGTCTAATTTAACCCAAGAATCTGAGGGACGGGTAACAATGGTATGGAGGTAAGAGACATCCAGATATACCAGGATATAAGTTAATCAGTTGGTTCATTATTGTGCATTATCAGCTAGACTTGATTGAAGATATATGAATGTATAAGCTTTAATTGTGAATATTGTTTGAAGGCAACCTAGAAGCCAAATACATTATTTGCATTTAAAAAAGGTGGCATTGTGTTCATTTTCAGGATTTTGCAAATGGAGAAAACTTTTCCTTGTCTCTAATTTGTCACTTCTGATGGGGTTCTTATTAATGCTGTGCTTTACTAGCTAGAAAGGAGCTTACACCTGCTGTGTGACTTCACCCTGGGTGGTGAATGTATGATAACAGATGTTGCTTTAACTGCAAAAAAAATAACAATTCAACAGTGCACCATCATACGGACTAATAACTCAACATAACTTGGGGAGGAGGGAAAGCCTTAATTGGTGGTGCTTGGCCATCATAACTCTGCTCCATCTGTGCGAACTGTGAACATGACAATCGTTTCGGTGTGAAAGCTGTTACACTCACATCCCTACAAATTTGGCTGCAATATATTGCATGAATCCCAGCAAAATGTGTTTATGAATTGTGTTACCCCCAATGGAAAATACAGGTTTTTTTTTTTCACAAGGAGGGTTTCCAAATGTTTGCAAAACATAAGGGTTATAGAGGCGGAACTAGTGAGTCGTGGGCCCATGTGCAAAAAATATGTTTTGGCCCTAATGATAGCTCAGGTAACCCACTGGGGAGCTTCGGCGGTGTGGTGATGATGGCTGTCGACCTTTGTATCAGCATGGGCTCCGGTGCTGTTGCACCATTGGTGGTTCCACTCCTGGGTATATTAGAGATCTGGGAGTGGTGCATACTATAATATATGTGGGTTAAATTAGGGTGTGCAGAATACAGTGTGCCATTCCCTTACCCTTCATATACTGCATGTATAGATCCAAAGGAGTGCTTGATTGCTCCCATTACTCATATGGATTTCCAAGACCCTAACTTAAAATGGCAACAAATAAGAAGCAAGGATCTCTTGGCCACCCAAACGTCGCACTTTTTGTACATTGTAATAACATACCCCTCCCACATGTGGCTGGAACCTGTCCTGCTGTCAAATCCCGTTCAGAAGTGTGAACACTTAATCACAAAAGCGGCCATTTTTCATAGTGAGCCCTTGGAAAATCTCCACTTTGTGAAAGTCTGGCTCCGTTTCAATGCATACAAATCTTTTGAACATCAAAAAGAATATTGAAGCAGGAACACTGCAGCTGTTCATACAGGAGCACAGAGAACCATAGTGAGCATGTACTCTGGCAGTGAAAGACAGCCAGAATGAGAGGACTTCTTTTACGTTGGCTACTGTGGTTGTCCGTCAGCAGCCGAGCAGGAGGGTGGAGCAGTGAGTACTGAGAAGCATGACACCAGAAGACTTTTTGCACTACTTACATTTCTGGAGTCAACAAATGCTTAGTATTTATTAACAAACTTTATTGCAATGTATTACTTGCAAAAAAATGCCTATTTTTTTTTGTATTTTTGAATTAATTTAGCCTTTCAATGCTGGCATAATGAAACTTTAATGCCTAATAAGAGAAAGAAATGACAGCTAACCAGCACTGATTGCTGGTGATGACTACGCTGCCAAAGCAAATACATCCCATTTTACCGCTAAACCTTCTGCTAATGAAACAAAATGACGGGTAACTTTTTTTTTTTGATGCGCTTCCTTCCCTCTGGAATATATTCCTTTAGTTATAATCTCGTTCACCTGCTCTGATCCTCTATAGGGCTGATAAAGCTGCTAATTAGATTTTTGTTTCAGTCAGCTTTGCTTAGGCAGGAATGATTTGTTGCATTTAGAGAAGGTTGATGTGCTCTCAACTGATAAAATAAAATTGCTTATGTAGAGACTTTGGTAAATAATACGGAATTATTTCTCCAGCTAATACGGGTTTATAAAGCTGGAGCCATTGCTTAATTGCATTATACTGAGTCTGAAAAGTCATAATACCATGTGCTTTGATTGAATTACGGTTATCTATATTGCTTAAAACTCCACCAATGGACACATCGGGGGGGGGGGGGAACAG
>WWET01001490.1:17146-30556 GCA_011038615.1 Limnodynastes dumerilii
AAAGTTTTGTGTTCTGGCTGCAGGATTGTTGGATCTAAACAAAGTGTATGTTACATTTTCACAAACCTCTCTAGCTAGCTCCTAATGTCTTCTAGTATTAATATTTATTTATTAATTTCTTGTAGGTTTTCTGAACCCTATTGATGGAATTGTTTCTATAAATGGACCGTTTTGAAGAAAAAAAAAATCCTGTATCTCACACACACACGTTGTCATGTGATAAATGTAGCAATATTTTATATTTCCTTGAAGCCTCCATTATTTATAAGGCCACCGACTCTATAAATTCATATTAAAATATATCTGGCCTATGTAAGATGGATCCTGTTTGAAAATAAGAGGGAAAACAGGTGAAAAGTTGCATTAGAGTTGAGAGGTGATGTTTCCCATTCCAAGTCTAAACAGCTTAAAAATAAAGCTGATCAGATCTATTTTAAAAATAAAGTGTTCTCGCTGCATATAAAGCATAATTTATTTTAATTCCTCAAAATCTTAACATAGGTTTGCCCAGGTGTAACTTTCCACCGGATTTCCTCTTATTTTCATTCTCTGGATCTATGGGCCTGATCGAAACTTCTGATGCTTCACTCAGAGCCCCTTACTCTCCTGTAGATACACTAGATTGCCCTTACCTTAAGACTTCTGCACCAATTTTACTTAAAATGGGTCATCGCGGAAGTCTGTAAAGCATAGAGTGCGTATAATGCCTCCACTGTCCTATATGCTTACCATTTCTTGTGCTATTGATGCCTGTTTCCCACGCCTTCTCACCCCACTGCACTATGGGAAATTTACCCGAACAGAACTCTGGATCCAGATACCATCCAGCCAGGCACACCTTAACAAAATGACGCTCAGACACTTCTGCATTAAAAAAGGGGAACAAGACTTTTATTATTTGGGGCCGAGTCACAAATTGATTGATTGATAATTTGTCATCCGGATATGAATAGTTGACCCACTCGATTCAGTTATATTAAAACCTTAGAGGTCAGCCTTCTTTGAGAGAGGTGGAGATTTTGACATTGTGTATAAAGCCTTCACTGAAAGGCTGATAGATAAGTGGAATAGTCTCCCATCTGAGGTGGTTGAGGCTAACACAGTAGAACAATGTAAACATGCTTGGGATAAATATAAGGATATCCTACGTCTAAAACTAAGTTGAGGGTTAATAGGATCTAGGATCAGTATAGTTTTAAATAAACAACTGGGCAGACTAGATGGGCCATGTGGCTCTTATCTGCTGTCACTTTCTATGTTTCTACCTTTGGAAGGGAAAAATTAAGGGATATGAATGAATAGAAATGAGTATAAATTTGTAGTGAAAAGAGGAAGACGAAATATATCTATATTTAGAAGAGGGACTTTTTGGAACTCAGTTGTATAATGTACATGACAGCTTGACTGCACTGCTTGTGATAATCCCACTTTTTTCTTTATCATTACAACCTTTTGTATCTCTGAGTCTGATATATATGAAACTTGAATGTCAACACTACTTGCGATCTTCAGAAATGAATAACACAAGCTGAGAATGGGGCTTCTGTACATTCCACGGGATGTCATTTCCTCAAACCTCAACAGCCGCCGCTTGTTCTGCCGCGTCTCATGGAAATCTTTCTGACTAGGGATTTTCCTCATTTACAATATGCAAGGAGAAAGCAATTGTCATTTTGAATGGCTCAGGAAACGTAACTGGAAGGGAGAAAGCCCTGACTGGATGAGCGCTGGTATCTCTGATTGACCTTGTTGCTCTACGACTGTCACAGTGTTTGATCATTAGAAAATCTAATTGCAAAAGCGCGCACCGTGGGACATGGACATGCAGGGATCTTGTTTAACGGATTCGAGACAGTTTGGTTACAGTTTCTGCTGTAGAAATCTTACCAGGAAAATATATTATTCTATTCTATATGGAATGAAAACTGAATGTAATATTCGCTAAGAGATAGGTGAATAGGGAAAAAAAATAGTAACAATTTGTACCTTGGTAAACCAATGTTGCAAACCAGGGATGAGCAGTGATCCAAATCAATATTCCATTGCTAATTTTCCTCTTACATCCATTAAACATAATCATAGTTTCTGACTCTCCTGGATCTTGTAAGAGACTTTCGAAATTCCAGGATCCACTATTATCCTTCATTTTAATTGAATTAATAATCATAACCATGGATCCTTTTCTATAAAAATAAAAATTGTCTAATCCTTTCTTAAACATATCAATTAAATTTGCCAGCACAACCCTCCCTGGCAGTGAATTCCACATCTGGTCTGCCCTTACTGTAAAGAACCCTTTCCTGTGTTGGTTGTGAAACTTCCTCTCTTCTGACCTTAGTGGGTGACCCAGTGTCCTTTATACAGTCCTTGGGTTAAAACGTTGCCATGAAAGTTCTCTCTATTGAGCCTTAATATATTTGTGTATAGTAATCTGTCGCGAGTCCCCGTACCGAATACTGTCAGCTAAAGTAGGGACAGCCGAAAGTTGCTTTTCGGCTGTCACTTTTTAAAATGACAGCAATTTTAGATAGGCGATCAGCATTCTCGTCCATTCATTTTCGGAAGCACTGCCACTGAGGACACTGTTTGGAAAAGACTTGGGGTTAGGGAGTGGGGTTGCTTACCTTTTGGAGCACCGTGCTCCAGGGATCGATTGCTATGCCTTTGAGGCATAAGCAATCGATATCCCAGCCTTATTGAAATAGGCCTGTTTCGCAACGGGTACCCACACTCATAGTAATCATATCTCCTCCTTTTATTTTTAATGGAGTGGTGCCCAGAACTGAACTCCGTATTCAAGAGGAGGTCTTGCCAATTATTTTAATGTAAATCACTGCGTAATGACCCGAGCATTACTAAGTATGGGCAAAGCTTGATTACATCAAGTCCTGCTCTATCCTTAGTAACCCTATCAATGGCAGCTGTGTTTTTTCAGGGGTTAGTGCTACAGGTGTGATTTGCAGAAATCCCTTCCTCAAGCTCCACCCTCCATGCTGCTGTCTCGTATGGGCGTGGCTTAAGTACTAAAGACAAATTGTAAGAGTGCATTTCACTACTAGACACTGCAGAATGTTTGTTTCACACATAGGCACTGGAGGGAGTAACAGGGAGGACCAGGCTAGCTGTAAGCTGCCCCTCCATCCAGGATCCTGGCAGTATCCTTGTTTCCACATCTAGGTAATGTTCTGAATGCATCCACTTGCAGTAGGAAGAGATGAAGACTGCTTAACCCTGAGGTATAAAAACCACTGTATGGGACTGTAACAGTCAGCCTGCTTGCAGTAGGCTAAATAAGGATGCTCAGAGATGAAAAGGAGCGATAATTAAAAAGGATCAATGCAAATAGAGGTAGGAGGGACAACTAATCATTAATAGGGGCAAAATATCTTACCTGCTTTGTGTTGTGGAAGCCCATCCACCTGCCCTTTGTTGCTTTGCACCACAATTGGTGTTGACTCGGTACAGGACTAACACTAGAAATTGTTGGACCCGGTCAACGGTTCCCCGGCACTCCACCTTTATGTGATGTCACACGCCGTGAAGCACCACAGCAGATCAATGCACAGTGAACGCTTGTTTGTAAGAATTTCTCGATACCAGCAGGTTTCAGTGGTAGGAGACTACCGACAGTGACTCATCTGTCTCGTACCACCAAAACCTGCTGCTGGAGAGCTGAGAAAAATATGGATGGGCCCCCCATCTCCAGACTCTGAATACCAGTCCTGGCAGTACTCCTCCCTGATGGTGGCCCTGACTTATTATATTGAGTTTATTTAATTCTTCTATCTTGATTATTTAGGTAGAAGGTGGATTATACATACACAGTGGCGGTAAAGCACTTGGTGGTTATAGATGGCTGTGGTTAGTAAAGTCTGGGGGCCCTCTTCTTCATTGAAATCTGCAGACTTAGACCTAGATTTAGGGCATCCTTGAGGATGATTTGTGGCAGGTGGATCTATCCTGAGCTTTGGGAAGAACAAGCCCTCTACAGCTGGGCTCAGATAAAGCTCAGACATAATGCTGGTTTTGCAACGTGTTGGGGGGGGAACCCATTAGTAAATCATTAAACCTTTGTTTATTTACCATTATAGAAGCTGCTGGCTTACCACAGAGATCAGATAAATGGAGATAACATCACATATTCAATTCACAGGATGATTTATACACTTTCTATAGGACATTGAATGGGTGATGTCAGCTCCATTGTGTGATATCCGTAGCAAGCCACTAGCTGCTAACTGGTAAGTTAACAAAGTTTTCATGATTTCTGAAGCTCTATTCAACTTTCCCCTGCAGGTGGGCCCACCATGTATGGTAGAATTTTTTTTTGGAAACATTTAATTGAGCACAACTATATGTTAATGGCCGGGCTTCAACACTACCTACGGCACAATAAATATTTTATTATTCCATGTGATGGATTTACTTATAGAGATTTCTCTGCCACCTTATTTTTCATCAATAATATGTGATGAACATTTGCTTTTTAATTCATTCTTGGCAAAATCTACCAGATTATAAAGTGTTTTTGTATCATTGAAAGGCGGCTATTATATTGTTGTGCAAATGTTTTATTAATAGAAACCAAGTGACAAATGCTCATCTCCTGTCTTCGTTTCAGATTTTTCAGCTTCTTTTAATACAATACTTTATAATTCTAAAACATTTTAACCATTGCATCATTTATTTGCACCTCCTGTCTGAGATATAGAACAAAATAAAACTCCTGTAAGCTGGTAAATAGCAATTTGGCTTAATGTTTAAACTATACCATACTGATGAGAGAGGTCAAATAGGAGGGTATAACAGATATATCACATATTGCGGCAGACGCCACACTTACCTGCTCTGCAGTCTGGCGGCGGCTGTCTCCTCCCGGCGGTCCCGTGCGTCTATCAGCCAGAGACTGTCACTGGAGCAGTGACAGTCTCCATACTCACCAGCAGCAGTATCAGCGGCGGCGTCCTCGTGGAATCCTGGCGTCAAACCCGGTGCTTCGGTCCATGGGCGCTGCCATCTTGGATTCGTCAGGTGACGCTGCTCCACCAACGCTATGCTTCCTTTCTAGTCCTCCAGCCAATCGGTGAGCAGCGCGCCCTATTTAAACCCCTCAGCCCTGTCAAGCGCTGCCAGAACAACTAGACTTCCTAGGTGCCTGGTTCTGTTGCATCCAGCTCATGGATCTTGGTCCTGCCTTGCCTGAATCCTGATCCGGTCTTGCCTTGCCTGAATCCTGATCCGGTGCTGGCCCAGTCAATCCAGTCCTGGTCCAGTCCACAGTTACAAGTTCTGATCCAGTCCACAGCAACCAGTCCTGGTCCAGTCCGTTCCAGTCCTGGTTCAGTCAGAACTACTTGTTCATCTCAACCCTCAACCGTACAGTCTCTACATCCCGGATTCATCTTGTTCATCTCAACCCTACAGTCTCTACAACCCGGATTCATCTCATCCAAGTATCTACTACTCTACAGTCCTCACAACGTGGTCTCATCAGCTACGTCTATCCAACCGTAGCCCTCTGCCCCTTCCTCCTCTCACCTGCCAGTGTGTGCCCCTGTCCACGGACTTTTATCCTCTCCAGTGCACTTCCATTCCCCTTGGCTCCCCTGCATTCCCTGATTCAAAGACTATTCACCATTGTGTTTCTTTATTTTCTGTATGCACCCATCCTTTATTAAACCGGCTCACTTTCAATTCCAACCATCTCAGTCGTCTCAATCCCTGACACCCGGAACAGATCCCAAACACCCCTTGAACGTGACAAGATACTTGACTACCGGGGCAGCCATCAAGGAGTTACCACCTGTAACGGAGGCCCTGGCTGAGAGAGGGGCCCAGTTGTGCTGCCAGAACAACAAAGCACAAGGTCTCATGAGTGAAGAAAACATTGCTTATATTGGGAGTACTGGGCCCCACAATTTCTGATAGTAGCACTGTTAACACTAAGGGATTCTAAATATTATTGTTATGTGTAATTAGTTAGTTGTAGCATATTGTTTGAGATTTCTGAGCATATGAGATTGTCTGTCTGTAACCGGGTGTGTTTCACCACTTCGTGGCAATAAAAGGTCGACTACAGTGAGTTTTTGGCAGTCTGGCCTTAGAAAACATGGCTCAGCCACTGAGACAGTGACAGGTAAGTTTTCTGATCCCTAACCTTAACCATCCCCTTCCTGCAACCTAACCCTCCCCTAACATTAATCTTAACTCCATTCTCCGCAGCTTAACCCTAACCCTCCCCAAATCCTAACCATACTCATTCGCAGCCTAACCATCGCCTTACCCTGATCCTTGTTTTCCCATAGCCTAACCTTAACACCCCCCTCTTTGGAAACTAACCCTAACTCTTCATGTCTCACAGCTTAACCCTAACCTAAACGGTTACCTTGTCAAAATAAAACCATTCAAAATGGTACAAATTCCGAAATTTAATTTTTTCACTATAAAAAGAGCAATAGACAACAGTACAGCCAAAATTAAGCTATCATCTGCATCCTTGTTTAAAATTAGATTTTTGTACCTTAGGCATCACCTTGTGCTCGTGCAACTATTTAGCCATAAATTGTGGGTACTGACATCTGCGTATGGGTCTGGATTGGGTTCTGTTACGTGAATATGCCCTCACGGTACATTGGCTACATCCTTTCTCCCCTTCCTCACTATAATATGCCCCACTGAACACGAGTTTGCAGTACTGACATGCAGGGACGCCGTCAGAAAATTCGGACCTGAGACGCCATCTGACGTACGTTCCATTCTAGCACAGGCCCTCTGGATGCATGCAGGTTCGGCAGGTTTACAACTGAAAGATGTAGCGGTTTGTCAGCATTGGATAAGATAATAAATGGAAAGTATATGCAAGCCTGGAAACAAGCGGCAGACAATAATTCTTATTTACTCATCATTATGCCTGAGTGACAGACCTAAATGGGAGCAGAATTACTTGTTTATAAAGACTATTTGGGAAAATTAAAGCCGGACTTTTTATTAATAGCCTTTTATTCACCTTCAGCGCTTCTAATATTTCTAGTTAATTTGAACTATTATCCTTGTGTGCAAAACAAATTTCTTTATAGGACTCCCTTTCAGTTAATGCATCCTCGAGCAGCATTGATTGACTTTGATGCTAATATACAAGAAATACAGCTCGGATACTATCCATTATGTTTGATATAATAAACTAGAAGGAACTGAGGAAGATTTTCAATACAATCTCACCAGCTTGACAGTCCAGCAGTCAGATGTGCGCTAATGCTATCTGATTGCTATTGTAGACCGAAGGGGCGGGGAACATCCAGTCCGAGGGTCATTTAAGGCTTGCAAACTCATTTGGTCGGCCCTCTGCATTTGGGACTTGAGAGTGTGGTTTGGCTTCCGGACGAGCTCTCCAGAGCTCCGGTGCACTAGGCCGCAAAATCGCTTTGCCTGTTTTTAGTGCTCTGAAGGTGAGGCGAGGTCTGCAAGGCTCCGGATCCTGATCTGCTCTTGAGAACCTGGTGGCAGCTCCACGTTCCTGGATCCTGATCAGGATACTTTCATTGGGGAGCAGCCTGCATATGATTGCAGCTGGATCCCCGGGCTGCCGCCATTTTCTTCCAAAGCTCAAATTAGGGGGGAGTTCATTACATTTTTGACCAAATATAGTAGGATAATTTTTAAGCGGATAATTTTATATGTCCCACGAATGCTGTTATAAATATCCAAATGGCCCTTGGTAGAAAAAAGGTTCCCTACCTCTGGTTTGAAGGGTAAGTTTTCGCTGGACCTTTAATTTTAGGGATTTGTATATTTATCATTGCAATAACTGGTGACATTGCAAATGTTGTTGCGGGGAAAATATGCCTCTTTGCAGATGACAGAGAAATGTAACATGGTAGATGCAGCAGGAGTATACAACAAATGATTGATGGTCTAGGTGGACTTGAAGAATGGTCAAAATTGTGGCAACACTTTAATGTCAAAAAATGCAAAAAATCATGCACTTGGGCGCAAAAACTCTGTAAGCTCGATATCATTATTGGAACTACATTAGAAACTAATGAGGAGGAAAGGAATCTGAGTCACTATTTCAAGGTAGCCAAGCAATGGAACAAAGCAATGAGAAAGGCAAGTCAGATACTTGGTTATATAGGGAGAGAAATTCGTAGTACAGAGAAGTAGTGATGTCACTTTATAGGTTATGGTATGGCCTCACCTGGAATATTGGGCTCCATTTACAAAATGGCTATGCGTTCGTTTTCATAAGATAAAGACTGTTTTCACTCCCATTGCAGTCCTGCTCTGATTAATGTGGGCCGGCTGATCACTATATTTGCTAAGTTTTGACGGGGATCTCTCTCTAAAGCCCCGGCGCATATGCAGTGAATTTTTTATTTTTGGAAATTTTTCAAGTCCCAAAAGTTGGCTACCACACATGCGCCAGGACTTCATTTATGAGAAAAGCCGAACGTCTGTCGAAAGTCCCGCAGACTATTGCGGGACCTCACCGGATGGGTAAGCAATAGTAAATGGGGCCATCGATGTGTCCAGGCTCACTGCGTATTTTTATGATCAGATACACTTTGCATGCCCAGAACCCAAATATATGCGCACAGGAACCATAGCCGACTGATTCACATACACAGACATCAGACTTAGGACTGATGCACGGAAAGAGTCCCACATGCATGGCTAGAAGGGTGAGACTCTTAATGCAAATGAGCAGCACACGGGCTACTAATGTACAACATGGGCGTGCCAACAAAGTTAGAACTAATTCAGGAAGGAGTGCCTTCTACTTGGTACAGGCCACACCTGCTGCATCTGTTTATAATCAATGGATGTGTGTTTTTAAATGAAACATATAAAGGCTTGTTTATTCAATCCTGTGCTGATTGAAATTTTGTTCAAGACTTTAACATTGTAAAGGTGCCATTATTTGGTTAGTTTGTGAAGATTTTTTTTTAACCATTTACTTAATTTGTGAAAAAACACATTTACGTTTACTTATATTTAACTATATTGGTTGTTGTGTTTTTTAAATGCTTATTTTTTATTTTATTTTATGAACGTCTCTAAATGTAGTGGATCATTGTATTTCTAACTTCATGCAGTATGCGTTTGTGTATTGTAAAGTATGTCCTGCTTATTCTTTAAAGTTGTATTTTTAATGGTTACTTTTGATTACTTTGTTAATGAGTACTTGCTATTTTAAGAATTTTTTTTAATTTTATTTCCTTAACCTAATCAGTGCATTTAATTACGTATCTTTGAATCATAAGCAATTTTAAGCACCTAAATGAATGACCGATTCACATCTAATAAAGTCCGCACTTGCGTCCTTAGGTTGCATTCCCGACACGGGGAAGTGATTAACCTGGTTCTTTATTTTCTCTGAATCGGTATTGTGGATTTTTTGTGTGTGTATATTTAGGTAAGTTTGCAATTTTACTCTTAAGTGTCAGTACGTTCCCATATCTCCAGGAAGTCCTAAATTAGAGACTATGAAAGAAGGACAACTACAGTGGTGCATGGCCTGTGTCCAATCATTGCATCGGAAACTGCAGGTGGGAGGGCCGATACCCTGGTCTCCCCTGCAAGTGCAGTGGCAGTGGAGGGGTGTTCCTGCTGTACCCAGATTTCCGCAGAGTCTGTGTTATTCTCCGCTGCTGGCAGTGAGTGAGGTCTCTATTCATCAAGTCTGACTGTATTAACATAATGCAGAGTATGAGTGATTATCTTTTCCATATCATTCACATGGATGATCATATTGAACTGCTAACACTTCAGCTCAGCCCAGGCATTTAATTAACACTAAAAAGTCAAAATGGTTGTCACATGACATTGTAAATGTTCTGCATCACTACAAATTCAATTATTTTGAATATGCTACTGATTTCCAGAAATATATAATTTCCGTAGCTGTGATATGTGCCTTGTAATTACAGCTCAGCTCCAGTTTCTGCAATGCCTTATTACAAATATGTTCCTATCACACTTTCTTATAGATATTAGACATTTTATTGGTTTCCTTTATTTATTTATTTTAAGTGTCTGCTTAAGATTGTAAACTTGTCACGTTTGAAACCGTCATAGGGCCTGATCCAAACTTAAGGTCATTTTACGTATGCATGCGTGCCTAAGTTACATACTGCAAAAGATAAAGCACTCCCCTCTCACGTACGTAACTTAGCTGACTTGCGTGTTCAGAACCCTACCGTAACTTTTTCTTGTGTATCTCTGTATGTATTAAACCACCAATGGCTCACTATGAAACTCACATCGTGCATACAAGAGAATAACCACACGGACCACAGTATGGCTTTTAAAAGGGGGCATAGATTTGTTGATAATTAGCATAATTAGCGAAATATGAATTTTGACGTAAAAAAGGTGGCAATGATGGTCGGTGGGGAGTCGACTTGAGATGCAAAAAATAATGGAGGACGGGAATCTCTTGTCCTTGGTTGCTGCGGAGGTAATAGTCAACGTACGAGCGCAACCCCTATCATAAAAGGAGAACCAGAGAGGCAAACCGGGAACCAGGCAGCAGGCGTAGCTTCCTGCTTCAGCTCAAAGGGGTGTGTCTTCCCTGTGCCATACCTTACACCCTAGCCTAGTGCCATATATTGCTGACCACCCCACTGCTACCGCCCACCCCTTAACTACACTGTTAACCCTTATAATTGACATCTAGTGCTACCCATTAGCGATGTGTTACAGGGTAGCTCAGATAATCACGATCATGAACTCTTTGCTTTATTTGTGTTTATCTATATGTATTGTGGGAAATTCCACATAGCCAGCAGTCATCTGGATGGGAGGGGGTTGGTCAGTGGTCAGAATGGCCATTTTACAGAAGGGCCATTTTCTACCAGCCAGTTTTGAAAGAACTCTGAAATCGATTGTTTCTGCCCCACTGAGGAGCAGAAATTGATTATCCTCAAGATGAATTAGCAGCAGCGAGTGGTAAATATCTAACCCCATCCCTTATTCTAATCCTTACTTTAACCACTCCCCTCTCCGCAGCCTGACCCTAAGTCTCCCCTCTTCGCAGCCTGACCTTTAAGACTCCCTTTCTCGCAGCCTAACCTTTAAGACTCCCTTTCTCGCAGCCTGACCTTAAGACTCCTTTCCCTGTAGCCTAATCCTAACACTCCCTTCCCCACAGCCTAATCCTAAAACACGCCTCCCTGCAGCCTAACCCTGAGTTCTTTTTTACAGTAACCTGTCCAGAGCGGTGGGGGGTTTGCAGCGGGCATCGGGCTTTGGAAATATAAATTCGACATTCTTACCCATTCATTAGGTGAATCTTCTAATTGGTGATATTATTGAAATACAGATGAATATGGACTTTCAGCTGTCTGTATTTCAGAAATATTTTCTTTGCAGAGAATGTGTCCCATGGGGGTCGAGGGTGATGCCAGACTTCTGGAGTGGGGACACAATTTGCTCCACGCTAAGCTGTCTGCCTCCGGTAGACACTTTATAGACTGCACCAGCACTCAAGGGACATATGAAGCATCCCTACACTATCAACCCAGTGTTTCCACTACAATAAACAGGCACAATGCCGATTTTCTAGCATCCCTGGTTCCAAAGCATTGTCAGATGAATCATTTGGCCGAACCAACAGTGATCACATATTTATGCACTTCCTGTATGTCTTTGGACTGCTCGAACAACTAGGCTTCGCTTCATTATTAAGCTATCTGACAATTCCACTCCATGAAGTGTGACTAACGCATGTGCAAGAAAAGATTGGTGCGACTTTGGAACAGTAGAAGAAGATTTTCGAGGATAGTGCCCAGCTTGTATTACATTGTGGAACATCGCCGGAATGTTAAGTATTTTTAAATAGCAATTAAAATTATTTTAGCCAGACTCATCGCAAAGAACGAGTTGGAATGACTAAAATACCAATTGAATTGGCATATTTTTAGTAAACGGACCCCAAAGAAAACCGTTCTGCCTCATACCTGTTGGATAGGTGATATTGCCTGTGGCATCAAAAAATATACCTTTTTACTGATGACACAACAATAATAACAAAATGAGGGATGATATTGAGTTTTTGTGCCCCAAGTGTGGATTTTGCATTTTTTTGTATTAAACTGCAGTTGCCACACTCTTGACGGCAAAAAATGCAAAATCATTCACTTGCGGCACAAAAATCCAAAAGCTCGATTTACTATTAATGGCACTTAGACTATGCAAAAAAGAGCAACTAAAATGGTCCATGACCTGTGTCACACAACATACCAAAAAAATGGCTAGAGAAACTAAACATGTAAAGCTCGGAGCAGAGAAGGGAGAGCAGCTTTCACATCAAGGGTTAAGGGTTGTAACCAGTTAGAGGAGGGGGCATTTTTCAAAGGAAGAGGTGTAATACAGCACGAGGGCATGAATATAAACTGGAGGGTGGTAGATTCAGTGGAAATTTGCGGAAAAATGACTTCACTGAAAGGGTGATAGATAAGTGGAATATTCTCCCATCTGAGGGGGTAGAGGTAACACAGTAGAACAGTGTAAACATGCTTGGGATAAATATAAGGATCCTAAATCTCAATTTAAATTGAGAGTAAATAGGGTCTAGGGTCAGTATAGTTTTAAATAAACAACTTGGCAGACTGGATGGGCCATGTGGCTCTTATCTGCCATCAATTTCTATGTTCTATGATATCTACCTCCCACATGCTTTCATTCTAGCATACAGCTGCAGAGCATTAACATTGTATTAAGTGGAAAACAGATGATAATGAACGTGAAGGCAGCACGGCGGTTAATGGCGTTATCTTCACGGAAGCACTTTGGAAGGGGCGAAGAAAATATTGTGCTTCCTGTATTTGTCGTTTTTAATTCTGCGATATATTTTATTAGCGCAATGAAACTGTCCAAATTAGTTTCTGACTCCACTAAGCCAGAACTAATATAGCGTTACCTTTCATTGTATTGAATACATTTTGTATCTCTGTAATGTTGGCTCTAACTCACTGCAATGGCGCTGTAAAGAAAGAGATCTGTGTGGGCTCCCGGCTCTGCCGAGGGATGGACAGTTGATTTACATTTGCAGGCTAGTAAAATGAACTTTGCTGCTCTTTCCGGGGCTGATTCAGAGATGCGATTGCAAAAAGATCGCAAATATACGCACCTTAGGTAAGATCTTACCATGTTCCAGCCCACTGCATAAACAGTCACTCCCCTTGCAAACAGCGGTGGATCTTAAACTTAGACCACCATTGACTAACCCTAACTCTGCGCTGTCATTTAAGATCTTAAGTGACGTAGTAGCGTTTATTTAAGATCCTAAGTGTCAGCCCGCGCCCACTTTCCCTCATTTCCCTGCCTCCCCCCGCCCATTTCCATGCAAATCCTTAAGATCTTAAAGATTCGCAGCACTTAAGATCTTAAGTGCTTGCGTGCGATTCAAAC
>WWET01001490.1:32251-47520 GCA_011038615.1 Limnodynastes dumerilii
TATTGTTTCGATATGTAGATTGCATATATGCGGTCTTTTATACTGCATATATGCAATCTACGTATCGAAACGATACACAGATTATGTACAATAGCTACTAAGCATGCGCAGTAGCTACTGTTTATTGAACTACGTCCGTCTATGGAAGACGGACGTAGTTCTGGATCCGGCCCTCTTATCACTATATACTAGACAATAATAAATACTTATTATACTTGTAGAGCTTCAAATGTTAATTCCAAATCTGTAAAATTCATGTTGTTTTTAGAAATGTAAGCATATAGAATTGCAAAAAAAAAGGCGGTTGCTCAAATCAGTTTATAGGCTGATATAAACAGGTGCATGAAAGGCCGAGGGAATCTGCAGAAATATCAGTTCCACATATAGTCACATGTGACTATATAATAAGCCGCCCGCCAATTTCAAAGCTGAGGTGAATCTAACTCAAAATAATGACAGCCCTTATATTATAAAAGGTACATAGATTGTATAAATGACCTACTACGCATGCATAATAGCTCATTTCTTATATCCCCGTGCCTAAGAATCCACAGCTTCTTAAGTATGAATTAGGCCCTGAAGCTCTCAATTTTAAAAAACATATGATCTGAGACCCAATGTATGAAGAGGTTAATTTCTCAGGACCAGGGCTCGAAGTGAGTGGGTATACGGGGGTATGCCATACAGTTACTTCTCACACTGATTTCATTGTAAAGCTATAAAGCTCCTCACTTCTATTATTTCTATATTTTCATACCGCCGCCTCTAAATGTCTTTACCGCCACCTCTAAATGTCTATACCGCCAATTCTGAATGTCTATACCGCCACTTCTGAATTTCTACTTCGACCACTGCTCAAGACCATAGTTAAACTTAAGAAGCATCTGTTCAGGGAGGATTTAGGAAGAAGTGGGAGGAGGAAGGGATGTAGATTAGCTGGGAAGGGCGGTGGGAGCCATTCTTAGGAAGGAAAATACGCATGGTTACTTAAGGAAGCCCTCTTATGTGCCATAAGGATCCTAAGGGGGTGGGGGGGTTGTGGGGCAGGACGGGTGACTTAGGTGCGGATAGAGTTGGAATCAGGTGGTTTGTGATATCTTTGTAAATGTGCGTAGATCATTTTTCTGTGTTTTTGTTTTACAATAGAAAGGCAAGTTAGCTAATGGTTAATAGCAGTGTGTCGGTACATTATTTCCCTTTTGTTTAATCTATAATTGCAAAAAAAGAAAGAAAGCGATCAGAGAAACAGATTTTTAAGCAAAAGAAAAGAGATTCTTACCTATGCAATTATCTCCTATTGCACCACAGAAACAAGGTTATGCAGTTTATGGTCTAATGAAAACAGAAGGAGGGGTACTTTTAATATTGTATATCAGATTCAGAGCTATATCTAGATCTAGCAGAGCCCAGGGTAAAAGAAAAATGTTTTATGGGCTCTGCCATCCGTTTCTGCCCCATGCAAGTGTGTCCAGCCTCCAAATCTGCCCCTTGTGTATATGTGTCCAGCCTAGAAATCTGCCCCTTGTATATGAGTTCATCCTTGTATATGTGTCCAGCCTCCAAATCTGCTCCTTATGTATTTGTCCAGCCTAGAAATATGCCCCTTGTTTAAGAGTTTAGCCTAGAAATCTGCCCCTTGTATATGTGTCCAGCCTCCAATTCTGTCCCTTGCATTTTCATCTAGCCTACAATTTTACCCCTTGTGTATGTGTCCAGCCACCGAATCTGCCACCTTGTGTATGTGTCCAGCCCTCATTTCTACCCCTTGCTTGTGCATCCAGCCCCCATTTCTACACCTTGCATGTGCATCCAGCCCCCATTTCTACCCCTTGCATGTGCGTCCAGTCCTTATTTCTGCCCCAGCATCTGATCGGCTCTGGTCAGATCCATGGGGGGCCGTGCGTATAATAGCGTACATAAAAAAACGGTTCTCTGAATACGGCCCCCTGTCTTTAGTATGGCGGTCAAATTTTTTCAATACATAATCTACTAATTAGTCCTAACTCCTAGGCTGTCAATGATATTTATCTAGTTGCCTTTGAAAAAGTTTTATCCTAAAACTTCATTGTACCAGTTATTATGGTTTTTTAAAAGCTTCTGCAAATGGACAATGCTAGACACCGCAGACACAGTAATGATGTGAAATGTAAATTTAGCAGCAGAATACAATGTTCTGTACGTAAATAAAAGACAAACCACAATTTTTAATCATTTCCAGCTAATCCATGCGACCTTGCAATAGAGCTATGGAAAAAAAAAATCAATAAACTAATCAAATTGTTAGAAGCTGGCGCGAGGAAATTGGAGGATGGCCGTTTGGAGAGTCTGTTTAAAGTCATGTAAAGTAAGTCCTTTCCTTCAAAATGAGTTCATTTCCTTTCAAGTTATTGAACTCCAAATAATAATCCTAATGCAGAAGGTATTGATCATTAACACTGCAGGAGGGGATAGTGCCATGGGAGAGAGCAAGTAGTAATGGGCTGATCAGAACATAAGCAGCAGCTATGGATGTTATCATAATAAATGGCTTAATGAATTTCAAGGGGGGGGGGGTTGTTTCTTAACCCATCTTGACTTATATGATCAATTGCATAGGGAATAACTTTTGGGCAGAGTTGCAGACACTCTTGGAATATCCAGGAGACTCAGGAAATTTGGACAGTGTTCCCGGTGTCTCGGGAGAGCCTGCAAGTTCCAACCCCCTGTCAATCGCTATTGTAATCCCTAGAGTTACTAGGGATGGGTGGGACTTGATGACATAAAGCCCCGCCCACCCCTTGAAAACTAGGTATAGCAGTAGTGATTGACAGGTGTGGGGCTTAATGATGTCATTTGCATAAACTGTGTCCTAAAGTCCCGCCCCATACTGGAATCTATTTAATCTCTCTGAGATTTCCCAGAGGGAAGAATTAAAAAGTCGACAACCCTGCTTTTGAGACAGAACAATAAAGGGAAAATAGGTGTAAGAGAAGACCCTATCAAAACCATGCTGCAACGAGGTGGGGGGGGGGGCGACAAATTGGATCTAGACCTCTGCTGCTGGTGCAGTCAGAACTCTGCCCACAGCAACAGAAGAGTTCCAATGCCCGATCCCTGCTGCATTCTAACTACTACACCATCTAGGGGAGGCCACTCAACGGTTGCAGTCCCTGCTCTAATGGGCTGCCTTTAAAATAGAGACAGACGAAAGTTCCTTTTTTGGCTGTCTCTATATCGAAAAGACAGCCATTTTGGAATTTTTTTTTATATGAATGGGTGAGTATGCCGATTGACATACTCGCCCATTAATTTTCACCGGACCAGCCACACTTGCCGCTGATACACAGTTTACCATTCCAGAGAGGTGAGTAACCTCTCTGGGGACTTTTAGTGTTGGTGGGGTTAGGATTAGTCTTACGATGGGGAGGGTTAGGGTCAGGATGCGGCAAGGGGGGGGGGGGTCTTAGGTTTAGGCTATAGAGAACAGGGGTTTAGGTCAGGCTAGGGAGAAGGGAGGGTTAGGGTCAGGCTGTGGGAAAGGCAGGGTAAGTGTCAGACTGCGGCGAGGGGAGGGTTAGAGTCAGGATGCATGGAAGGGAGGGTGAGGGTCAGAACTAGGGGAAGGGTTGGGGTAAGTTTTTAGGCTTGCCTATCTGAGCACAGTGTTTGGTGCTCCGGGGATTGATTGCTATGCCTCATCGAGGCATAAGCAATTGATATCCCAGCCAGTTTTGTACTATCAAAACAGGTTTAGTCCTTACTGTATAATCTGTGTCCTTCCGCACACCCACAGAGCAGAAGTGCATCTTTGGCCTCCATGAAAATGGCCACCTCCATAGACCTCTCAACTCTTAGTCTCTTTCCATAGTTTAATTATAGTCTTATTAAGAGTATATTTTCAATTGTTGTTACTCTTACGCTAAACTCCATAATCTCTTTAGATGACCAATATCTGCTGCCTCATTCACACTTTCATCCTATACCTTGGAAATAAAGACCTAGAGCCAGGGCTGCATGAAAGGAAGAGCGAAAGTGAGAGCTAGAATCTGATTGGTTGCTATGGGCAACATCTCCACTTTAACTTTCCCGCAGCTTAGTAAATCTAGCCTCTAGTCTACCGTATATGTGCTTATAAAGGGGGCATAGATTTATTGAAATTGGTTGAAACTATGGGATAACAGGCCCTGTCCTCAACGTTTTTCCCCAGTGTCATGGGCAATACATGGCAATGAAACAGTCTTCATATTGCACACCCTGGTATAACAAATGATCTGGGCCACGAGACAAGGTTTTCTTAAATACACTTGAGGGGTTTGCCTTCCATGAAACAAACTTAACCACTTCCCCTGTGCCAGATTAAATACCGAACCTCCTATTTCCACCACCAACCTAAACCTGTCTGCAAAGACATAAGCATGTTAAGAAACAACTTATATAGTCTAGGGAGGGAAAGCAAGAATCCAACTGACAGTTGGTAAGCAACCTCTTTTATTAGCTCCTAAACTGTACCCCCAGAGCCACCATTGGTGGGACGGGGGGACAGCCGGGACTACTGTCCTGGGCCTGCCATCATTACAGTGCCAATGTGCAGGGAAGAATTTCCAAATGTTAGCTCAGATACGCAGGACCGCGTCCATGTGACATCACCGATGTCACATAGGGGGTGGGGCCCTTGGGTGTGTCCCGGGCCCCACCAATTCTGAAGGCTGCCCTGTCCACCCCATTCACCCACAACCAAACACAGACAATTTGCCACAACCAAATTGTCATAAAATAAAGACCTGCAATAAAAGGGGTGTGATTCACCGTTTTGATGACCTGTCTTCCAACAGATGACTTTGCATCAATGAAGGGCCAACTGCCGCTAGGTTTCATCAGTCTGCAATTAAGACATGACCCATAACTCCAAACGACAGCCAAATTGCACGCACCAGATGCGCAATTTCGGCTGTTCTACTGGCAACGTGCAAACACATACCAGATGTTCCGCAATGGATCTCCAGAAGCACAGAACTTAGAACCAGATCCAGAGCTACGCCCGCTAGCGTATTTACGCTAGCTGGAGTTGTAAAAACGCTATTTTGCATGTACTGAGCATGTGCATGGCAGATGTAACGGCACGTAACTGAACGTAAGTACCATCCTAGTATCAAGAGCGTAACTGCCAGTCATACGACACCCGTAATTACGCTTGGGAGGCGGGGTGAGGTATTTAAATCGTACAGTATGGGCGTGCTTGGACGCATAAGTATGTGCAGCCATTATGGTCGACAGGAGTTACGCTTTGAATAGTTAAGGTAGGGTTTGGAAAGCGTAAAACGACCAAAGTACGTGCTGCCGAGGGCAGTGCATAGTAATTACAGTAGTGTAAATACGCTACGCGTTGAAACGTAAAGGGAACGTAGGTCTGGATCAGGCCCTTAGTTACGCACGCCTATAGATCTGTCCAACAGGGCGGTGCATCCCGACAGGGTGGAGCATTCATATTATACAGTAGGGGTGAGTTTGAGGTTACATGCGAATCAATGGTTGTGCAGAGCGCTGATGCGCTCATGTGACTTAAGGCTGCCTTATAGCAGCGCAATTCGCCTATAGTCTGCAACAAAAGAGGATTGACAGGGGGGGGTTCACTCCCATCCTCCGTGTGGACTGCCTGTCCTCCGTATGTGTGGTAAACGCACGGACGTCAGGATTTGGTCCTAGGTTGGTTTTATCCCATTTCTTTTTTTCACGCACTGAGCCTTTTAATTGTAAATATGCACATTTGCCCTTTACAGATTGCATTACATAATGATGAATTGTTTGACAGTCTGAGCGTTTAAATATATAATGAAATTGCTGAATGTGTTTTTGCTGCATTGGAACAGAATGCTCTGCGTTCTGCTGGATCCAGTGACACAATTGACTGTTCCTTGGCCGACTGAGAAGCAGATGCAGTCATTTCCAGGCCTTTCAGAAACATTTGTCTGAGATTTATGTTCCAAGGTTCCAAAACTGATAAATAAACAATGATAGCGACGGACAGTTTCTCTTCTAGCAGCGAGATGTTACATGATTGCAATGTCTATACAATTATAAATTTAATCATTTTAACAGGAGATCCATCTTCAGTTTGTGATACAAAGGTGCAGACTATGCCAATCTCCAGATCACGTACTAAAAAAATCCGTAGGCTTGTAAATGTCTTGGTACCAGTGTGAGGAATTATGGATGTATATCAGATGCTACATGAACTGTGAAAACCATCGCTGCTGAGAATTCTTATTTCTGAAGTTTTATAACAAAGACATATTTATAATGGGTGTGGTGTTTTCGGAAGGGCTGTTTTTGACACTGCATGTCCAAGGATGGAGCTGCACCGAAAATTCCTGAGCCACCGCAGGCAGGTAGGCGTCTATGCCTGCCTATTAACCCAAATGCACCCTCCAGATGTTACGTGTACGCTCGTAACACTAACGTATCATTAACTTACCATCGTACGGAACTTAGTTCCGTATGATGCAAATTCAGAACAAATGGGCTCTGATAATCCTAGAAAGAAAGAGAAGAGATTCCTTGCGCTCAGCAGATGTCGGCAGTCACCTGGTGGGGTATCCTAGGTTGCCCCAAATAGCAATAAACGAAGAAGGAGAAATCCAGGGACAAGCCTTAATAGTGTGATATCTAAAATAGAAAAGTGCTATAGTGCAATACCCGGGGTCTCCAAATAGGCTCTGTTTCCAGTGAAATTATACTCACCGAGTATAGGAGCTAACAGGCTCCACTGATCTAAAGCATATTTACTCTCATTTTGAGTTTCTTTATTAGAAGTATTAAAATGAAACACTGGATACACTGATTCCAAGGCTAGGCTGAATCCTATATCGCTCCACGGTAGTGTGGTGACCGGAGGGATGTTGTTGCCGGCAGCTCCGTCTGCACTGATCTTTACCTTGGGGCGTCTGGACTCTGATCTGCCTATGGCCCGCTCTATGCATTTCGCTGATCGCGAAAAAAATAATAATTTGATGCTCCTAGTATAGTTACTTATTGGGAAGAATAGGCTACTTTACTAAGTATGACGGCCCACTATGTGATTAATATGTATTACCGGGCACTATGTATTAACTATTTATGACTGGGCACTATACCATTAACACTTGGCATGCTGCTGCTTATGGTACTAAAAGGCATAGCATGACCCACAATTAAGGGGCATGCTGTGCGTTACAGTACTATATGACGTGGCATGCTAAGGGTTAATAGCAAGCCGCACTATATGTTTTCAGATTTAAAGTGGATTATTTCGCTTTTACATTTTTGAAATGGATATTTAACATTTTCCATGGGGGGTGTTTGTCGTTTTCAACAAAATTGACACTCCCAACCACCTCTGTTCAGTCGCCCGAGTTGTTGGCATCTTTGCAGAGATTTTTACAAATTGCTGTATAGTAAATACAGCGATTGGTATGTTCTGCCATTTCTAAATCGCCATGGCAATTGTAAAAACTGCAATTTAGAAGCAGCATTTTCTGTGATTTTCAGGCAACATTACTTTAGTAAATACAGTGATTTAAAATTACTGGAAAATCACCAGTGATTTTAACAAATCGCTGGTTAGTAAATCTGGGACTTAGTGTCACTTTGTAGTGTGATTACATGCTATAAGTGTGACCTGAACAAAGAAAGGCTCAAGATTTGACAATGAAATATGGGAGGAAGGCCCAGGAAGTCACTGGCAGAGTAACTTGTTCAGTGTGGTTGCCAACTGTTATACAACATTTTTACACTTAATACAAAAAATGAAAGAGGTGATTTCATGATGCCATAGATACTGGTCTAAGCCTGTTAGAATATTTTGTCAGGACCTTGGTTACAAAAAGTGTAATTATCTGATGCAAATTCAGATCTTCATCAGCAACATGTCTCTGGAAATTGCATAAAAAGTGCTAACAAGGTATCATTTATGTTTAACTGTCCACACGTTTACGGAGATGTGAAGATTAATTTAATTGAAATTTACACTGAATTTAACTCTGTGCTGTGTGTATCCTATTGCTTGATTAAGAAACATCTGTCTCAGGATATAAAGCGGTGCATTGTATGATGTACCTGCCCATTCTTTTCCTGGTTAGTTCTCTGACTTTGTCTTAACAAAATACAGCCATTTAGAAAAGTTGTTGTTGTATTTTTCTTCATTAAACATGGGATCAAACATGGGAAGTTTTATTTCCTTATCTGTTAGCAATGGCCTTTTACATGCACGTACTTCCTATACCTTTTAAGGATGGGGTCAGATCTCGTACCTTTATAGAGTATACTACCCTCATGCACAAACTTTAGGATCACATGCACCTAAGTCCATTTTATACAAATGGACTTAAGAACAGGTGATCGTACTGAATTCAGTGTCGAGTTCTAGGGTACTAAGTAGAGTAAATTACATGTGCATACCTATAGAGGATAGTCTACCTTGCAAAGGGAATTGTATGTGGATATCTGGAGAGGCTAGTCTACAAGTTACTGAAGAGGATAATCTACCGGGTATAGTAAATTATATGTGGATATCTGGAGAGGGTAGGCTGCTGTGTATATTGTTACTTATAATTAGATATCCAACCAATGTAGTCTATTGTGCTGAGTAATTTTATACATGGACATCCAGAAAGGTTAGTCTATTGTGCAGAGTGAATTGTATGTACTTATCCAGCGAAAATAGTCTACTCTGCACAGTAAATTGAATGTGGATATCTGGAGAGGCTAATCTACAACGCTTTGGAGAGGATAATTTACAAGGTTCTGAAAAGGCTTGTCTTCAAGGTTCTGGAGAGGATAGCTAATGGGTAGAGTAAATTATATGTGGATGTCTGGAGAAGATAGTCTATTGTGTCTAGTATGACTTACACATAGATATCCAGAGTAGTTAATCTACTGTGTAGAGTGACTTTTATATTTGATATCTGAAGAGGATAGTCTACAGGATTTCAAAGAATATGGTCTATTGTGTAGAGTGAATTGTATGCGGTTATCTGTGGAGACTTATATATAGATTTGCTCAAGGGATAGTCTACAGTTTAGAGTGAAATAGGTAGATATCTGGAAAATATAGTCTACTGTGCAGAGAAACTTATAAGCAGATATCCAGAGAAGATGGTCTACTATGAAGAGAGACTTATAAGCAGATATCCAAAGAAGACTACTACACAGAGTGGACCGGATTCAGAGATCCGTTTTTTGAAGGTACGCAATTATACGCATGCATGCCGCAAGGTAACACCCATAGCACTCCCCTAACAAGGCTGTTTTGTCAAGGACTTATGCCACCATAGAGCACCCTTATCCCTCCGTGTGTAGTTACCGGCGTATGTTAAGGTACGTACATGCGTATCTGTTTAACTGCTCCCTCAAATGCCCATTTGAATGCATCCCCCCCGCCTAGTCTCGCGTAACTTTGAACATACAGATTTCAATCCCGCCTCTTCGTACGTATGTCCCTAAGTGCAATTCACAGGGGCGTGCCTAATGGACTTCCGTGCGTAAATACTACGTAATTTGCGTGGAAAAATCCTAAAAATACGCACGTGAAAACGGATCTCTGAATCCGTTTCAGAGACTTTAAGTGGATATTCAGATAAGATAATGTACTATGTAGAGAGACTTATAACTGAATATCCAGAGGAGATAGTCTACTATTTAGAGTGACTTATTTGCCGATATCTGGAACCTAGAGTGTAGAATGACTTGTATGTAATATTTAGAGACTTTAGTCTCTTATTTGCTTAATATTTAGGGGAAGTAGCTCAAACAGTCTCCATTTAAATTATGCAGAGGAGAGAAATTAAGCTTACTACACAGTAGGTTACATTTTTCTTTTTACTGTTCACCCAAAGTACGACATGACTCTAAAAGAATATATGAATGTTTATTTGCATGTTCCCAGTTGCCATGACTACGTTTTGCATACTGCAGTTCTAAGCCACGGTACAGCACGTCTTGCAGAAATAATGCCATTTTAGAAGAAAAGCCAAGCTTCTGACAGCTTTCTGACAGTGGAACATTATAAATCAGTGGAATACCCTGGTCTGCTTTCAAGACGCATGTTCCATTCATTTTATCATTAAAATGTCTTCCTTTGTTTTGCAAACAGTCTGTATGGAACATGACGGCATGATTGTGACCTTCCCACACTAATATTTTGTATAATATCTCCAGCCAAAGATGATAAGCTGTGACTAAACTAGATGTGCTTTGAACCGCTGGGCTCCCATCCCTGATGCTAATATCTATTTCTAGCAGGTCAGTATATTGTGATGTGATTCCCACAACTGTTTGCCTTGTGCATTCTGATTCCTGAACTTCACAGAGATTTTCAAATTCCCTGGAAATGAGAGGGTGAAGGAGTTCATACACGATATGTTATGACGTTCATTCAGGTATCTAACACATAAAACCCTAGAAATCTTGTGACGGAGACCAATATGTGCAGTTTATCCTACTTTTAAGATAGTGAGCGATATTTTGTAGTATTCTTTATATTTTATAATTGACACACTGTAATCCGAATAAAGTTGGATACACAATTGAGTTTTTTGGGACTAGGTAATAACTGAAGTTATCCAAGATTTGTTAAGTAATGTCAACTGTACACATTGAAATGATGATTATTTATTACTAGTCAAAAGCCTGTTAAAATGTGTCTCCAGTGTTCCCAGTATTCCATATTTATGTCATTCCAGCTGCCAGTATCCCCATCATGTATCTGCAACCCCCCAGTATTCCCATCATGTCTTTCTAGCTCCAAATATCCCCCATTATAATATCTCACCAGCCTCCCAGTATCCCCCATGAAGTCTCTCTAGCTCAGTGTCCCTCATCATGTCTCTCCAGCCCTCCAGTATTTCCCATCATGTGTCTTCAGCCCCCAATTATTCCCATCTTGTCTCCCCAGCTCCCCAATATCCCCTATCATGTGCCTCCAGCCCCCCAGTAGTATGAAGATGGTGGTGGGTGGTCCCTCCTCTGCTACATAGCACCATTCTGTCCCTTTCACCATGCAGCACCTTACCTCTTTATGCTGCGGCTTCCTGCCACATCCAAGATGGCCACAGTGGGCCCTTCCTTTGTATCGGAGGGTCCCACTGCCACCCTCTTGAATTTATCAGGAATGTGCTGAATGCAGATGTAAGGTGCTAAATGTGGAGATGGAAGCAGCCGGTCCCTTCTCCGCTACCTAGCAACAGGATGAGGGGAGTGAACCCTCTGTCACTCCTCTTTCATTTGGAGGAAAGGAGGGTTAGGGTTAGAATTAGGGAAAGGAGTGGGGGGGGGGACTATTTTTAGTTACCATTTTGTAGCACAGAGCTTTCGGTGTTCCGTGGATCGATTGCTATGCCTCATCGAAGCATATGCAACCGAAATCCCAGACGTTCTGACCGGAGCCCCATACCCGTAATGCTGCCATAAGGCTGATTGGCGGGGAAGTCTTCAAACATGCCTACATTGCAAAACTAACATCCCCCCTCCACCCCCATCCACCTTGCCTAATTTTTGTGAGTGGAGGAGCAGGCCAGCCCTATTGGCCAGATCTCTTATTGTATGGAATTCAGTTCTGTAGGAGATTTGCTGCGTAACATTTGTAAAGCTGACTAACAAGGACAAACCAACTAGTATAAAATGAAGATGGGGTGGAGAAACGAAGCAATGGAAGAAGAGCATAGTAGCAAGAGGAAGAAGGGAAGAGAGATGAGAGCTGTGAGGCAGTGGGGTGAGCTGTGGGAGATCGGTATTTAGATGGGGGACTAAAAGTGGATATGAAGACACAAGCAGGGAGATCCCTGCTTTAGGGCTTACAGACTAAGGAGAAGGGTGGACAGACAGGAGATTGAAGGGGAGAAGAGTAGGACAGCTGGCATGAGGTGAGAAGGAAAAGGAGAGGACCCTAACCCTCATCTCCCCGCAGCCTAACCCAAACTCCCCTCTTCACTGCCTGAACCTAAATCTCCTCTATCCGCAGCCTAACCCTAAGATCCCACAACCTAACTCTAAAACTCCCCTCCCCGTAGACCGTAAGACTCTCCTTCCCCGCAGCCTAACCCTAAAAGTCCCCATAGATTCATGCTATCCTTTGGATCTGCGGTGGTGTGATGGGTCTGTGGCGCAGAGTGTTTCTGAATGAATGAAGGGTAAGTATGCCGAAAGGCATACTTACCGTTCATAAAAAATATTTCTAAATAGCGCCTTTTTTGATAATGCTAGCCTGAACAGGTTTGTTTTGAAGAAGTGCTTAAAGGCCTGAATGGTGATGGAAAGCCTGACTGAAAGAGAGAGATCATTCCAGGGAAGTAGTGCAGCACAGGAAAAGACTTGGACGTAGACATGAGATGTGGGGACCGGTAAAGGGAAAAGAGAGTGCAGAGGCAGGCAGAACAAAAGGGGTGGGAAGGAACATGAGAGGTAGGTAACCATTCAGGACAGCCTAAACACTCACTAAGGGCCTGATCCAGACCTGCGCCGATGCGCTGTGATTAGTAAAGCACAGCATATTGGCGTGCACTCCCCCTGCCACTCCCCCCTGTGCGAGCATAGGCTACCCTAACTTCAGCCAGCCTAAGCAAGTGAAAATACGCTCGCACAGAAGCGTATGACCACAAACCCCTTCCTCCCTCATTAAACTAACTCCCCCCGCCCACCTACACTAACTTGAATGTAGTAACGGCAAGGGACGCCCCCGACTAACTGTCTGCTCGAGTCGGATTGGCATAAATCTTTTTAAAACTTGTGCAAAGATCATGTAGACATTGGCCAGTGTCCACTCCAAGCCTAACAGCCCCCTCTGACCTCAAATGTCTGTATGACCGGAAACTTTTGTGGACACATCTTTAATTTACAGATAGCCGGTGCATAAGGTCTACACATAGAGGCAGCATGGTGGCTCAAGTGGTGAGCACAACTGCTTCACAACTGAGGTCATGAGTTTGCAGAGGCAGTCCTAGGTATTGCTGGGCCCTAGGCAAAAAAAAATAAGGGACCTCCATCTAATATGAATTATTGCTCAATAAAAAATTAAACAAAACAAAATCCACACTGCATTCATATCTAATTCACACACCATTTACTGGACCTGTGAAGAATGAGTACTCTTCACCGCTACACTGCTTGCAATGGTAGACATTTCACGAGAGAAGCAACGAGTCAGCAATAAACAAGCCATCTGTCACACACAGACCTCAGCCCTGTGTCTTGTGCTGAACTGTCTCGGGAAATTGAGGTGGTCGTCAATCTCGCGATATATCATCAGTTGCGCAGTAGTAGCCACACAACACAGGGCCATGCTGTTCTGTAGCTGAATGCTAAGCTAAGCCTTTTTTTGCTTAACAGCTAAGTTTAGCACTAGCTACAACACAGCTTGTCCTGTGATGCATGCCTTCCTTATTTTTTTTTATGGAATATCAATACACCCATGAAGTGGGCGTGGCTTGTCGCAAGAAGGGGCATGGTTTTAATCCTGCTCTCAATTGCATGTATGATAAGGTGTAAAATCTCATTTTACACCTTATCATATGAGATAAGAACTCACAGAAGAGGGTCTTGTCACTAAAGTGTCACAGGAGAGGGTCTTGTCACTAAAGTGTCACAGGAGAGGGTCTTGTCACTATATAGTGTCACAGGAGAGGGTCCTGTCACTATATAGTGTCACAGGAGAGGGTCCTGTCGCTATTTAGTGTCACAGGAGAGGGTCCTGTCACTTTAGCAGAGCTGTAGGAGTCAGTCCCCGCTGCTCTGCTATAGTGATCAGATGCTACAGGAATGGAAGGTGAGTATAGGGGAAAGGGAACTGCTGGGTCAAAATCCGGCACAGGAGCCCTTTAAGCCTGTACAGACCATTAAAAAACGGTACTGCTCCTGCTACATAGGTAAAGTTGGAGGGTATGGTGATGTGCGGCAGGTACAAATCTGACTCCCCCTTGATGGACGTGTGCTCCTGATTATGTATAGCGCTGGGGCAGCCAATGTTTGTGACTGGCTCGCAGGACCTGTATGGCCTATGCCTAGGTCCACTTCTGTGATTCCCCGACAAGGCCTTATATGTGTGAAGTTTGTATGGGAATCCTCCAACACTCCAAAAACACGCTGGTAAATTTGCTGCTGACTAAAATTAACCTTAGTCTGTTTCTAGTCTTAGTTCCAGTGGGGCAGGGATTGGTGTGAATGATTCTTTAATATTATAGTGCTATATAATATGATGGTGCTATACAAAAAGCTGGTAAATAAGAGTGCATGCTTATATAATTATAGTAATATCTTTGTCTTGAAACAGAGCCTTCAACAGATGTAATTTGACTAACCTGAAATCAACAAGGTTTTACTTTCCTCTCATTTTCAAACTCTGAATCAGGGCCATGGAAATTATTGAGTTGCTGTAATCTGTCACATACATAACATGAATCTCATCCACAAAAATGTAGATAACTAAACGTAAAGGTCTGAAAGACTCAGATTGCTATTCCTTGGGTATGATTTAATAAAACTTTTATTAAGTATTATTAGGCATTGCAACCAATCAGATTGTTGCTGGTAATATTCCTAAAGTACATTTTGGAAGCTGATTGAATCTGATTGGTTATTGCAGACAACACCTACACTTTTCTTAGTTAGAAACTTAAAGTAGAACTTATCCCTTAGGTTGAGGTGAGCAATACAGAAAAATAGGTATAGTAGTATAAAAAAATTGCTTTAAAAACGCTCCAGTAGAATAATGGATCTATTTTTCTATTTTAAGATGAAAGTGGACTCCATTACTTTTTGCTGTGAAAGGCACTTTATTCACCTATTTAAAGGTACTTTTTTTGCAATGTTTCCTGGAAAATGCACTTATCAAGTATTATCCATTACTTACCATGTGTTGTAAATAATCTTTCAAGGTAGAATAAGAAAAACAAATTCTATTAATTTGTTTATCATTAATGCATTTGATGTTTTCTTTTTTTTTTTTCTTTGTTGTGTTGAAAAAGATAATATAAAATACAAACCAAATAAACACTTTGATGTTCTAACTAATTATCTAAATAACTAACTAGCTATGAACTTTCTCTCACTCTCTCACTCACTCTCTCTCACTCTCTCACTCACTCTCTCTCACTCTCTCACTCACTCTCTCTCACTCTCTCTCTTTATCGCTTTCTTGCTCTTTCGTTTTCTCGCTCTTTCTCTTTCTCGCTCTTTCTCTTTCTCACTCTTTCGCTTTCGCTTTCTCGCTCTTTCGCTTTCTCGCTCTTTCGCTTTCTCGCTCTTTATCTTTCGCTTTCTCGCTC
>WWET01001490.1:47574-85012 GCA_011038615.1 Limnodynastes dumerilii
TATCTTTTCCTTTCTCGCTCTTTCTCTTTTCCTTTCTCGCTCTCTTTCGCTTTCTCCCTCTCTTTCGCTTTCTCGCTCTCTTTCGCTTTCTCGCTCTCTTTCGCTCTCTTTCGCTTTCTCGCTTTCGCTTTCTCGCTTTCGCTTTCTCGCTTTCGCTTTCGCTTTCTCGCTTTCGCTTTCTCGCTCTCTCTCGCTTTCTCGCTCTCTCTCGCTTTCTCGCTCTCTCTCGCTTTCTCACTTTCTCTCGCTTTCTCACTTTCTCTCGCTTTCTCACTTTCTCTTTCTTCTCGCTCTCTTTTGCTTTTGCTTTCTCGCTCTTTTGCTTTTCGCTTTCTCTCACTCTTTCGATTTCTCTCGCTCTCTTTCTCTTCTCGCTCTCTTTCTATTCCTACCTCTCTCTTTACCCAAGATGGGGCTTAAAGTTCATAATTATCTTCTTTGTCTACATAATTGTATGTTTATTTTTTTATAAATAACTATATTCGTAATAGGGAAAGTAAGGAAGTTGTTTTTGGTGCAATAAGCTTTCTTCAAAAGTAAAACGAAAGTATACTACTTCCATCTTTTGATCCCCCACTCCCTCCCCCCTCCTTGTCTCCTGGACTTTAATATATCATGACAAAAACAGCAATATGCTGCATCTATTAGTAAAATACTGGTGGTCTTGGAGGTGCAACAGTAAACCTCAAGATGAAAAATAGGACATGGGTTTTCCTATGCTCAGCCAGAATACAGTGCGCTTGCTTGCAGCAAGAATAATTATCTATTGATATGACATATTACTTTCATGTGCAGGTATAAATCTTTTCGGACACACACCTGCTTATGCCACCATTGCGTGTTGTGTGTTGAATTATAAGTTGTTAAATATGCAGGTTATGTTCATGACTTGCTGTATGAAAGAGAACCAAAGATGGCTTCCAATGTCATTGGCCCAGATCCTGTCCCAATGGCTGATAGGGGAGTTACGCACGCCACGTGTGTATTTCCCCTGTCAGTTATTGTGTATGCATGTACATCGTCGGTATGCTTGCTGGGTAAAGTTTTAAGATTGCCGTATCTCTGCCATCCAGGTGGAGGTAGGCATAGTAAGTAGGTATGATAAGGCTGTAGACTTAGTTGTAAAATTTAAGGTAGGAATCTGGACATGCAAGTTGACGCATAGAATGAGGGATTTCTGAAATAGGGGCATCCAAAATTTCCTTTTCCATTTCGATTACCCCTCCACTTTAGAATATTTTTTTCAGAATTGGTGAGTTTGCTGATCGGCATACTCACCCATTCCTTTTCGGAAATGTCGCAGCTACCGCAGGACCTGCACCATGGGAAAGGTGTGTAACCTCTCCAGGGTTAGGGTCAGGGTTAGGGAAAGGGGAGGTTAGGGTTAGAATTAGAGGAAGGGTTGGGGTAGTATCAGGCTTACCTTTCGGAGCACCGTGTTCAGTGCTCCGTGGATCGATTGCTATGCCTCATCGAGGCATATGCAATCTAAATCCCAGCCAGTTCAAAATATGTCATTCTCTCCTGGGACCCACACCCGAACTTTTCTGGATATGGTCCTCACTTTGTAGGGTACAGTTCCCAGGTTGTAATGTATATCTAGAAAAAGGTAGATCCAGATTTCCGTGCTATTCAGAGTTCCCACTGGGAACAAATCAGAAGATTGGATAGACCGACTTACCTTAAAGTTAGATAAGAAACCCCTTCCACCTGTGTCCATAATCCATCCACCACCAAAGCATGTTGAAAAAAACCCTTGCATTGGTCAGTTACAGATAGCATCACAGCACCTGGAGTGCATGCATGTATAGAACGCAAAACATGAGTGTTTTCTGGTCAATCGGAAAACCCCCACTTGGCTGAATCTGGATCCAGTCTATTATCTCAATGTAAAATTTAAAATTCACTTACCTGATTGGGAAAGAGGAATCCAGGTGGAAAGTTAGTCTGGACAAAACCACGCTGAATTGCAGTTGAAGCCAATATCATCTACTGCAAACAGTATTAGAGCTGGGAGGTGATGTTTCCCAGCCCAATTCTAAATAACAGTGTACAAATAAAGCTGGTCAGTATCTGTGTGCAATAAACAAAATGAAAGTACTTTCCTTACATGCAAAGAATAAAATTAATTTGCCTACCCCTGAACTTCAACTTGGTTTTGCCCAGGGGAAAATTTCCACCTGATTTCTTCTTATTTTCAAATGCTGTGAAGATTTTGTTTCTTAAATCCCTGCATTGTTTCTTGTTTTGTACAGTAATTAGTCTCCACTATATTTTCCAATATTGCTGGTAGGGGAACAACTGTCAATTATCCTCAGATGATATTTTCCTGGTAGATAGCAATTGTTCTGTACAATGTAAGTAAATTAGATGTGGTTTGGTATAAATCACATATCCGTATTAGAGGGCAGGTTTTTTGCAATTCTCTAATGTACAATATATTCCAGGATCATCCCCCAGGCCTATTCGACATTAAGAATTGAATCATCCCTGCAGTGATAAAAATGAGAAACTCTATTGCAATACAAATGAATTTTAGCAAAGTTACCCACATAAATATTCCATACTTTGGAAGACAGATTTTAGTCTAACGTTTGCTGGTTAAGACCTGATTGAGATGTTTTAAAGACAATGATAAAATATTGGTTAGTTGTTGAAATGAAATAGACGAACGAGGAAAGAAATCGGGTTGTTAAAAGAGAAAAAGACAGCATAGACGTAGGGACTCATTGTTTCTTCATGACATAATTATGAGAACAACTTTGGGAACCACAATATATTTTAGCCAGGGTTGGTGACTCTCCGAGTAACAAAGTTCTTGCCCTATGACGAGTGTGGGTCACCACTGTGATTGGCCCTATTTCGATAGGACAGTTCGCTCCCAGCCGGTTCCGATCTGGCTGGGATATAGATTGCTTATGCCTCGTCGAGGCAGCAATCGATCCCCGGAGCACTGTGTTAAGTATCCTAACCCTGTCTCCCTCTCAAAAAAATTGAGTTTTAGGGTGTCCCTATAATAGATTCAGTGATTGGAATATCCGTTTCTTAAACTGTTAAAGACATCTATTTACAGTTTTTTGTTTTTTTTTGTTTTAAAACAGCCCTTTTTATTATTTATCAAATTATATACAATGTATAATGTAAGAGTAAGTAATCTTTAGGTAATAAAGCTGTACCTATATAGCTTGTAAGAAGGAAAGTCGTATCTCTCATACAAGGTGATGTTCCTTAGTAATAGCGATCATAACATCTCACGTTTAACTTGTGTTTTGACAGGAGCTAAAAACATACATTTCAGAAAGGCCAAATTTAATCATCTCCGAAAAGCTACGACGCTCATAAACTGTGATAGTGACCTCTCCAGTAGAAGTTAGCATAACAGACAGTACATTAAATGTGATGCTATAAAAAAATTACAAAACATTTTTTTAACTCCTACTTATTTTATTTTTTTTTAAATTAAAGAAATTTTAGACTTGACAAGAAAAAAAAAAAGCTTTTAAAATGTTAACTGTAGAAGGGATTATGCAGGTATTAAATAGATACAGGGAAAGTAACAGAATCCGTAAAATAGAAATCAGGATGAAAAAGATTGAAAGTGAATTAAAAGCTAAAGAAAGTAAGTCTAATCCGAATAAATATATATTTCAGACACATAAATGGCAGAAAGGCAAATCTGATAGTATTAAATGATAGACTGTGTGGATTGATTGGGAGGAACTGAAAGGACTTTGAAAGAAATTTTAAATATTTTGCTTTCAACAAAGTTTAAAAAGGACTGAAAATGCTAAGACGTTTGGTAATAAAAGCAATTACTTTATATCAGATATCAATTGACTAAATCACCCAGAAATGTGGCAACAGAGCAATAGAATTAGAAAAACATCTAAAAAACAAACAAAGGGGAGGTCTCAGCCACAGTAACCAGTTATATCCACTGACTGGCTGTTTACGGAACAACTCTGATTATCTTTCTGCTATACCCCTGAATGTCTGTCTACACATGATGAAAGTATTCAATTAGATGTTTTAGACAGCTATAGATCTTTTATGAAGGACGTAACACACATCTCCATGGGTTGGATTCTGCTTGTGAAAGTCGGGTGATTTTCTGGTAGCACTCACCATATGTTCTGAATCGGAACGCCTACCATACGAAACGCAGTTCCATATGAAAGGTTTTCAATGTGGGGGGACGGGAAAATTGTTTTTACTTGAAACATTTGCACACCTAATCTCCGCCAGAGGGGTGTGGGTGCCCTTCGCGAACTGCTTTATTTCAATAGAGCCGTTCTCTGCCAGCCAGTTCCGAGCATGGTTCTCACAATGTTATCCCCAACCCTTTCCCTAATCCTTACCTTAACTCTCCTCTTCTCTTACCCTGACCCTAACCCTCCCTTCTCCACAACCTAAACCTAATCTCAATACAAAGAAGTTGGGACTCGAGCTTGGTGGATGAGGTGAGAGAGGCTGATTCAAAGCGCTACCTTCAAAGACAGAAACTGCTAATCTGTCAAAAGGAACTAGAAGAAAAGATTGTAGGAGTGCTAGAATAAGCCAATAAATCTCGACAAGAAAGATAAATAAAATAACTAATTTACTAGACTATAAGACATATAAAATGTAGGATATAGAGCATCGGTAATACCCATAAGTGAAGTGCAATAATATGCTCACAAATATAATATACCCCAATTGTGAATTACAAGCATATAAACATATGATATCCCTGGGATGGAACACTCAAAAAAGAAACCCCCAATGGGAAAAATCACAAAGGCCTTATGTAGTACAGAGGAGCTATGTGATGGAGGCAGAATAAAATCCACTTAAATTCTCAAATGGACTAATATAGTAATATAATATCTTTCCTGTCGAGATTTATTGGCTTATTCTAGCGCACCTGCAATCTTTTCTTCTAATCTCAATACGCTTGATCCTAACCCTAACCCTCCCTTCAACAGAGCCTAACCCTAAGTCCCCGGAGAGGTAAGTCACATCTCCTGCGGCAGGTCCGGCAGGCGCTTCCAAAAATGAATGGGTGAGTATGTCGATCGGCTGCTATTCAAAATAGAGACAGCCTTTGGAAAGACAGCCTTCATAGCGGGGACTCCTACCGCCACCAAAAAGGCAAGGACAGGTATGCAGATTAAGGTAACTGGGTGGCAGTAGCATAATCCACCCGGATGTGCGTCCATACAGATTTTAGGGCAGGGTTCTGGACATGTAAGTGTATACACAGCTGAATTCTAACTCGGACGTAAAGGGACAAGAAGATTATTAAGTAACAAATTGTTTCCAAGATTCAGGAACCAAAGAAAAATTTGAAGCCTTTCTCCTCTTAAAACAAGTTAAACCACACATTATAGACAAATAAACAAAGAAATGCTTCTCAAGATATTACAACAATATATTAAAGAAATGAAGCATATAGCTGCATCAATAAAATAGTGGTTAGAGTTGGATAATGAACAGTATCATGTACCTTTGTTTTATAAGTAATTTACTTAGATTAAAAAATTGCATGTAGTTATTTCAACAATGTCCAGGTGTAACAATCAATCCAGATGGTAAGTAGGCGCTACAGTTAAATAAACATATAATTAAATCTTGGTGTAAAATCAGGCAAGGTTAATGACTAATAAAAACTGTGGTGTAGCAGATGTTGGAAATTTCTTGAAGATAAATACAGCAAAGCAATTATTATTAATTATTAATAATAGTTTATTTATAGGGTGCTACGTGGTATCCACTTTGCCTTAAAGAGAAAACAGGGAATGCATTAAATAAAGGGTATAATAATGTGCATGGTAAAATATGGTGGTTACAGGGTGGTATAATGCATAGCAAGATATGAGTGTAAATACTGGAAATGTAGACAGGAGGAGGGAGGTGAGAGGGAAGGATGACTGAAGGGTAGAGAACCCTTCTTGTTACAGAGAATATGCTAAATGGAAGGTGGTGGACTAAATGGAGACTTAGGGATGCATGGGGGATGTAAGCATGAGAAAGTAGGATGATAGAAGGGGAGAAAGAGGTTAGTGGAGGAAGGTTTTTTTTGTGCTGCTGTTATATTCACAGCTGCATGAACTTTTTCTCTCTTGGCTGCTCGAGCAGATCCTGGTTGTTGCTGGGTAGTGTCACCCACTATGGTTAGAAAAGAGGAAAGTTCACAACATAGGACTGTCATCTTGGGCCAGGAGTTATTTTTCCAGAATAAAGCAGTTTGTAGGTTGCCTCATCTGGATCGCTTTCGATTATATAATAGGGATTGCATGAGATTCGTAATAGGTTGTACTTGATGAACTGGTGTCTTTTTATCAACCTGATCAACTAAGTGACTAGGGTCCGAATCCAGACCCCCATGCGCTTTTCATCTGAAAATATGGAGGGTAGAGGGGAGTGACCTTCTCTGTTACTGCCCTCTGTCGTGCGTAGCTGTGGTCACTTCCATAACCCAACCTTAACTTCTCTGCACGGATTTGCATCCGTATGAACGCAGATCAATGGGGATCTGCTTACCACCACTCCATTTGCCTGATCTGCATGGCAAACCCCACTTAAGCTTAATTAGTAAGTAAATATAGATGTAGTGTGTGATAGCAAGTGATACTGTTAATGAGAAGGAAAATTCTGCTTTCAGACAGTGAATACATTTTTTTTTTTAAATAATGGGTACACTATAACGTATCAAATTGCTATTGACAGATATAGTTTGTGATAGCAAGGGATACTAATAGTGACACAACTAGTGAAAAGTTACTCTTTTTTTTTTATAGTTTAAATCAGAGTCCATTTAAAGCGCCCATGACATGTACGAGGTATGTCTATAAAATAACGGACTGTGATTCCACCTAGTAAACAAAAGCAGTCAGCGTTATAACTGCATAAGTAGTGATCTTGAACATGTGGCAGAATGGGTTCCAGAAGGCACAATAGTTACCAGCAATATTATAACTGTTACCAGCGTTATTATAACAGTTACCAGCGTTATTATAAGGAAGTTGTGAAAAAGCTGAGAGAGAGTCAGAAAGAAATGGCTGCAACTGTAGAAAAATGGTTTCATTCTTCACCAGGACAATGCACTGCTCATACAGCGCTTTCTGTGACCAACAATCACATTACTACACTTGATCATCCTCCACATTCACCTGATTTAGCACCTTGTGACTATTATCTTTTCCCAAAAGTTAAATCGGTGCTTAAAGCAGTGGTTTCCAAACCTGTCCTCAAGGCCCCCCAACAGTACATGTTTTCCAGATCTCCTTGCTGGAGCACAGGTGTGTTCATTATTGGTGTGTGTGGGGAATATATTGAAGGGGACAACCATTACATTTTTAATACCGATAAATAAAAGTGAGTTATTTAATCAGTCTTGTTATTTAATAGACATACCTCATATGTAAAATTCTGCAACAAATTCATAAAACACGTTACTTTACCACCTCTTTTTATAGTTTAAACTTTCCAGTAATAGTTTCTATCACTTTAATAAATAAGCATATTATGCGGTCTTTCCATGTGTTTAAGTAAAGCTTTGTACAAGCTTTGGGAAGAAGCACAATGCATTCCTTTACAATTCTAAGAGCTCACAAAATTCTTTACTTTAAAAACCTTTAAGCATGAAAATGGCTTTTCACCTTATTTTCTGAAGATTAAAATATTTTCTGTATTGCGTCTATGTATTCACGTTTCCCTGTTAGAGAAATGCTACAGTGTTCTGTAACCTTTTAAATTGCTTTTGAAGAAGGTGTCACTACATTACTATTAAAACTAAAAATGCCATCAGATTGTAATTTAAATATATAAATATGTATAGCTGCACACCTTCAAATTATAATAACATAAACAGTACAGAGAGCGAAAGCCGTTATACTGCCAAAAAATAATTACTGTAATAAACCTTAACCTTCCTTGCTAAGTTAAATCAATACACTACCTAAAATAAAAAATAAACGCTTTAAAAAGCAGACAAACATTTTGAGGGGAACATCTAAACAGTTCATTTGTTTGCCTCTCCCTCATCCTGTTGTACAGAGTAGAGCTTGCATTTTATTTCCCAACACCCTGTTGGGATTTCATTTCTCTGCAATGTTTAGAAATTCAGATATATATAGAGTAAGAGTAGAGTAAATCTACTCTTTGGCAAAACCATTAAACTACCAATGGCTAACTATGGCATTCACATCATGCATACAAGAAATAACCAGATGGACAACAATATGGCGTTTTAAAGAGGGCATCAATTTATTGATAAATTATTGTACTATGAATTTAAACGTAGAAAGGTGGCGCGGATAGCTGGTGGGGAGTCAGCTAAGAGGAGGAAACTCATAACGGAATTCAGGAATCCCCTGTCATTGGCGCTCTGGAGGTAATGGTCAACGCATGAGCACAACCCCTGTCATAATGGCACACCCCAGGGAGAACCGGCCAGCTGGCGTAGCTTCCTGCTTCTTTTCGAAGGGGTGTGACTTTCCTATACCATACCTCACACCCTGGGCCTAGGACCAAATGTTGCTGACAACCTCCCATGCTACCACCAACCTATGCCCCATCTGCAAATAAAACAACATGCTGACAAAACAACTAGGGAAGGACAAAATATCTAGATGAAGGCTGGACCCCAGCCAGTCTGCTTCTGGGTTGTCTATTTAAACCAGCTGAGATAGGAATTTGTCCTCTTCCTTCTTTGAATTTACCCATCCCCCTTCCCTGTTGTGGTTAGCTTTTGGTTTCCTCAATTGTTTGACGTTGCAGAAAGCAAGTTTGCTTATGGTGATAATGGTGCCGAGTCGAAGTGGTACAATGGTTAAGTTCTTGGGCGTAGATGTCTGGCCGGAGGTTAAGGGTCGTCTGCCTTTGTCGTCTTTGTTTGTTTTTTTCAAATAATGGCGAAATACAGGTTTGATTATTGTGGTAACGTTGGCACAGGTAGTGGTGAGCCGAGGTGAAGCAATTGGCTGTTGTACTTTTCTGTTGATTGTATAGGCCTGAGGTTAGGCACATTTTGGTGAGCTTAGTGATGCTGGGCCGGATTCACACTTAAGATGAATGCTTCTTAAATGCGTAGTACTAGGATCTGAGTTACTACTCATACGTAGTAGCTCAGTTACGCTATCTACGTACCATTTTGTTATGTAGATTGCATACATGCGGTCTTTAAAGTGTGAATCTGGCCCGCTATGTTTTAATAAAGTATTGCATATAAAGTACGCAAGTTATAGATAATTTCTAATGTTATGTGTGCATGCTTAGTTAGGTTAATTGACACTGAGCTAGGCTGGAAACACCTGTAAATTATGCTGATTAATCTTTGGATAAGGGCCAATAGAATTGCAAGGATTGAATGTACTACAAGGACTTCGAGATGACTCAACCTATCCAGATGACAAAAGACCTTCTATTTGTGAGGTCATTAAGCATTTGATCCTGATTGTTAAAGAAAGATAACTTGTAGGCCAGAGCTTTTGTATTGAAGTTTGCGTTACTATTAACTTGTGAATGCTGCTGGTTTGATTAGTACTTTTGGAATAAGCCTCTCTCTTTCGGAATAAATCTTTGTGTGTTGGAGCCACAGTTGCGATCAAATTGGACTTCTATTACTTTCCGATGCTTGCATTCCCGCATGGCGTATGAATCTATCAAAGTACATACAAGCAGGGCTTATCCAGTATTTACAACGGAGAGTGTGAAAATAAGACTCCAATTACTGACATATTATTTTTTTTTTTTTAATTAAGCAGAAGAATAATAGAAGAGAAATTTGTAGTTTGTGTTATGTTAGGGACCTTTAGCATCTCAATAAATCTGAAACTCCTCCATTAAATGTAGAAATGTATACTTTTATAAACACTGATCCCAAACAACAGATTTGGAAACCTAATCAGAATCTTCAGCTAAGGCGTAAACATCTGCATGTACAGGGGTATATCCATCTACTCTGGAGTATACCTCTGACATTCTCCTGCCTGAGGGTAAATGAATTTATAATGAAGAAATAAATCTAATTAATTAACAGGTAAAATAACAGTGCACACAAGCCATTAATCTTGTAGTATTAACATTAAGAGGAGGGGTAATCAAGGAGCTATTACACAAATATTGCAAAAGAAAAAAAAAACAGAAATGTTTTACTAACTTTACATTCTTTCTTTTGAAGCTAGAATTATATTACATGGCAACAGAAGAGACGTTTTGTCGCGTTACGAAACATAGACAAGGAAGACCGACAACCATTCATATTAAGAACATTAAGCCATATGTTTATAAGTTTAAATAGGGTTTAGGATCAGGGCTGGCTTATAGAAATGTATCCAATTAGAAGATGAGAGTTGAAGGGAAGTCTAAGTTTCTAGGTGTACAGGAGGTCAATATACCTCTTGCCAACCCCTTAGTACTAGATCTGTCAATCATTTCATTCAATTTATATATGTGCCCTACTTTTACTTTTTACAGATGTGTCTCAATAGGCAGTAAAATGAGTCAACCAGAAGTCCCAGTATTGGTTAGAGCTCCAACCACAATTGGGTTGATTGTTGGCCTGTGGTTGGGACCTATCTTCTATATTTGTGATTAAGTCTTGAGTGCCATCCTTGGAGGTGGGTTGTGGCACTGTTTCAGTGGTATATGGACATACCCATGTGTAGGGGAGTTTCCTGCTGTCCAGAAATCTCTCCTACAGAAAAAATTATACTAGCCCCTTTCCCTTGGTGCCAGAAAAGCAACCAATCAGGCAGTAGCTGTGGTAACTTTTTATGGACTCCTGCTGTTGCCGAACGCTGCCTCCTGGTGAAAGAAGTGTGCATTTTCAGAAGCGTCACTCAGCTGATACCTGCTGAATGGTAAGTTAGTATGTAGGAAAGATACATATGCTATGTTGTATGTAATTCATATATCATATATATATTTTACTGTGTGTGAATCTGTATGTGCCATATTTAGATTTTATTCCTCTTCTAGTGTTACCTTCAATCGCTTAGATCCAAATGTTTGCACATTATGGATCACAATGAATCTATCAATCACAGATCTGCTGCATCAAGATATTCAGGGGCGTGACTACAGGATGGGCAAGGGGTGTGGCTGCTAAGGGGACTGGTGGACAGAGGAACCCATGGCAGTCACTCCCCCCTTATTGTAATCCGCTGTCAGAGCTGACAGCATAAAACAGCAATTGGCACTCAATGTGTGTTTCTGTCAGGCATCGGTCTGGCTTAGCTCCACCATCAGTCCAGCCTGGTTCCACCTAGTCCCACCCATGCAGACTCAGGGCCTCTCCTCCTTGCTATGGGGCCGTCCCTGCAGAGCAGTCTCCTTGCACAGATTCCGAAACCCATATCCTACCTTACTTGCGTGATCAGAAAATGGCAAGCCATTAGCATACTTTTATTGTGAATTGTAATATTAAGTCTCACCCACTTGCCAGCGCAACACACCCTCCTGATAGAAACTTTTAAGTGTTATTTGTCAAAGGTCTGGATACAGGGAATTGCGGACCAATACGATAGCATGGATGCGTATAGCGCGAAAGCAAAAGAAATAGCATCTGACTGCGTATAAAACAGGATAATCGTACGACTACATCCATTCCCTTATTATTCCTTTTAAACATATGTATAAAACCCCCCACCAAAATTCTGCATTTGACCCTGATAAGATGCATTCTGAGCCTAATCCTCATTTAAGAAAAACGGGGAAAAAAACATGCTTCTTGCGTAAGGCCCCTGAATAGTAACAGTGTAAGCGTGCACCAGATGTTATGCTACAAATCTTCTAGTGTGTGGTACTCTATTTCATACACTAGGAGATCCGGGGGGGGGGCAGGGGTTTCACATGTCTTCTAAATACCAATCTGCGTTCAGAAGTTAGGGTAGGGTTGTGGACACGGTTGTGACAGGGAGAACACTTCCCTCTTCCGTGCAGACTCCAGGGGCCAGATTTACTAAGCTGCGCGAAAGGCAAACTGGAGATGTTGTCCATAGCAACCAATCCGATTCTAGCGCTCACGTTCTTATTAAATGTAAACATGTATAGCTTGGAGCAGAGAAGGGAGAGGGGGGACATGATAGCAGCTTTCAAATACATCAAGGGTTGTGATTAGCTAGAGGAGGGGGCATTTTTCAAAAGAAAAGGTGTAATAGAACACGAGGGCATGGATACAAACTGGAGGGTGGTAGATTCAAAGGAAATGTGTGGAAAAATGACTTCACTGAAAGGGTGATAGATAAGTGGAATATTCTCCCATCTGAGGTGGTCGAGGCCAATACAGTCTCCCATCTGAGGTGGTTGAGGCCAATACAGTAGAACAATTTAAACATGCTTGGGATAAATATAAGGGTATCCTAAATTGAAACCCAAATTGAGGGTAAATAGGGTCTAGGGTCAGTATAGTTTTCAATAAACAAATGGGCAGACTAGATGGGCCATGTGGCTCTTATCTCCCATCACTTTCTATGTTTCTATGTAAATATTAGAAAATGTCAGCTAGAATTGGATTGGTTGCTATGGGCAACATCTCCACTTTTCCGTCCCCGCAGCTTAGTAAATCTGACCTCAGATCCCTTTGCGATCAGGTCACGACAATATATATGTTCGGCATTAAGCTCTACTGAGTTACTAAAAAAGTTTTCATTGTATATGAAATACATTGCTGAGTCTCCACTGGGGTATAGTTATTTCAGGAGCAACCTTGAGTTGAGTGCTCGTTGGTCCTTCTTCCAGTAAATGCTTCAGCCTAATGATTAATTTGCTTGATAGTTACAGGGCTAAAGATCTATATATTGACATTGCGTTCATTGTGAATTATTATTCAGATTAACTAAACAGAATTCATCATGTACGTCTTTACAAAGCAGTTTCAAGATACTAAGTTTCATCATAATCATTCCAATTAAAATTGTTTCACATATAATAAAACATTATTGTATTAAAATATTTATAGATGAATAATTGAAAAATAAAAGTAATCAAAATACTGTATAAAGTAAACATTGTTTTACTATATAAATGCTAAAAACTGATTACTAGATTTTTGCGTCTATAGACTTTTTTTTAATAAAATGTAGATAGTATATAAAATATAGACCTAATATAGTATTTCTTTACGCATATAAAATTGATTTGCAGTAAATATTTTACTGCTATGCACGATAATGTTCAATCTTTATAAAATAAATCATATAAGTGTAAGTAAAATTAAGGACTTAACATCATATTTAGCTAGAGAGTGAAAATAATTCACGAAAGAAAAACCATATCAATTGTATTAGACTTGGATATTAAAATGGTAGATATTATAATATAGTTGGTTTATGTAAATTTTAAATACATTGCATTTGTGTATATAATATGGCACATCATATTTATCTAAATGTTAAAATTATTCTGCTATAACCATCATCAATTATATATTATGACCTTCCACTGTAACATATTTTAATAATGCTTTTTTATGTACAATATAAATAAATGATATTAGCATATTCATTACATTATATTTATATAGATTCCACTACTATACAGCCTTATGAATTATAGATCATAACCTTACATTAGAACACATTTTACTTAAACACCTGTTTCTACAATTTATTAAATTCATAGTGAGGAAAAATAAATGTAATATATAACTATAGTGATATAGCTATTGATAATGCACAAAATAATTTAAATAAAATGTAATGTTTTGCAATGTGCGAAGGACATTTAAATGAAAAGAGCATATAATAAATTGTATAATATTATTGTATATAGCATGAACTGGATTAGGGGCCGTATGCAGAGCTCCGGCCGCATTGCATTTGACTGCGTATACGCAATCTACGCTGCAAGAAGTAACGTAGATTATGCTACAAAATTACTGCGCATGCGCAGTAGCACTTTTCTGAAAACTCCAGCCGCAAATGCAACGCAGCCAGAGCTCTGCATACGGCCCTATGTAATCTAGTAAAAGCAAATATAGAGTACCTGTTCATATAGACAAGTGATAGCACCAGGTATGCATATGGTCATATTGGGCCTGATCCAGACCTACGATGTAGCGCTGAGCATACTGACGCTCAGCGTTACATCGTGGGGCTCCCCCTGCCCCATCGTATTTACACTCCCTTACGCCGGCTGAAGGCTACCCTAACTTCAGCCGGATAGGGGATGCCCTATCCTTGATCGGGCGTTGCCGTATCTAAGCCGTGCAATATCTGCCTGGCGCATGCGCAGATCATATTTTTTTAGACGATCTTGCGCTGCTGCCCGGCATATTAATGCCTGGCAGCATAGTTCAGGATCGGGGCCATAGACCAATAAAATCTAAGGTCTGGATTCACAGTTAAATAGTTTTGGTCTTGCGTATGTTGTTTTAAGAATTGAGCTACTACGCATGCCTAGTAGCTTATTAATGCTATCTACGTACTATTTATGTACGTAGATTGCGTAAGCGCGTTCTTTTAATAGCTCAATTCTTAAAACAACGTACTTAAGAAGAACACTACGTAACTGTGAATCCGGACCTTAATCTGTGGCTCTGAGATAGTTTCGACCTTGATGTCAGGTTGGTTTGTTACAGCTTGTAACACTTGTGTAAAATGCCTGCTGCATTCCTTTCAGCTTTGGCGGGAAAGTCCTGCTTTGTGTGTTTAAAGTGTAGGCCCTAAATGGTCATTGGATTTAATTTGTCTTCTATTAGACAAGGTCATTCATTTGATACCTGTCAGATTGAGGCCCCCTAGAAATAAACATTAATAATAATAAAAATAATAGAATATTATAATGGCGACACTAACTGTGGTCAGCATTACAATAACCCCAAACCAAATCTTAACTTTAATTCTGACCCTAACCTCAACCCTAACTTTTAACCTAAACCTAACCCCAGCCCTAATCTCAGCCCTAAAGCTAACCCCAACTCTAACTTCAACCCTAATCTTAACCTCAAAACTAAAGTCAACCTTAAGCCTAACCGTAATTTTGGTCCTGATCCAGACCTACGCAAATAATACTCCCTTGCGCATAGCATATTTACGCCAGCGTGCCTACAAAGCACTCATCTAGGCACTTCCCCTGGTCGTCCGTATTTATGCTGTTTTATGCCAACTAAACCCTACCCTAACTTTTTTGAGTGTAACCGCGGGCGTCCGTAGCATCCATGCGTATTTACGACGCTTAGTACGCCCATACATACTGTACGATTTAAATACCTCTCCCCGCCCATGAAGCGTAATTACGGGTTTGATATGGCTGGCACGCCCCTTTGTGCGTTGTTACGAAGCTGGTATGCTCAAGACCCATACCCTCTGTGTTTCTTTGAGTAACATCTGGCGTGCATGTGCAGTAAGTACAAATGGACGCTTTTACGCTTAGGTGTAGGTCTAGATCTGCCCCTTCAACCCTAATCCTAACTTTAATCCTAATTCTAACCCCAACCCTAAACCTAAATGTAATCCTAATTCTAACCTCAAGCTTAACCCTAACTTCAACCCTAATCCTAATTTCAAAAATAACCCTAACTTCATCCTTAATCTTAACCTCAATCCTTACCCTAGCCTTAACCCAGGACAGTTGTTGTGTCACTGCTGTCCTGCTATGCTGGCAGATGCAGACTTGGCAATAGAAATCTTGAGGCCTGGTACACATGTTTTTGGGGGCCCCCATCCCTCCTCAATACTTGCAGGGGTCCCTCTTAATCTCTGGGCCCATCACAGCTGTCCCCCTTGTGCCCCCCTGTTGCCGGGCCTGGGTAGGTGTACGGTTATTTTAAAGAGTAGAAAGGGGATTGAGGGTGTGATTAGCCGTCTCCTAGTGCTGCGGGTTCAGATGCCATGAAATGCCCACATTTTCATTTTAAAATAGTGCTACACCCCTTGCCACTAGCGCACACCACACAGATGCAATCACAGGCTAATAAGTCACTTTACTATTTCTATTTTTTTTTTTTTTATAAACATTAGATTTTTATTGAAAGATTTCCAAATACACATACAAAATTGCAAAACAAAGGCTGTTTACAATGGAAAAGGGAACCATAGTAGCTGAAAACATAGCCATGTTATGAAACAGAAATCTCTCTATTATTTTGGTTAAATACAAAGAGCCAAGAAAGGGGAGGGGAGGGGAAGAACAGGGGGAGAGGGGGGGAGAAGTCAGCGGGAAACGGGAAGAAAGTTTGCAAGTACAAACATATTAAACAGGTAAGTAATCAGAGGTGACCACTAAGCACTAAATAGCAACGAAGATGTTAAGTATGAGAAATAACACCAGAAACGACTAATAATAATGTGGCTCACTATAGTAGGCGATGGCTGGAAAGGACTTAATTAGTTAGGCGGGGGGAGAGAGATATCGGACTTCATTCGATATGAAGTGCCTGCGATGCCGGCAGAGCGCTTCGAGGGACCTCGGCGGAGGGGTGAGCATTAGTAACTTTTTAAAGGGAAGCTGCCAGGCTTGCCGCGAACACAGGCAAGCCTGGAGCAGCTTCCCTTCGGGGGAAATTAAAAAAAATGGTAAATATAGCCCTTAATCTTATCCTCAACCTTTATCCTAACCTTAACCCAGGATGGTTGTTGTGTCACTGCTGTCCTGCTATGCTGGCAGATGAAGACTTGGCCACAGAAATGTTGAGGCCTGTTACACTGTTACAAATGTTTTTGGGGGCCCCCATCCCTCCTCAATACTTGCAGGGGTCTCTCTTAATCTCTGGGCCCATCACAGCTGTCCCCCTTGTGCCCCACTGTTGCCGGGCCTCGGTAGGTATTTTTAAGAGTAGAAAGGGGATTGAGGGTGTAATTAGCCGTCTCCTAGTGCTGCGGGTTCAGATGCCATGAAATGCCCACATTCTCATTTTAAAACACCCCTTACCACTAGCGCACACCACACTGATACAATCACAGGCTATTTAGTCACTTTGCTATTTCTATTTTATGTAGGCTCCTGTTTAGCAAAATGGTGTATGCCGTAACTCTGGATCAGGTCCAATATGGTTTGGATGGTTTCGTAATTTTAGACATTAAAATAATTTTTTTACTGGTTTATACAGAATGAATACTATACTTTAGATTTTAAGGTAGGAATACTTATACACAGCTTGCAATCTAATAGGCACCGGTTCCAGGTTATGTGGTAGGTATATGGATCATTTAACAATGATTTAAGACGGGGACTGGGATTTATTAAATGAAATCCTTATTTGGTCTTCACATAAATGAAGTATTTTTTCCTGCAGCAAGAACCGCATCCTAAGCGATAAGTAAAATATATTGCCAGTCAAGCTCTCGTTACCTGTGGAGGGGCTAAAATCTTTTTTAGGCCCGTGCACGCCACCAGTGGAGATCGATAACTATGATCATTAAGCTTTGCCTGCTCTAAGAGGTAATAGACAGAAAGGATTGACCTTAAAACATTGTGTTGATTTCTCATCTCACACCTTCAGGAGACCTCGGTGGAATTACAACGGAACTATTTTTAAATAAAACCCACACAGATGTCAATAATCCAAAGACTCTTTCTAAACACTCGTCTCTAATACAATGTTTTAAGATTTCTTTCCCACATTGCATTTTTCATTCAAATTGATATTTGTTAAATATTAGTAAACATTAGAAACCGCAGTGCAAAAACCTATATGTCCTATACCAATGATGAAAGGGGGCAGGGGGGTTCTTCGGTCTCAAGATCTTGTTTTGTGACAGATCTTTTTTCCGTCCAGGATTTGGCGAAAACGGTTGCCTTTCGGAGCTCTCTATGCAAGCAGTGTGGGTCCCACAACTAAAGAGGGTTCAAATGTTTGAACGGGGATAGGTAGTGTTTTCCCCTATACCTTACCATAACCCTCACCTTCTAACAGCCTAACCTTAATCCTTCATGTACTGCAGCCTAATCCTAACCTTTCCCTTCTAGTAGTCTGACCTCAACGCTCCCCTTTCCACAGCCTAACCCTAAACCTTCCCCTTCTTTTAACTGTCCCCTCTCCATCTCACCCTGACCGTCACAGCCCAACGAGGATAGTGCAGCAGCCGGTCTGAGAAAGCAGTATTCACTATTGGGAAGAGTTACCTTGCCAAAATAGGACCATTCAACATAGTACCTGTTCCCATTTGGAATATTTGTAATTCATAGTATTTTGCCAGTGATCGAGCGTGATTCAGCGGTCGGCTGTAAAAATATGGCCGTTCGGATAGACGACTGCATCCTGACGAGTACACACTTTCCAGGATACAAAAGTTTGCCCTGCTCATCCCTATATAATCTCTGCTCCCAGTACTGCTGCTATTTACTGTTTGTATTAAAGCATTATCTCTAGCAATAATGAGTTTATTTACACACAGTTGTCCTGTGCAAATCTCACTGCTCCAAATCTCTTATTTTGTTGTTCTGGGCAGCAGGGGGCCCTCTTCTGCTGCATAGCACATTGAGGTCATTGAGTCGATTTAGACAAGGCCTTATCTGTGTGGAGTTTATATGTTCTCCCCATGTCTGTAATGGCTTCCTCTTACAATTTCCTAAAAGCATGCTAGTAGGTTGATTGGCTACTGAATAAAATTAACCCTGGTCTGGGTCTCTGTGTTAGGCAATTTATACCACTTTCAGATCACAACTAAAAACCTGTGTTTTTGGCTAAACCCTCGGGTCTTGGCTGAGACCTGTGTCTTTGATGGTGATTTGAAAGCTCTTGGAGGCGTGGAAAAGCCCTTCACACTGTAAGGCATACCCGGGACCAGGAATTTCACGGGTCTCTCCTGGCAGCATTTTAAGGTTGTTTTTTTTTTACCACTAATCACCCAGGGTGGAGATCTGAAAGTGGTATTAGACTAAGTTCTAATAAGACAAAGGACTGATGAAATGATGGTGCTGTAAAAAAAACAACTTGTTAATAATGTTGTACTTTTTCATACGTGTTCTATACTAACAGGTCATCCAATTGAACAGGCTCTGTTATGTCACTATTATACATAGCTACACTATCATGTCCACCACTGGCTCATTTGAAGTCATCATTCGATGTATGAGATGTATTTGATGTGTGAGAGCACCTTCAGTGATCAGTAATTTGCCCATCAATGTTTAAGTCAACCTGCATAGACACTTGGTAATTAGGCTAGTAACAAATTTTTCCTTGCATGGTGAAATTAAATTTGTATCTTATAACACACGTTTAGCCTTCCGTGAAAAATATAGTATTTTAAAGAAAAACAAATCAGTCAATATCTCAATTTCCCCTTTACTGCCCCAAGGGGGGGGGGTCTGAACTGGGGCCCATGCCTGGGGCCCCCCTACCCCCTCCTGCCAATTTCATTAACAGAGGTAGGTGCTGCTGGGGAGTAATAGTGGAGGAGGTAAGCCAGAACCGCTATCCCTACTATTGGATAACGGCCCCCAGCCAATCCCTGACATTAATACTGCCCAGCAGTATCTACATAGCCGTGACACACTAATATATTGCAGCAGGTTGCCGTCGTTCTGTAAATGAAACTGCCAAAGTTTATAAACCGCTAAACAACTGTAGTCGTCGCATGCGCGGTTTCTGCGCTATTCTGTCCATGGGCGGTGCGGCGAACAAATTGCACATGCAATGGGTGTTGGGGTGGGGAGGAAGCTTTGCCCTGCCCCTGCTTTCCTTAGAGCGGCCCTGCTTTAGTGATTTGCCCCCTAAATAGTTGAAACTGAATTAAGTTGACTAAGAAAAATAAACTAACTTCTGATAATATTGGTTGTGAGTCATAGAAACAGTTGGAATACGGTTTTCTTCTGATCAATAAGTTATCCTACAGCCAAATGAAGCCAACATTTACAGTGTGAAAATGTATTTTCATCCCTGGATTTTTGGTTTAACAGCTAAAGGAAAGCATAAATCATTATTACCTGAACATTCATCACTGGCTGACACCGCTACTCTGCAATGCAGACCATAGGAAGTTAGTGCATCTTACACGGCCTGAAAAGGTTTAGTCATTTCTTGTCCACACCGAGACATCCATCCATGCATGCATAATCCACATATTTTCCATCATTCTCCCGGCTCGGCAGCAATATCAGAGGATAATTTATTCAGCTCTTAAATGCTTATTAATCAGAAATACTCAAGGCGTTTGATACAAGCTGTACACTATAAAGATTTTAGAAGCAATGGGGCACACAGAGACGATCACAGAAAGGGACCTTCGGAAAAGAAAGTCGTAGGTTTAAAATTCGGTCCGTTTATTCAAACTTTACTAAGATATGACTGCGGCAATCTTCCTCTGATGTCTTTTCCCTTTTTATCAATTTCGGCTATTTATATTTTATGCAGGGTTGCTGACTCTCTCGGAATATCCGGGAGACTCCCGAAATTTGGGCCGGTATCCCGGGAGAGCCGGCAAATCTCCCGAATGCCCCGACACCCAAAAAAATCACTTGTGTAATCCCTAGAGTTACTAGGGATGGGCGGGGCTTGATGATATCAAGTCCCTCCCACCCTTTTAACACCTGAGATCACACTGGTGATTGACAGGGGGGCTTAATGACGTGATTTGCATAAATTGCATCATTAAGCCCCGCCCCTTGCGGTAATCTGTGGCTTTCTTCTGGGTTCTCCCGGATGGAATCTTTCAATAGTTGGCAACCCTGACTCTATGCAGCATTGACAATTATTGTACATAAAAAAAAAATTATAATTTGATAACTCAATTTGAATAGATATAGATATAGATCTAGAGATAGATAGATATATATATATAACCCAACATTGGGACTCACATTGTTAGTTAGGACCACCGTATGCAGAAAGGCCTTGACGGTGGCTTATCATATAATTGCGCAAATATGTGTAACAGACATTTATGCGTTTTATTTTACATATAGACGTTATAGTCTGTTACTGGCTGATGGCAGTGTTGCTGGGGCATTTATTTCCCTTTGTTTCTGTTGCTATCAGATTAACCCCTGCCTTTCATGCACCTGTTTACATTTACCTATAAATTGATTGAGCAATTTCCATTTTGTGTGTAATTTGATTTGATTGTAGAGGTGAGCTCACTCCAGCTTGTGTAGTGTATCTTGGCATGATTTTTCACTGCGCATACTCAAATTATGCGTATGCAATGCATTCTGCAGGCAGTGTTTTTGGAGGGAAGGGATACTGGCAGAGCAGGACTTAAAAGTCATGGGGCCCTAGGCAAGATGCAAGTTTGCAGCCCCCCCAAGGGGGCCTGCATATCAGAAATGACAGCTCTCGTCTGATAAAGCCGCAAGGATGATTAACAGTGTTGGATTCTGGGCAGCCACAGGCCCCTGGGGCTCACCAGGCCCTAGGCTGGTGCCTATGTTGCCTTGTGGGTAATCCGGCCCTGGATACTGGTTATATCAAAACATTTGTACCAGCCACAGGTCATGTCTAAGACCAGAGGGCTGACACTCCGTGGCCTCTTTTGGACCCTTGAAAAATAATTGCTGGAGAAATGTGTAAAATATTTTATATCTACAGAAATTTTTTTAAAATTTTATAATTTTTTTTACTAAATTTAAGTTTTTATATTGTTTTAGAGCATTAACATTGCAACTGAAGCGCTCGCACTATTCATAGCCTCCATTTCCAGTATACATTGCAGAGTACTATCCTGCACTGGCACAGCATATATGATTACATACAGCAGATAAAGCTTTCTCTGACATGATGCTGATTTTGTGACATGGTTGGGAAGGTAGATTGTAGTCCATTAGTAAATTATTAAAACGTTGTTTTAGCTGTTATAGCAGCTGTTGGCTTCCTGCAGAAATCAGACAATTAACAGGATGAGTCATACACCCTTTGTGCAGAACATTAAAAAGATGACGTTCCCTCTGTTGTCTGATCTCTGCAGGAAGCCGGTAGCTGCTTTTTGTTAAATAAAAGTTTAAGGATTTCTGGAGCCCTTTTCAACTTTCCCCAGCAGGTGGCCCTGCCATTGTGTGATTTCCCGCCAGGTGTGGCAGACTTTTCCCAGTTGTTGGGAAAGGTTTAACTGAGCACAACTGTAGCTGCATTGAAGTTGACATAGCCATAGTGAGGTATTGCTGCCACGTGCCTTTGTCTCACATGTAGCCCGCTTAGGATTTGCGCCCAAATTAATGGCACGCACTCTGATTATCGTACTCTCCTGGCTCATCCCCTATAAGCTCACCTGTGCAGTGTAAGCTGTGACATCACAGAATCCTGATGTCACTGTGTACAGGAAGCGATTTCTCCAGCAATATACTGTATTTCTCAGCTGTAAATCCAGCATAAAGCTTCTTTCAAGCTGCATAGCCCTCTAATAATCAACAGCAACCTACTCCTATATTAGGTTTCTTTAGAGAAAATAAGTTCTAGGAAAATACACTGCAATCCCTTGACATTAATATGCACTTTATGTGAATAAAAGAAATAAGATATGTTTTTTGAGAGAGAGCCATTCATTTGGTGTCATTGCACCATATGAATTTGCCCTCAGGGTAACATTCCCGGTGTTGAGCTAACAGAGGTCTCTTGCCTGCATAGGATTAAAGTCATGCGTTCCAGTTTCTCATCACTCTGATGGCGCTGAGAGCTCTTCTCTCTACTTTTTTTTTTACTTTACAATCAAACTATACAGTGTATTCTTTCTCTGGAAGACTCTCCCCCAGGGTATAATTCTCTCTTTATTTTTCCAAATACAATACTTAGAATGAAAAACAACACACAGGCTGCGAGGGGGAATCACAGACCTGAGAATGATACCATTTCTTTTCCCCACCAGTAGAATAATCATACTAGGAGACACTCTGGTTGTCCAGGGATATTAAATTAAAGTCTTGAGCACTGGGCTGAAAACCGCTTTAAAAAATCAAGCGCCTGACCAGACTTAACGACGGTAACCGATTTATGACTGCGGTGTGTCTGTCGGGCTAAGGGAGTGCTCTGCCAGATGTTACACATCAGGGCCCTGATCCTTGTTTACGCACGATAGTGCGTGACATCACTGCGCCTGGCCGAATATACACATTGTGGGTGGGGGGAGGCATTTATAATGTACAGTATGTTCTGGGTTAGACAGTTAGAAACGACAAGCCAGAGATACGCAGGGAAATGTTAAGGCAGGTACATGTCATACCCTCCAACATGACCCATTCCATTATAGCAATACTCTGCTTCTCAGTTTCCAACTGTCAGTTACTACCTTTGTTAAAGAGGCAAATAGTTTTTTAAATATCAGTTAAGTAATTTCAGGGGAGTGACAGTTGGAAGCTCAGGTGCGGAGTATATGGTACCTAATCCTAAATCTGGATCAGGCCCCAAATGCCTTAGTTTGTGTCCATATGGGTTAAAAAGAAGCTAAGGTAGAAGAATACCCAGGAAGTATTGCATTTATTTATTATACAGCAGCTGGCTCTTTGAATCTTAATAAGTTTCCAGCCAGTAGCATAACTACCTCTGTTGAAGGGGTTGAGACTGACAGCTTAAGTATAGCAGCGTTGCCGACTCTCTCGGAATTTTTGGGAGACTCCTGAAATTCGTTCATATCTCCCGTTATCCCTGGAGAGCCATCAAATCGCAGGCTCAAAGGGGCTTGAGCCTGTGAGTTTATGCAAATTACTGCCTCAAGCTCCACCCCTTGTCTGTCAATACTGGAATTCCTAGTGTTAGGGATTAGGCAGGACTTGCTGACATAATTTGCATCGTCAAGCCCTACCCTATTCCACAGTAACACTATATAGTAATAGAAGTATTGATTGGCAGGAAGCTGGGACTTCAGGTCAACATTTGCATAAATCGTGTCATTAAGCCCTGCCCCTATGTCACCAGGGGCAGAAATAACATTGGTGCAACAAATGCAGCAGCACCGGGGCCCATGCTCATACAAGGGCCCACAGTTGTCATCACCGCAGCGCTGAAGCTCCACACTGGGTTACCTGGGATATTATCAGGGCCAAAGCATATGTTTTGCACCAGTTACACTCTCCGGTCCGGGAGTCTAATTACCAAAAATAGGACTTCTGAAAGTTCTTTTTCGAATACTTAACACTTTCTACAGTTTTTGTAGTGAATGAGTGAGTATGTCGTTCAGCATATTTTACCCATTCACTTTCGCAATTACCATATTCTTCCGCTGTCTACGATATCCCTCCGTCGCTGCTATCGCTGGATCAGGAACAGGTGAGTAAACTATCTGTGGGGGTAGGGTCAGGCTGCAGGGGAGGGTGGGTTAGGGTCAGGCTGCCAGAAAAGGTTTTTGTAGTGAATGAGTGAGTATGTCGTTCAGCATATTTTACCCATTCACTTTCGCAATTACCGTATTCTTCCGCTGTCTACGATATCCCTCCATCACTGCTATCGCCGGATCAGGAACAGGAGAGTAAACTATCTGTAGGGGGTAGGGTCAGGCTGCAGGGGAGGGTGGGTTAGGGTCAGGCTGCCAGAAAAGGAGGGTTAGAGTTAGGGTAGTGAAAGGGGAGGGTTAGGGTTAGAATTAGGGAAGGGACTATTTTCCTTACCTTTTAGCTGAATGGAGCTTTCGGAGCTCAGTGGATCGATTGCTATGCCTCATCAAGGCATAGCAATCGAAATCCCAGCCAGTTCACAACTGGCTGGGATTTGCACCTGGGCCAACATCTGTTTCTTCCCCTACAAGATCTCCCGGAGGGAAGATATAGAAAGTCGACAGTCCTGAAGTATAGTTGCTGACTCTTCCGACATGTCCGAGAGACTTTCGAAATTTGACCATTGTTCTTAGAATCCAAGGATAGCAAATCACCCGCATTTGTGTTCGAGGGCATGATTGGAGTTAAATCATGACCTTAAGTCCATTCCACCTTTCTATTTGTGTAATTCCAAGTGTTACTAAGAATGGACTGGGTTTGATGACGCCTTGAAGTTCCATGTATGAGTGTCCCGTCCCCAATCCACCCCATCCAGTCTCAGGCCCTGTCTCCTTGCTATGGGACCCAAACCAGTCAACTTCTGTCCTGCTTACAGCTATTGCTTAATATCACAAATTACAATACAGAGTAAGGTTTTGCACCAACAGAAAAAGCATTCAAGAATAGCACTGGCCTTAAGGGCTTGCAATCTATCAGGTACATAGGCGTATCTATAATGGGTGCAGGGTGTGCAGTGTACACGGGCCCCTCAGAATATGGGGCCCTGTGGCATTCATCCTGCACCCAGGGTTGGCAGGGGAAGAGGGCCATTCCTCATCTATTTCTTCCTTCTAAGATCTTCCGGAGGGAAGAAATAGATGCTGAATGAGCCCCCCTGCGGTGGGACTGTCCCGATTTGCAGGCCGGAAAAGGGGCAAGGCTTAATGCGCAGTTGTATAAATTCTGCGCAAGGGACCCCTCTCGTCAGTAGCAGTGCTGCAAGTCACGTAGTTACAAGTGTAACCGTGTTGTGCTGATAGAATTACAAGGCTCACCTTTGCTGATCCTTGTAGTTCCATCAGTACAGCATGGCTACAGCTTGCAGCCATGCAGCACTTAGGTTTATTTCAATGTCAGGCAATTTGCCGCGATTAATTAAAGGGCTAATCGCTGTGGTTTTCTATTGAAAATCACCGCGATTAAGCCCTTTAAACATCGCCTGTATTTAAAACAAATCGAGTGTTAATGAATTTGAAACATTTTTTACAATAATCGCGCAAAAAAACGCTGCGATGAACCGCGATGTAAAATCGCATCAACAAATCGTGTTTAATGAATGAGGCCCTAAATCAGGCACTTTACTGTCTAAGGCCATTAATGACCCTTCTGTGGAGTACCCATTTCCAAATGCATTACTAAAGAAATATCACATTGAGGAAACTCTGCATTGCAATGGAAAGTCATTCATGGTCAACCCAAAAACGTCACTGGTAACGCTCACTATCCACTTTCTGCTCAGTTATAAGCCAGTGCTTCAAAGGTTATAATAAAACACTGGCTGATGATTATAATACAGCTCAATTCGCAGAGCTGAATGTGACAAATGTCAACAAGGATAAAAAACACAGTCTCACACAAAGCAGATCGGCTGATTCAATGTTCCGGGTTCATGTTCAATTTCCTCATCACACAGTGTAAAATGCAGCTGGAAATGGACAGCGATGGGGACAACTGTAAAAGAACAGCAGAACATAAATAAACTATCGAGCAAATAAACATTGTTCGCCAAAAGAGTAACAAGTGTACCAACAACATGTAGTGATTAAGGATCAAGGCTGATGTGCCTCTCTAGAGGGTGAAGGTGGCTTTATTAGAGGTGGGGAGTTCACAGTGATAAAGCAGGATATTAACCGCCTAGATAAACAATTAAAATTGTGATTTACATGTCTGTTAGTACCAATTACAGCAATGATAATAATAATATAGGAGCTGATTCAGACTTAAGAAGCTTGAAATTAAGGACCGTATTCAGACTTCTGTTTTCACAGCGACTTCTGTGCGTATTTTTAGATATGTTTCAACTGCGCATGCGTAGTAACATTTTGTACATAGTTAACGTAGACTATTTGCACGGAAGTGCCTAACGGATGGACATAGGATAGGCGCGTGTGTACATACATCCGGATATGCAACGCAAATATACGCGCAGGAGGTTTTAAGTGAAAATGGGCGTAGCGATGCATCTAAATGAAGGAAAGTGGGCGCGATTATCATGACACAGATGCACGGGACGGCACACGGAAAGTTAGAGGTGGTGTAAGTCTACGTGAACACGGATTAGCAAGGGGAGTGACCGGGGTTTTGGTGGGTGTTCCTTGCTACATGCTTGCGTATATTTGCGGTCGCGTTTGTAAACGGAAGTCTGAATACGGTCCCAAGAGAGGAAAGTTACACCTGGGCTAAACCATGTTGGTTTCAGGGGGAGTCAAGTTAATTATATTCTTTGCATGCAGGGATATATCTTTGAATTGCTTACTGAACACAGATACTGACCAGCTTTACGATCACACTGTTATTTAGACTTGGGATAGGAAACATCACCTCTCAACTCTAATACTGTTTACAACAAATGAAATATGACTCCCCTGCAATCACCATGGTTTAGCCCAGGAGTAACTTTCCTCTCTTAGTGCCGGATCCTCAACAACGTCCGTCACGTTAAGACCGCATATGCGCAATCTACGCAACAAAACGATACGTAGATTACATACAAAAGTTACTACGCATGCGTAGTAGCTACCTATCGACAAATTACGGCCGTGTGTGGAAGACGGACGTTGCTGAGGATCTGGACCTTAATTTCAAGCCCCTTCTTAAGTCTGTATTAGGTCCATAATAAAAGAAAATTGAAGTCTGAGGATGATGATGATGATGATGATAATAATAATATAGTAATAATATTATGTAGGCTGTTCATATAGTTTAAAATTACAGTTACTATAATTATAACTGTTATGTTCCTACTTGATTGAGAACTGTAAACGGATATATAGATAGGATATATCTATATCCATATCTATATCTCTATCCTATCGTATAAACACACATAGGTTATTCATACTGTAAGCCGCAATGGGGACTGATGCGAAAATATTCTTTGTACAGTGCTGTGTATAAATAATAATGATGACGAGGATGATTGCATGTGTATGTATGTATGTATGTATGTATGTATGTATATATATATATATACACATATACACACACACACACACACACACACACACCCTGGCACTCTAGCCATTACCCAGTTACTAATCATCTTCCATCTATAAAAAAGTCAGAGAATGTTACAAATATCTGCAAATATGTGATATAAGCCACCCGCCACTTACAAGGCTTCTCTGTTGGGTGGTCCTAATTCTAAACTTTAGAGTCCCAAGTATGGGTCACATACCAAATATCTTTCTAAACTAAGAGCTAACCTCTTATGGAGATCCCCAAATCTCCAAAACAGCCACTCTGAGACCGCACCCCCTCTCAGCTGCAATCTACCTAACAGAGAAGCCTTTTAAGTGGCAGGTGGCTTATATCACATATCTGCAGATATTTGTAACTAATTCTCTGACTTTTATTTTATAGATAAAAGATCATGATTAGTACCTGAGTAATGGCTAGAGTGCCAGGCCATGTTTGTTTTTTGTGCAAATTCCCCTTGCCTTGTGCACCTGCAATATAAATTACTTTATAAACTGATTTGAAGCAGCCTCTATCTTGGAAAGGGATAGAAAATACAAATAAACTATTTGGCGCTAGGGATAAACCACTTTCTAGTGGATTGTATGGTCATACTTGACTTCAAAAATTATGTGTGTATATATATATATATATATATATATACACACAAATAAAATCAGGATGCGCTCACAGTTATTTGTGCACAGAAGTTTATAGTAATTAAGTTGGAAAGTTACAGTCCAAATTAAGATATTATGCACCAGGTTCTAAGATTTCTTAGACCGCGTCTTCCCCGTAGTATATGTGGGTCTTGATTCCACGTGTCCAAACACCTAAAATAAAGCAAAAAGAAGGGGACACCTCATGGTGCAATAAAACTTTTTTATTGGAAACACAACTTCGAGTGAATACTCGTACAGAATAAAATCTTGTTAAAATAACATGTCAATAATATGTTCTCACTAGACACCGGCCCCAGTCTCCGATCTCTGCATCCAGGTATCGTCTGGGAAGTGGAGCTTTGCAGCCGCAAGTCCTCCGGTGTACGGATCGGCAGTATGACTCCTCCCAACGCGTTTTGTCACCAAGGGGCGGTGACTTCATATAAATATATGAACTAATACTTCTTGTTTTGTTTTTCTCTTGGCGCAAAGGTGTTTTTCACGTCTTTGTTTATTGTTGAGAGAATGTCCCTTAGATAATGTCCTGATTTCAGTGAAGGTGATATTAAATGACTTGGGGCCATATTCACACTTACGAGTGAAGGAAGGAAACTATGCACGGAGAATGGAGAAAACATGAAACATATATAACTAAAGATAATGCTCACATTCAGCAACAATCTCAATGAACTCCTTTGCCCTTTTACAAGAACATTTCATGAACATGATCACAACAGTCCAAGCTCTCAACAGCTTTAAAAGCTTGGAAGAAAGAGGCTGATAGCTGCAAAGAACATACTGTATTGATGGTGCTAATGCACTATGCAGTGCTCTTATATGTGTTGCACACCTGAACATACACAGAATTTCAATGTTTCAAGGGCTAAATGAAGGCATTTGTTTGGCGAATCCAAGCAGTGTTGTTACAGGTCATAGTTTGTGAGTGAGAGGTGCATTATGGGGACATTGCAGGAGCACCAGGGAAGGACCAGGTTCTGGTGCTGGAGAAGAAAGACCTGGCGTTGGGATAGAGGTGAGTGACAACATGCGTACTTACAGAAAGTGTGCCGGGGTCTGAATCCAGTCCACGTTCTACACATTTCCTCAAACCTTCACATTGGCCCAGAGCCAAATTCGCAAGCTTATTTACGCTAGCCGGAGACGTAAAAACGCTATTTTGCAAGTACTACGCATGCGAGCGGCAGTTGTTACGGTACGTAACTCTGAATGGACGTTACGTATCAACAGCGTAATTGTTTTTATTTAAACTTTTTTTTTTTTTTTTTTTTTACCCTAACAATGATCAGTCATCAAATCTTACAGTTTATTATCAGACTATTCTACGCCACTTGGACTATTATTAGTGCTTTGAGATGCTTAAATTACAATAAAAACAACAAGGCAAAAGTAAATCACTTTTAAAAATACCCTAATTTTGAAAATGGCAACAATTTGACATCTGTTTGTTGATGCAATTATGAGACCAAGTCTTCGGGCATCTATTTTTAATGAAGGTGGAGAAAGGTTTCGGAGAACAGAATGTTAAGTTAATTATCAGATATGCAAAGATTCATGTTTTTATTTCATCCGATTTGCCAGTGCATATCATTCCAGCTTGTCCTTTAAATTATCTTGAAAATGAAATTGGTGGCAAGGGCTCCTCTGGGCAGTTTTTTGCTGACAAAGAGAATGAGATTTCTACCCTAAATCTGTGAATTATTGATAATTGAAGAGCTGTATTATTATGAGGAGATGTTACTGGATGCATTTTTTTTTTATCTTGAACTAGCAACCAATCAGATTCTACCTGACATTCTCTAGTAGGTAATAGAAAAGTGAGAGCTAGAATCTGATTAGTTGCTCCACTTTTCCAAACCGGAAGCATAGTAAATCTGTCCCAAAGAAACTTAGCAAATGCAATTGGAAATGTCACTAATTAGAAGATTTTATTAATGAATGAAACCGTGGCCGCAGACCCGTTGGACATGTGAGTATTACCGGGGTGTTTATGGGGAGATTTAGGGCTAGGCTGCAGGTAGGGGAGTCTTAGGGACGGGTGGGTTAGAATAATGTAAGGGTTAGGGTAAGAATTACGGTAAGAGTTGTGGTTACATTAATACTCACCATTAGCCGCTCCATCTTCTTTCTCCGGTGGATCGATTGCTTCTCCTCTGCCAGGCCGAAACAAACTATTTCCCAGCAACTGGTTTGGAGAAAATGGCCCTTTTGAAAAAGTTATATAGTTTACTATATAACTTATTTATATGCTGATATTTTTCAGAGTGTCTTCTCTGCATTTACATATTTAGGAATTTCTCAGGCGTGATATGTCCATTGTTGGGCAATATCTTTCTCCCGACGGTGTTGCCTCTTTTTTTCCATAGGGACAATAACATCTTGTGGATGTCACAATGGATGAAATTGGCGTTTCAAGAAGGCGATCCCCATACACAGTCTATTAAACTTCCTATTCCCAGCAATTCCCTCTCAAGGTATACTGTGGAGAACAAGGCAGGAGCACTGTTAAAAAACAAGAGGAAGAAGTGGCAAAATCTTTGCATGGATCTGCATCCGTCCATATTTAGATCTGTGTGCATCTTCCTTCCACCGAATACTTGCTGTTACGATTTCTGCTCACCAGGGCGCAGAGCCTAGTCTTTGCTACAGCCCCTGATGGTGGGGATAGACTTGTGCGTCTGACACCCAGCAGGTCACGGCCCCAAGTGGCAGCTCCCGGAGTAGCAAGGAGGGTTTGGGAGTCAGACATTATGGCAAGATTGGACATATCTCAAATAGACAATACAGAGAGACAGGACACCATAGACTAAAGCAGACAAGAACCGGTACCAGACAAGGATAGGAGGAAAACTGAGCAGTCAGGAACTAGACATAACATGACCCCAACACAGCTCTGAGAAATAGACTAGGGGCCAGATTTACTAAACTGCGGGTTTGGGAAAGAGATGGTTTCCATAGCAGCCAATTCTAGCTCTAGTTCAGATACCAGGTAACTTGAAAGGATACACAAAAACAGGGAAAGGCACAGGGTAGCAAGGTTCAAAGTCAGAAAGATAAACACACTGGTGACAGAGGAAAGCAGGAAGCCAGGGAATAAACACAGATAGCAGGGAGGGGCAGAGGTAATGGACAGATATAACAAATGGCAGGACAAGGAAAGACGAGCAAGTATATCTGCATGAACGCAAGGCAATAGAACCGCAGAACAGAGCAAGAGCTGGACAAGAATCCTGCTGCACTGAACCTGATGCAAAGCGACAAAATGGCTAGAGCATACAGCATCACCAGCAAGGGAGAGTTTTCCTTGTTAAACACTGAACAGCAAATCCCAGCTTTAGTTGGTCTAATTCCTGGCTGTTAAGCAACAGCTGAGAGCTATTAATCAGACTAGAACCTGGAGCAGCTTCTGTAGGCCTGACTGCTAGTGCATTCCAATTGCTTAGCAGCAACCAGAGGAACAGAAAGCCAGCTATGAGGGCTAAATACTGACTGCTCAAGCAGCCAGGGGTGAAAGAGTCCGTGTTGCTGCAAATATCACAGCAGCACATAACACTTCTGCATGCCTATCACCGTCTCTCTGGCAGGGATTAGGCATCCAGAGTTCAAGTAACAAGAGTTCTGTAAAATAGAATTTCTGATGCAAAACATCTGGCATGCGCATACTTGAAGAACAGAAAATCATGTAACATTTGCTTCTTAGTCGTGGATTCAGCTCAAAGTCACTTGTGTTACAATGAATTAATATTTTTTTTTGCAATGTGGACTTCATCTGATTCTATAAGTTATTGGTTCTCATCAAAACAATTTTTTAAACCTACTGTATGTTTTGTTGGATTTTCTTAAATTTAAATGAAATTTTTTTTTTTCTAATCTGAAAATTTCATAATTCACATAGGTGGGTGAAATCATTAAACCTTTCTAGGCTAAAGCTGGCCATACACTAGAGCGATTATCGGCCTGATCGCCAATTATCGGGTGATTGGGCAAATAATCGGTCTAGTGTATGGTACAGATCAATTTTTGAAGCTCCAAACAAACGAAACAGAAACGCTCTGATTATTTGATTTTTCGACATGTTTGATTTAAATCAAGAGAAAGCTCCCAATATTTTAAGGGAGTCAATCAGCAAGCTGAATGGCTCCCTGTTCTGCAGAGCTGCTGCTGCTTTATATCTATGTACAAAGCTGCTCTGACAGCCTTTGATTATTGGTCCCAGCATGAGAGGTGTATGGTGCCGATAATGGGACATTTCCCTAGCGGCCCACCCCCTACTGAGACCGATAATTGTACAAGTGTATGGCCAGCTTAAGACCTATGTACTGGGGGATATGTCTTTATCTTTTAGCATTCTGAGTAAATATGTTATACAACTTATATCTCCTAAACACAATGGCTAATTATGCTCCTGCAAGCTGTACATTAAGATCAATATCTCTGGAATCCTTCATTAGATGATAAGCCATCTACCTATCCAGCATAGGAGATAATGAATTGTCTGGATGCTTTTATCACCTCGATTCAGCCATTAAATGGTATTCCTGCCTCATTTTGTAGCTGAGATAAAGGGTATACACAGAGAACTTTCTTAGCTGGCTGCTGAAATGCTCTATCTTACATCAAACGCCAGATTCTGTTCAATAACCAATGTCGTAGACACATAGTCCAACTCATTACTCCAGGCAAATTGCTTCATGTTGTTTAGTATGGCCTGTTCCAATCCAGTGGGATCCAGACAGCTTCCAACCAGTAGTTAACGTCACACATGTAACAAATTCCGGGTAACTGTAACATGACATAAAACTCACCTTCTGCCTAGGAAAAAGGAGTATCGTCTGGTAATTAACTGAGTATTGAATACGGGAGATTTACTCTGTTATAATCAATTAGCCACAGTGAATTAAAATATAAATTACACTGTCTAGTAAAAACAACCATAAAAGTAATTGATTGTTTCTTAGAAAAAATAATTGCAGATTTTGTGCCGAGAAATAATATTTACTGCCAGCTAGGGAATATCTCATTGAAAGGGTTACTAGTTTAACCCCCTTATTGCTTAAAATATATTGCATCACCATGGTCTTAATGATTATTGGTTCTTGCACTCTCAAATATTTATTATTATTATTTATTATTAAATTTCACACATGTAACAAATTCCGGGTAACTGTAACATGACATAAAACTCACCTTCTGCCTAGGAAAAAGGAGTATCGTCTGGTAATTAACTGAGTATTGAATACGGGAGATTTACTCTGTTATAATCAATTAGCCACAGTGAATTAAAATATAAATTACACTGTCTAGTAAAAACAACCATAAAAGTAATTGATTGTTTCTTAGAAAAAATAATTGCAGATTTTGTGCCGAGAAATATTTACTCCCAGCTAGGGAATATCGCATTGAAAGAGTTACTAGTTTAACCCCCTTATTGCTGAAAATGTATTGCATTACCATGGTCTTAATGATTATTGGTTCTTGGACTCTCAAATATTATTTATTATTATTATTTATTATTAAATTACACCCACCCTAAATTGACAAAACATATTTAATAAAATTTGGGGGGGCAAGGAGAGTTTTCTTTGTTATAACAATTTGTCTCTTACTTTATGGACATTGGGCCTGATCCAGACCTAAGCTCGTGATACACCCTTGTGCATAGCGTATTTACCCCAGTGTACCTACGAAGCACTCCCCTCGGTCGTCCGTATTTAAGCAGTCTTACCAAACCCTACCCTAACTTTTCTGAGCATAACCTTGGGCGTCTCTAGGCTTCTTGCGTAGTTACGACACTTAGCACGCCCATACTGTACGATTTAAATGCCTCACCCCGCCCACAAAGCATAATTATGGGTGTTTTGTGATTAGAACGCCCCTTTGTGCGTTGTTATGAAGCTGGTACGCCCAAGGCCCATACTCTGTGTTTCTTTGTGTAACATCGACCATACACATGTGCAGTAAGTACTAAAGGGCATTTTTACGCTTGCGCAAAGCGTAAAAACACGGGTGAGCGTAGATCTGGATCAGGCCCATTAATATAAAAACTGAATACTTTTAAACTTTCAATTCCTGGTTTAAACATCTGTATCAATTCTTCATATCAAAATATCAAAAGGCTTAACTTTTAACACGCAGTGTAGGTGGATCTGTCAACTGAACAGTCCCATATATCTAGCTAGCATTTATTTATCTCTCCGTCTGTCTATCTATTCAACATATTGTAGATTTTTACACATCATATCATATAGGAGAAAACATGAAACATGTATAACTAAAGATAATACTCACATTCAGCAACAAATAATTTCAATGAACTTCTTTTGCCATATTACAAGAACATTTCCTGAACATAACAGTCCAAGCTCTCAACAGCTTCTATCTATTATATATCTATCTATCTATCTAGAAAGAAATAGCCTCAGCAAACTGCTTTTGAACTAGTGACTACTTTGCAATATGGGTAATCACCTTTTCTCAGTGTTGCTGAGTGGAACTAGGGTGTAGGGGTGTGGGAGCAAGAGGGAATTGCTATGGAGGAATGTGTGTGAGGGGAGAGGAAGGAGACAAAGGATTGTGGAGAACTGAAAAAAGATGGGGGTGCTGAGGAGAACAAGAAGGGCGTTTTGGGGAGAATAATGTAATAATGGGGTAGTGTGCTGCGGAATGCAAGCAGGTGTGATGTGGAGAAGAAGGAATATTGTGAGCTGTGAAAACAAGGATGAGGTCTGTGAAGATCAAGGTGTGTGTGGGGCTGGGGTTGGTGGGTATGGTGGAGAATAAGGGGGTGTGCTGTGCAAAACAAGGGGGTGTTCTGTGGACAACAAGATAGTGTGCTGTGGATGACAGGCGGGTAGTGTGCTGTGGATGACAGGCGGGTAGCGTGCTGTGGATTGCAGACGGGTAGCGTGCTGTGGAGAACAAAGGGGTAGCATGTGCTTGAGAACAAGAAATTGTGCTGTAAAGAACTAGGGGGTAGTGTGTTGTGGAGAACGGGGCAGTGGTAAACAAGAGGGCGTTGTGCTATGGAAAACAGGGTGTAGTGTGCTGGTTTGAACAAGTGGGCAAGGTGCTGTAGAGAATAAGCATGAGTGCTGTGTACATAAAATAAAAACAAGAGAAGTATTAAACTGCACAATGCCACGAAGATTAAAAAAAAAAAAACAAGTAGCCTCAAACTTAAGATTTCCCATAGAGTTGCCTTCAGTTTAACACACACACACGTAGTAGAAGGTAATCAACGCACTTTCCACCTATTACTGTCTACGGGCTGTATCCAGATTTAAGTGCTTGAAATTAGTTATTCCTGGGCGAAACCATGTTGATTGCAGGGGGAGTTAAGTTAATTGTATTCTTTGCATGCAGGGATATAGCTTTGAATTGCTTACTGCACACAGATACTGACCAGCTTTACTATCACACTGTTATTTAGACTTGGGATAGGAAACATCACCTCTCAACTCTAATACTGTTTGCAACAGATGAAATATGACTCCCCTGCAATCAACATGGTTTAGCCCAGGAGTAACTAATTTCAAGCACTTAAGTCTGGATTCAGCCCTACAAGCTTAATTGAATCAGGGTTGCCCACTCTCCTGTATTATACGGGAGACTCCAGAAATTCGGGCAGTTCTCCTGGTATCCCGGGAGAGCCGGCAAATCTCCCACAAATCCCGACCTTCTGCCTCTCATTATAGTAATCCCTAGTGTTACTAGGGATAGGTGGGACTTGATGACATCATCAAACACCGCCCACTGCTGGGACACTATGAATTACAGTAATGATTAACAGGGGCGGGACTTAATGATGCAATCTGCAAAAATTACATTGCTAAACCCCGCCCCCATGCTGGCATGTAGAAATAGAAGAAATAGATTATAGTATGTGAATCATTTTATTCTGCAACTTCTACTCATGAAATAAAAAAGATATTAAAAGTTTATGAAGCTCTGATTTACATAATTTCCCCATCATTTCAAGAGTGACACCATAATGTCAATTTTTTAGCACTAGGCCAGACATGGCCAACTTGTGGCTCTCTAGATGCTGTGAAACTACTTGTCCCAGCATGCTTTAACTGCATAAGCATAACTGATAGCTAACAAAGCATGCTCCCCTCCCTGCAGCCTGACCCTAACCCTCCCCTTCTATGGCCCAAACCCTCCCTTCCTAAGAGCCTAATCCTAACCCCCCAACACTTAAGGTCCCCAGAGAGGTTACTCACCTCTCAGGAGTGGTCTGCGGCAGGTACTGCGCAAATGGATGGATGAGTTTGCTGATCGGCACACTCCTCCATTCATAAAAAATAAAATCTAAAAAGGTTGCCTATTTGAAATAGACAGCCGAAAAGGAACCAGCAGGGACTGCAACCCCGAGTGCAATGGTCCTTCTCATTATAATATGACTTTATTATTTACACAAATACCATCGCTATAACTTGTTTGCATTTGAAGCCTTGGACCTGCTGTACATGACATTTGCTCATCTCTGAAAGCAGTGAGTGCACCTATATCCATAGACCATTACGTTTTGGCACCCACAAGACTGTGTACATGACACTCAAATAAACAACGTTACTCTTGACAGAAATGGTTAGCAAATGCTTAGCCAAGTATCTCTTGCAGAATTTTTACTCCCACACAAACAGCTATAAAATATAAAGAGTGGAATAAATTGCCCATCTGCTGCTATAAATCACCCATACAACTTTAGCCTACTGTAACACATGGCAAATACAATCATTCGAAAATCTATAGCCGGGGACATGATGAAGAGTCTTAGACAGTTGCCCTCTGTGCTGTGGCCTGGAAACCGCACTTGATCTGCCATTGAACTGTAACTGCAGATATAAATCAATAGCCTGCTATTTTTAACTTCTAATAGCTTGCATTGTTTCGGGTTTTTTTTTCTATGTTTTTCATCAAATCCGAGGATTGTTTTATTGCTTTGTTTTTTTTTTCCCCCTTGTCGCTGTTAAAGAATGTTGAAAATAGAAAATGTTCTCATGCAGGTGTAAAGATAGTACTGGAAAAGAATTGGCAGCACATAGAGACACACACACACACACACACACACACACTACTATAATCCAGTGTGATCCTAACCGCTTATTGCTTACCTCTGAATGGTGCAGCTCCAGCAGTGGGTGGAAGTACACAGGAGAGAAGAGGGTGGAGTGGAGGGAGCAGAGAGGACAAAG
>WWET01001490.1:85040-95255 GCA_011038615.1 Limnodynastes dumerilii
AATGCCGGCAGAGGATAACAGTGAGGATAGATACAGAAGCAGGACAGAGTGGTGAGACAGACAGAAGAGAGCAGTGGGGAGAGAAACAGGAGCAGCACAGAGTAGAGAGGCAAACAGAAGAGAGCAGCCAAGAATGACAGAGGAGCAGGACAGAGTGGGGAGATAGACAGAGAAGAGCAGCAGGGAGAGACACAGGAGCAGGACAGATTAGGGAGATAGACAGAGGAGAGCAGGAGGAAGAGCTGTAGGAGCAGGACAGAGCAGAGGGACAGACAGAGAACAGCAGCAGGGAGAGAGACACAGGAACAGGAAAGAGGATGTAGGAACAGGACAGAGTGGTAAGACAGACAGATGAGAGCAGCAGGGAGAGGAGCAGGACAGAGCAGAGGGACAAACAGGAGAGCTGTGGGGAAAGACACAGGAGCAGGAAGGAGTGAGGAGACAGGCAGAGCAGAGAAACTAAGAGACACAGGAGCAGGATAGAGTGAAGAGACAGGAGAGCAGCAGAGCAACACAGGAACAAGAGTTAGGCCAGTTAAGGAATTTATTTATATAACTATCGATTGCAGAGGAAATATTATGCTCAACATATAGCTGTAGGCGTGGTGTCCCTGCGGACATAATACTTTTATATTTTAATAACAACCAATAATATACCTGATGGTGTCTACTCAATCATTGTCGATCTTATGACCATGTTGTAGTTGTGATGGTTAGCACTGTTTATGGAGAGTTAGTTAGCCAACAGGGCAATATCTAAGGGTCCAGGTGTCTCATGGGATTACCTGCCAACCCCCTCCCCATCCTCATGACACTTAATAAAGTAAAGAAGATAAGTAATGTTGGTAGAAGCCTTTATGATAATAATAAACAACACAGTTCAGTTAATCTCTTTACAAAATCTGGAGACATTAGGCACTTCTTGATCCTCCCCAAGTCATGAATCAATGCATAGGGGGGACATCTTAATAACAAGACTTCTCTGTGCATCAGTCTCCGTGAATAGTTCCTGCAGGTCCTATAGGTGATGTCCTGTAACAGCATGGGCCTCACAATTTCTGGTGGTAGCCCTGTTGGCAACTGTGACCCCTTGGATAATATGTCAACAATCCTCTTGTTAGTAGAGATTATATAAACTACCAATAAACTGTGCAATAAAAGAAAGAAGCCTATATGTATGCTAAATACATATGAGAGACTCTTCGGTAGCCAAAATAAAAAATGATCACAACACTTTTATTTCTCCCCTCACTACTTTGAAAGCTGGACCCAGAACCTGTATAGAGAAAAATAAAATGAATGACTGAAGGGATAGGAAAGCACACTTCCTCCATAGGAAGTCTCCTTGGAGAGACTGAGATACTGCTAAAGGGTCTTTAAAACCGCGTATACGCAATCTACGTTGCAACCAGCAAACGCGAACATATCGGTAAAACTCTGGCGGCATATGCAATGCGGCCGGAGCTCTGCATACGGCTCAAAAAGTTTGAGTATTTAAGCAAATTCCACTCAATGTACAGTAAGTGTCACAGGCCGACACCTTAAGCAGAGACACAGCCAAATACTCATAGAATAAAGTTTCAATGATAGAATACGGTGTTGTTTTGTATACAACTGTAAAGCAATACTGAATTAGCCAATGCTATATAATGGGGAAATATAGCACAATTAATAGTCATATGGGGGTCTAGTTATAAGTCCTAAAGAGACAGGCTAATTTTTAGATTCTTCTATAACTAGGGGTGGGGGGGGGGACAGTGCAATTGAGTGATAATGCGCCAGATCCAGACTTAAGTTCGATTTATGTACGCAAGCGTGCCAAAGTTACGCACTACTAAGTCAAATGCCCACCCCTGGCACTCTCCTCTCACGTAACTTAACCGACTTGCGTGTTTAGAATCCTGCCTTAACTTTTCCTTGCGTACTTTTGGTTGTACGTAATGCGTTGTCGTACGTAAGTGCCTAACCCGGCCCATGCTGTACAATTTAAATGCCTCCCCCTACCCACAATACGTATAATCGGCTTGCGTAGAGATGTTGCACCCTATCGTACAAGGTATGTGGGATCACAGTTGCGATGAATATCATCTGCCGCATAGTGCGTTCCCGCAGCCATATTTATGCATGCTGCGTGCGTTAGTTTGCTGTCGTTATTAAGTCTGGATCCGGCCCAATGTCCTCCAAAGACCATTCAGAACCCGGGAGGCAAATACATAACCCTTTTCTCCGTGGTGTCCACAGTCAACTGAAAGCTTCACAGACTTGGCCCTGGATGAAATTTGCGAAACAGCAGTTCATGGAACGGGGCAACAATGTATGACATCATCATCTAGTGAGATGACATCATTGCACCATGCCAGACTGAGGGTGGGGGAAAAGCAAATTGTTTCTAGTGCACACAATGGTTGCTTGTTCTGCCAATACCTTTTCTGCTTGATGAAAGTGCCACTTTTTATCCCCCAAGTGCTTTCTGATTTGGGAAACAGTCATTACAAGAGATGAGACCTGAGATGATGGAACAGCAACCCTTTCACCACTGACTAGCCACTATCGAATAGTCGTTGATGAAACTGCTCAGTATCGACACCTAATGGCCAGAATTAGCCATTACACAACATTTTTGATTATTTAATAGATTTTTATATAGCTCTGCCCCATTATAGTCTAAATTCTCTAACAGACACGAACAGGGTTCATTTTAAGTCAGCAGTCAATAAACCTACAGCATGTTTTTGGGGGGTGTGGAAGGAACCTGGAGTATCCAGAGGTAGCCCACACAGACACCAGGGGAACATACAAACTCCACACAGATAAAGTCAGGAATTGAACTCATGACCTCAGAGCTGTGAGTCAGAACCACTTAATCCAGTGTACTGCCCTCATGCTCTTAACTGCTTACATTAAAAATATGTTTACAACATAGACACGACATGCATAAACCCTGTAACCTGTTTCATTAATTAAAATTGACTGACTATGAAATTGCTACTTGTTTAAGACAATTATACATACATCTTGCATACAAGGGACTGTACACATGTCAAATCACATGGCGTAGATCATGAACTCTCTAACCTAACAGATGCTCTTGAATTCATAGAGTCGATTGCATAGGAAACACGAGTACAAATGCTTTTCCAATTCAATTATTTATTTTGAATGAACTAAAAGTCTAAGTGATTGCAGATACTTTTCCATAACAGGGAGAAAAATTGAAAGTTTTTTTTTTTCTTTACTTTTTCTTAATAGACTGGTCCAGGACTCATTAATTTCTGTATTTTCTTCCCATCTTATTAGGCAGAATATATGCTAATCAGCAGCCTTATTATCTCTAATAAGTAGATGTTCTTTGGAAAATGAATACGGCTAATGAAACAAGCTCTGCGTTCCGTATGCCTCATCGATTAAAATACATTCAGACTTAAACTTAAACATATTAATAAGGGTCAGTGGTATGCATTTATATGTGCTCATTACCTTCTAGGAAAGTATCTGATTAAAAAATAAACAAAGCATAATTGAATTAAAAACACATCATTTTTTTTTTATGAAAATAGCGGTTTAATGAAAGATTTAAGGGGAAGGGGGTGGTAAAAATAAACAGCTCTGACAGTGGTGTAAATATAGTGAGTGAGGGGGACCCTGAGCCAGCTGCTTTTACATGGCATTAACGGGATGTAAACTTACCTTCCCACCGCAGCAGTTCCTCTGGCGCTGTTGTTCCCGGTGGTGCCTCTCCCCATAGGCAGCCCATGGCATAGGCCGTATAATTGGCAGCCTATGGCCCCGCGCTTTTAAATTTTTACATGAAAAAAAAAATGTTTACTTTTTTTTATTTTTTTATTTGCAAGCCTGGCACCACTGGCCGCCAGACTTGCATTTTGGTAGCGAAGGCCCCGCATGGGGCCGCAGAAGCAAGCACAGGGCCGCCAGGTTCATCATCCTGGCGGCCCTGTACTGGCCTCCGCGCGGGGCATTCACTTCCGGGCACTGTGTACTCACATACACAGTGCCCGGACTGCTGCGTCCAGGCACTGTGTGTTGCTATGGCAACACAGCGCCGTTGAACGTGAACCTGGCGGCCCTGTACTTGCTTCTGCGGCCCTGCGTGGGGCATTCGCAACAAAAATGCAAGCCTGGCTGCCAGTGGCAGTGCCAGTGGGGCGGTCCGTTTAGGGCCCCGCAAACCCTAGGGCTGACCCTGCCTCTCCCAGTGTTGTTTTCCCATCTTCCACTGTGGGTCTTCTTATGCTCTGTCTGTTCTCAGGCTTTCTCGCTGTTACCCTATTTCTACTTCTGGGTGAAGGTGACTAGACGCGGTTGCAGTCCCCACTTAGAAATTCTGACTTCCGACATAGAGACATCCGAAAAGTTCCCTTTCGGATGTCCCTATTTCAAATTCCGCCCCGTTGATTTTTTTTTCAGAATGGGTGAGTATACCGATCAGCATACTCGCCCATGCTGATTCATAAATGCCGCCGCTACCGCAGGACCTCAGAGAAAAGTGAGTAACCTCGCCAGGGTGCGGGGAAGGGAGGGTTAGGGTCAGGCTGCCAGGAAGAGAAGGTTAGGGTAATGAGAGGGGAGGGTTAGGGTACTTTTTTCCCTTACCTTTTTGGAGCACCGAAAGTTCGGTGCTCCGTGGATCGATTGCTATGCCTCATCAAGGCATATGCAATTGAAATCCCAGTTCGGAACTGGCTGGGAGGAAACAGCCCTATTGAAATAGGGGCGTTCTAAGCGGGGACCCACACCCGAATAGACGGAAGAGGTGTCCAAGGGCCGCGACCTGCTACACAGCAGCAGCCTAGCCTATCCCCATCATCAAAGGCTCTAGGGAAGACCAGGCTCCTAATTAGAATTTGTGTGACCTTATCTGCCTATATCTGTGGTTACTCTACCTCTTCTCATCTCAGCTACGCTCTGAAAACAGAATGGAGTCTGCATATGTTAAGAAGATGATATCGATCTATAAATTTAAGAGCAGAGTCAAGGGGACAGGAGGGGAGATCTACATTACTGAACCCACAAAAAAAATTTTGCTATGAGGTCCGGCCCTGCCAATTAGAGCCCCTGATCTCTGAAAACTAATTCTACTTGTAATTCAGATCTTCTCTTCAGATTGTAGAAGTGACAATATGGCACACGTGTATTCATGTAAGTCAGTCTCTATATTGATTACCTTTATTTTACAGAATCAAATACAAAATCCTTTTGCTAACCTACAAAGTCATCAATAAGACTGCATACATATCCTCTCTTATCTCAAGATATTTTCTAGCTCACTCTCTCACCTTCACAGGATATACAGCTCTTCTCTACACTAAACAAATGCTTTGATTCAAAGTTACAGGTCTTCTCCCAGGCTGCACCCTCTCTCTGAAATAGCCTTCCTTGCTCATTAAGACTATCCTCTATTCTCCAAACTTTCATGTGTTCCCTTTAAACTCACCTCCCCTGTTCAGACAAGTTTACCCAATTCCTCAAACTCGTTAACATTTATCTACCCTACTTGCAACCACTTTGTTATCCATTTACCCTTTCTGTTACATGATTAACACAAACTTTAACACTTTTTCTTTCCATACTAAAATTCCCCTGAAACCTTTTCACATCACCACCAAATACCCGGGTTTTTGCTAAGTCCTGGGTATTTGGTGGTGATGTGAAACGTCACTTTTCAGCTACCCAAGTCTAATAACCCAGGATTCGGACTCGGGTGGGGGGGGGGAGTCTCACACTGGACTGGTGGCAATGTGAAAGGTCCCGGGTTGTTTTTCAATCCGGGTCCTTCACAAAGACAGCTGTTTGGACAGATTTCTTTACTATTGCTATGGCTGTAGTCGTGTGCAGGGAAAGGAGACAGGGTGAATTCAGTACTTGTATGTTCCCTTTCTGGGCAGACCAGAAAGTAGACATGCATGTACTAAGTTCGTAGTGGAACTGCAGACAGACCAGAAATGAGACCTATAAGTACTTAAAAAAAATGCAGTCTGTCTACTTTCAGGTCCTCCTTTTTTTTTTTTTTTTTAAAGTCCCATAGTTTAATAAAAAAGCGAAGTCCCCTTCATTTTTTTTTAGCCAATAAAAGCTCCTCTTTAGGCTGATTGACAGTTGCTTGCCAGAGCAGTCCCAGAAAATTGAAAATGTGAAAGGGTCAGGCCCAGGACTTATAGCGCAGCTTTTTTTGTGTGAAAATCCTGGGTTTTTCAAAGGTGGTGATGTGAAAGCAGTATCAGTCTTGCTGCTAACACTGTTGTGTGACTGAATCACATAGAGGCCTGAGCACTAGTAACTTCAAGTGCCATTGTCTGAGATAGCACTTGCCAATATGTATCCATCCCCAATGTCCTATAGAGGCTAAGCTTGGGATCAGGGCCTTATTACGCACCCAGTCTTGTTATAATGATTGCTGAAATTGTAAAGTGCTACTTAAGCTGATGGTGCTATATAAAAACCTGTTAATGAAATTATAGAATAAGTCTTGATTCTTGTTTCTATGTTTCTATCAGGAATACACTAGAGAACAGACATCTGTTGTCAACTGGGAAACTGACAATGGGTAAATTCCAGGACTCTGAATGGGACTATAGCTATGATGAAGTATAATGCATGTTTCTAGCTGGCTACATACCCAGCAGACCACATGGAACAACATGGAATGTGCCACTTTGGAGAGTGTTGGTCTATACGTTGCGAGTCCACGCTGCCATGGATCACATTCCGAATTTGGGACAGCCGAAAGTTGCTTTTCGGCTGTCCCTATTTTGAATGAGAGCCATTGCAGAATTTTTTTTTTTATGAATGGGTGAGTATGCGATTCGCATACTCACCCAATCATCGATGGACCAAAGCACTGGAGAGATGAGTAACCCTCTCCGGGGACTGAGGGTTAGGCTGAGGAGGGGAGAGTTAGGGTTAGGCTGGGGGGGGGGACTTATGGTTAGGCTGCAGGGGGGGGGACTTAGGTTAAGGTTATGGGGTTTCTTACTGTTCGGTGCTCCAGGGATCGATTGCTATGTCTCATCCCAGATAGTTGTTGCTCACCTTCTGGAGCACCGCGTTCGGTGCTCCGGGGATCGATTGCTATGCCTCATCGAGGCATAAGCAATCGATATCCCAACCAGTTTGGTACTGGCTGGGAGCGAATGACCCTATTAAAATAGGGCCGTTCTTATCAGGGACTCGCACTCTGTCTGTGTGTGAGGACATGTACTAAACTGGACCCAGTTGTGTACATCTGTCCGGCCCAAATTTCCTTTCACTTGATTTCTATGTGTTGGGAAAATGGAAGAATATGTTAGAAGAATAGCAGATGGTACCAAGATGACCTTTGAAAAATTTTCAGCAATTGCAAATGACCTTTACTGTTATAACGGTTTTAAATTTATGCTGGATTATTATTATTATTTTTTTTTTTTGACATCGTGCAGGTTATCCATAGTAATTGCACATCTAGACTCAACACCAATAATTATATTCCATTACAGCAAGATTCTGTCATTAAGAATTCAGGCAAGGTCACTTCAAAACTCTATTGTCATCAAATAGATTGGCAGTTTCCTGCGTAATAGGCAATTGTAGTTATTAAAACCTTTTTGTCAGCCTTTTACATGATGGTCTTTTTGCATTTAGAGTTATTATTGAATGATACAATCAATAGATCACATTTAGGAGTTGTATTAAAAAAAAAAAAAAATGTATATCAACATGTTCACGAGTGACAGTTTAGCTCCTTGGGAAATTCAGGACTTCACTGAGTGATCTTATCTATTGACAGTAAAAAGGATGAAGGTTGTACTTGTAGATTATCCAGATATGTTAATTAATAATGCACGTCTGACAGGAATCAAATTCATCTCTGTACCACGCAGAGAATGTAATCACTGCAGGAGGATAAGTACACAGAAGAACTCTCCCCAGAGCTTCCTAGGACATAAAATATTCTAGTTTTTGCCACTTTTATCACAAACATTTGAGCATCAGGTATCAAACACTTTCTTTAGACTGCTGGTGACAGATGAGATAAATCTTTATGCAATTTTACTTTCCTCTTTTTCTCTTCTGAAAAATTACCAGTTTGGGCTAAGAATTTTGTAAGGTTGTCAGCAGACTATTGGGGGGAAAAAGTGGAGGCATTTCCCTTTGTCATCTGGATTATATAACTGATTCATTATTGATTATATTGTTCCCTTATTAACCCTGGTGTGGGTCGGCAGTAAGAACGTCCCTTTTGCAAAAGGGCCATTTCCTACCAGCCATTTTCAAAGTTGCTCTGTAATCGATTGCTTCAACCCCACCGTGGACAAGGAATCCAGCATCCCCCGCACGAATCAACAGCGGCGGGTGGTGAGTATTAAGCCAACCCCAACCCTTATCTTAATCCTCACCCTAACCCTCCCCTTCCTTTACCCGAACCCTAACCTTCTCTGCCCCACAGCTTGACCCTTAGACTCCTTTCACTGCAGCCTGACCATAAGGCTCCCTTTACCGCAGCCTGACCATAAGACTCCCTTCCCCGCAGCCTGACCCAAGGGGAGTGCCCGGGGTAGTGCATAGTACTTACGATTGTGTAAATACGCTACGCAATCGTACTTAAACTGCACTTAGCTCTGTATCTGGCCCATAGTGATTGGGAAGGAAAATATCTAAGGTAGAAATTCCATCAAGAATTAGTCTTTATTATTAAATAACATTTTTATATTTCAAGTTGTATTTTTTGTATTTAAAAAATTTAATCTTTTCTCATTCCTTGGTGACTATAATAAAATACATGGATTGTAGTAGTAATCTGAAAAAAAATAATCATAAAATACATCTTGTTTATAAAAAAATAATATTGAAAATGGCATCTCTGTCTTCAGAATCAGGCGTATAACTGTGGATATCGCATTGTGTCTGGAATTCCCAATGTTTGGCTTCCAGCTAGATCTAAATGTTTCTACCTACACCGCATTGTCATGTTAAACAGTGCCCATGTCTGATAAAGCGCTAGGAGAGAAAGCCTTGTCTTGGCCCATTCCCCCTCTTCCTGCCTGGCTAAGTAAAGATAATCTGACAGTTATTGCTTGAGATGATTGTCAGGTCTTACATAACATTAACGTCTGATCTCCTTAAAAGCCTTCATTGTCTATTCCCTGGAGTTCACACCTCGATCTTTTCCTAGGAATAATTTTATTTCTGGCTTCATTGCTCATTTTTTGACTTGCTTACATTTACAGCCATTCCTCAGCTTTTAGTCAGTGGTTTAAGCTACCTTTTATCATTAAGGATTTGCTTGCCGGAACCTAGATCAGATGTTAATTAATTGCATGGGACCAGATTCAGATCTAGAGGTTGGGGGCCGTTTTCCGTATGCTGTGTGCATTCTTCTGGCCTCCAGCACATCTTTGGATCCTCAAGATAGAGATTTCCGTGCTGGAAGTCAGTTTGGCAGGGTGGGGGGGCTTAAAGCATGTCAGGTGGGAGGGGGGGTATTTAAATCGTACAATAAAGGTATTTGCGATGTCCTTACGTCCAATCCTCATTATGGTCTTATTCTAAGTAGGCCTGGTGCGTGAATATTCCGTTGCAGTCCCATCTGCGAAGGGCTGCTTTTAGAAATAAAGATGGTCGAATGCTCCTCTTCGGCTGTCTCTATTTTGGATAGGCAGCTTTTAAAAAAAAATGTTTATGAATGGGTGACCATGCTGATCGACATACTCACCCATTCATTTTTACAGGAGCCACAACAGACCCGCCGCTGACAGCTCCGGAGAGTAACCTTTCCAAGGACTTTTAGTGTTGAGGGTTAGGCTCTTAGGACCATATTCAGACTTCCGTTTTCAAATGCGACCGCAAATAGACGCACGCACGTAGCAAGGAACACCCACCAAAACCCTGGTCACTCCTCTTGCTAATCCATGCTCATGTAGACTTACACCATCATAGACCACCTCTAACTTTCCGTGTGCTGTGTGCCATCCCATTCCTCTATGTCATCCATGATCATGATAATCGTGCCTACTTTCCTTCATTTAAATGCATTGCTCCGCCCATTTTCACTTAAAATCTTCCGCGCGTATATTTGCGTTGCATATCCGGACGTATGTACACACATGCCTATCATACGTCCGTCCGTTAGGCACTTCCATGTGAATAGTCTACATCAACTACGTACAAAAAGTAACTACGCATGCGCAGTTAAAACGTACCTAAAAATACGCACGTGAGTCA
>WWET01001490.1:111307-121360 GCA_011038615.1 Limnodynastes dumerilii
CATAGTCCGGACGCTCGAGTTACTACACAGAGGCGGGGATAGCCATTTAAATTGCACAGTATGGGCGTGCTAAGCCCAGTACGACCAGCGTATTGTTACGAAAATTCGCACGGATGCTGGAAAAAGTTAGGGTGGGGTTCAGCCGCCGTAAGTCTGTACAATCAATGGGAGTGTCATGGGCATGAAAGTTTATACGCCAGGGCGATCATACGCTACGCTTGCGGGCGTAGGTCTGGATCAGGCTCATGGTGCATAAGTGACCTGACTTAACTGGAGGGCGCATCCGTCCGAGCCCATTTCCCTTCTACCTGCTAAAGCGGGCGGGGGGGGGAAGCATGTTAAGTGTACAGAGTGGGAGGAGGCTCCCACACTGTAGCGGATCAACGGTCATACGGACCGCTGATTCGCACGCTACATTCAAGGAAGGCTTATGGTAGCATAAGCTGCCATAAAGCCCGCACGCGAGAGGGGAGTGACAGGGGGGTGTCGCTCGCACTCACGTAATTACAGACTCCCGCACGCACGGAAAACGTGCAGGGGTCTGAATCCGGCCCAATGTCCTTGACATTTCGGGAATACTCTCCCCAGAGCCATATCTAGAAATTTTAGCACCAGGGGCAATAAGGAATAATGGCTCCCCCTGATGCTGAATTCCAACATCAATTTAACCTTAAATATTAACTTACTAGCGCCCCTCTTAAGCTTTGCGCCCTGGGCTGTCGCCCCTATCACACACCCCTAATTACGGCTCTTGCTCTCACCAGACTCGCAGATACTATATGAGAATTGGCAACTATGAGCTAATGGCACTAATAAGAAAAAACAAATTAGTAGCACAATATCAGCTTCCTCCTTAAGAGTTCTGTGTTAAGATAATTAGCCCTTAAAATGGTGTCCTTTATACCAGGCGTGGAGGAGATATTAGCTTCAGAAGTACTTAAGGCTTGGATTTTTCTCTTGATCATTATGTTTATTGTGAACATTGCAACAAAACGTTGTATTATTGGACATTATTGATTGCATTTTGCTACAGGCGCTCAGATTCCTTTGATACGCGTGGATGTTTTTGCTGAGAGAGAGAACTTGATTTTACGGGGATAAAAAAAAACAAAAGGGGAAAAACAAGACATTTATAACAGAGTTCATATTACACGCAAAATATAAGCTTAGACTTCTGTTATAATTTATTCTTAATTATTGTTATTAATAATTATATACTTTTTTCTACTTTCATGTTTTATGTATTTATCGGTAATAACTTAGGGCCTGATCCAGACCTACGTTCATGAAACGCTCATGTGCGTAGCGTATTTACACCATCGTGCCTACGATGCACTCCCCTTAGTCGTACTTTAGTTTAGTTTCTTATGCCGAGCAAACCCCACCCTAACTTTTTTGATCGTAACCGCTGGCGTCCGTAAGCTCATTGCATAGTTAAGACGCTTAGCACGCCCATACTGTACAATTTAAATGCCTCACCCCGCCCTCTGTGCGTATTTGCGGATTTCATATGGCAGGCACGCCCCCTCGAGCATTGTTACTAGGCTGGCACGCTCAAGACCCAGACACTCAGAATTTCTGAGTGTAACATCTGCCCTGAGCATGCGTAGTAAGTACAAATGTCCGTTTTTACGCTTACGACCATCGTAAAAACGCAGCTGAGCGTAGGTCTGGATCAGGCTCTTAAATACTAAAATACTTATTAAAAGGATATCGGACCTTATTTAGTGTTATGTTGTAGCAGGGTCTCACACCAATGTGGGACACCAGTCCACAGTTGCAAAACATTTTGTCAGAGACCCATGGATCACTAAGCTCTGGTTCCTGACTACTTTATTTTACCTTAGGTACTGGGTATTAATACCACATTTATGAAGCTAGAACCTTCCCACTTATGTTATGGTAAACCTTTATATTTACCCCAAAAATATTGACTGCCACCATGTGCTGTATTACGGCCAATGCAAGCCAGAATCCACATCTAACAGAAATTATCACCCCGTGACTTATTCCCACAATCCTCCTGGACTAATAACTGCCGTTACCTAACGTTAGCAGAAAATATGACCCTATGACTTATTCCCACAATCCTCCTGGAGTAATAACCTCCGTTATCTAATGTTAACAAAAATTATCACCCTGGGAATTATTCTCATGCCCCTTATGGATTATAGTAGCCAAAAGCAGTCAAAACTTCTTTAGAAACTAAGGTTTCAGAACATATATGAGCAGGCTAATAAACAACAAATTATTTTACAAAAAGGACACAATGAATATTACACAGAAAGATTTAACAATACAGGGTTAAAAGATTAGAACAGTAAAACACACATATAAAGCTATTTAAAATAAAAGGGGAAAAAGGGGAAAAAATACAGAAATAATTACCTTTGCAGAGATTAAGGGCTGGATCCAGACTTAAGTGATTGAAATGAGTTACTCTTGGGCTAAACCATGTTGATTGCAGGGGAGTCATATTTCGTCTGTTGTAAACAGTATTAGAGTTGAGAGGCAATGTTTCCTATCCCAAGTCTAAATAACAGTGTGATAGTAACGCTGGTCAGTATCTGTGGTCAGTAAGCAATTCAAAGATATATATCCCTGCATGCAAAGAACACAATTAACTTGACTCCCCTGCAATCAACATGGTTTAGCCCAGGATGAACTAATTTCAAGCACTGTATCCAGCCCTAAATTCCAAATAGGGGTATAGCAGAGAAATTTGGCAATCCACCATTCTGTTACCTGGACCCCGCATGGAAAGCAAAGAGTTCTGGGGCCAGATTTACTTAGCTGCGGGAAAGGAAAAGTGGAGATGTTGTCCATAGCAACCAATCAGATTCTAGCTAACATTTTCAAGTATGTAATGGGAAAGTGAGAGCTAGAATCTGATTGGTGGCCATGGGCAACATCTCCACTTTTCCTTTAACACAGCTTAGTATATCTAGCCCCTGGGCTCATTTCATGTTAAAGACACACTTATGTAATTATTTCTTCCACTGGCAAGAAGACGGTGATTGGTCAGCAGGCAGTGACCAGTCAGGAGCGAGGACCAAACTTAAAGAACTGCCCATGTGATTTGTTAGTTCATTTTTATGAATCCATAGTTCTCTCACTAAATAGGGGTGTCACTGGTAATCATATAATATTCAGTTTCCTGGCATTATTAGCTATCTACCAAACACAATATAGGTGTCGTGTACAAGGCCAGTACCTTATTATTGTCCCTTCCCAGGGTGATAAAACCTTCTAAATTGCAAGTGTTATAGACATGAGGTAAGGTCACGTCCCTGAGCAATTTGGGGCTTCTGTGGTCATAAAAAAATGTTGCTTCAAATATTATTTTCTATTTCCTCTTAGTTCATTTAATTGTGCAATCTCTGTATCTCCAGAGACTACATGTAGTGTTAGTAAGCACTGTTGGACCTGGAGATACTTTGCCTTGCCAGAACTAAGAAACCCCTTTGAAGTTTAACTAGGTGTGAGCATCATCTTCCTCCCTAAGACTAGTTTTCAGTTGGCCAGACTGTGTGGCACAATCGGAGTAACATTACAAAAAATGTGTAGTAAAACCTCTTACGCTCCTGCACTATTAGCAACCGTTATACCCCTACGGAAAAGGACGTTTTCCACCTTGTCCTTCTAGATGACCAGAAAAAGACTAGTCCTCTGAATATGTAAATTATAAAATAAACCCAGACAAAGATTAAAAGACCCCCCAGACAAGCATAAAAGGAAAGAGAGAGAGAGTGTAAGTAGAATTTCACCTATGAGGAGGTGACGTACTGTCAATACATATTGCACTATATTTTTCTCTCTATTGTTAATAGGAACGATACGGAAATGGGAAGATAAAGAAATTATTTGGAGAGAAAATAATCCTGGGAAGAATCCCCACAAAATGGAAGGCAGGACTATATTGGGACTTTTTGAATCAGAGACTCTGAGGGAGCTGAAACTTAAATTAAGATAAAAGCGCTGTTGTATAACTCTAGGTTTATTTTATAATTTACATAATCGGAGTAACATATCACCTTTGTGTGAGTGCAGACTTGACATTTGGTATGTTTGACATATGAGATCTGAGTCATACCCAATCCTGACATGTTAAAAGCAGGCTTGTGCAAAGTGAATACAAATTGTGTCATTAATCTCTGTATCTACACAAATCAAGGAGGATAGCCATCAATCCCAGGGGTCTGGAAGCTCCTTGCAAAATCTGTAAATCACGTAATAGTTTATTCAATTATTAATGGATTAACCACTTACTTACCCAATATGCAATTTCAAAAATGCAATTTCAAACCCAATTAAAGTTGGGCTAGAAATATCATCTCATCAGCGGTGTATTCTTTGAGAGTTTAGGAGGTACAGCATGGTTGTCGACTCACCTGGAATATCCTGGAGACTCCTAAATTCGGGCTCTCCCAGTATCCTAGGAAAGCATGAATATCTCCAATGGGATTGGATGGGATTTAATATGTCACAACCTCCTGTATCCATATTGTAATCTTGGCATTACCACGGATGGCTGGAATTTGATGCCGTAATTTTACGTTATCAAGCCCTGTCCCATCACTAATAAAGAATAGTATGCATTGATAAACAGCAGGTGGGGCTGTATCCTAGCAGCCGGGACATCAATAGAAAAACATCAGTGAGATTGGATACCCGCCCAAATTTTTTGTAGCGCCCCCTGCTGGGGGACACTGGGATGTGAGCAGAGGACCCCAGCGTGGGTGTAAAAAGTAAGGTATTGAGGGGGTAAGTAATATATCCCGAACTTGAACAAACATTAGCCTAGGAGTTCTAGCCTATTTATGCTGTTAAACTCATCACTTATTTCAGTAAGGATGTAATGTGCTATTTTTGTTATGTTGTCAGTGTAGCAGTAAATCCATAATGAGGCGTTGAAAATTGGTCTTGACACTTAGTTGGATTTATTCATTATCCAATGAATGTCGCCCCTATTTTAAAAATTATAATTAACTTATTGGTATGGCTCACTCTAAAGTTACCTACAGGCTGTAATGCTTTGTAATTTTCAATTAGAGTAATCAATCATTACATGTTAAATACTTCTAGCACACAGTACTGGTAAAACATGTTTCCCCTGTAAAGTAAGTTATTATTATTTTTTTTTTAAATTACAATAGAAATTACTTTGACCTTCGATTTCTGAGCTGTATCTGTGTATTGTTTAATTTTAATTGTTTTTCTCCCTCAAGCTGCTCTGTGGAGCGTAAACAATTAAATTAAGTCATATGAGTGTCAGCAGTATATTCATGTATTTATGGTACAAATCTATTATGCAGAAAAAGGCAAAAAGTCCAAGTGTTCTTGTACTCTGTGAACATGATCCAGAGTTTTTGCCTGGGAACTCTGAATATGTAATGGCTAGTACAGGCCATGAATATACTTTAGAAACAATATATACTGTATAGATTAAAAGGTTAAAATGTGTAATACAGCAGCTTATGCAATTATATTTCTAAGCATCTCAATTTAGTCAATTATGAAGTCTTCTTTTAGGTAGTGTTTAATTCTAATATATTTTTAAAACATGATAAAATAAAAAACAATTGAAAGGATTTTTTATAAAAAAAAATAGCTAAATAACGAACGGGAATACTCTGCAATACATGCCGTGAAAACCCATGCATGGTGGGCTCACCTGCTGGGGAAGTTGAATGGGGCTTCAGAAATCATAAAAACTTTGTTTACTTAGCATTTAGCAGCTACTGGCTTCCTGCAAAGATCAGACAATTAAGCTGATGGCCATCTTAAAACCTTATGGTAGGGTCCTGCATTCGAAATTCCATACACGTTGGGGAGTGACCCCTCCTCAGCATACAGATGTTAGGATTTACCTGTGATACCACTGCAATTCTGAATCCATTCATACATTAGAGGCTCCAGTTCACAAATGTGGCCTTCTCATGCAAAATGCTTCACAATACACATGACTATTCCAAACAAAAATTCCAAATTCATAAGGTTATGCCACAACCAATGAACCGGGTGTTTTAGAAGTAAAGACAGCCGAAAGCTAATTTTTAGCTGTCTATATTTTGGCCGGCATTTAGAATGGGTAAGTATGGCAATCAGCAGATCTACCAATACATTTTTCGGAAATCCAGCCACAGACCCAATGCACCCGCCACACCATCCAGAAAGGTGAGTGACACTCTGCATGGAGTTTTAGGGTTAGGCAGCAGGAAAGGGAGGGTTTGAGTTAGGGTAATGAAAGGGGAAGGTTAGGGTTACAGTAATGGAAGGAGAGGGTTAGAGTTAGGGTTAGGCTGTGGAGAAAGGAGTCTTAGGGTTAGGGTAATGGAAGGGGAGGATTAGGGTAAGGGTTGGGGTAAAATTTATTCTTAACATTCGAACCAGTATCTTCTTTCTTGCGGGGATTGATTGCTTTGCCTTAGCGAGGCAAAAAAAATTGATTTTCCAGCCAGTTTGGAACTGGCTGGGAAAGAACGTCCTTTTCAAAAAAGGCCATTCGCAGCGGTGACCCACACCCATGTCACAATCCACCAGTTCATGTGAACATTCCACCAACTATGCACCTCTCTCCTTTATTATGTTAAGTTGTGTAGTTTGAGAATGACAACACTTCTGTTGTAGTTAGTCTCTTCCAGTCATTGGACCGTATTCTCACCTAAGAGTGAGTTAGGTGCAGAACCTAACCCGCCCCCAGTTTTTAGGTACCTTATGGCACTTAAGATAAGGTAGCCGTATGGCCCTCTTACCGCGCGCAGTTTTCTTCTTAAGAATAATGGGCTGGATCCTGACTTAAATGCTTGAACTTAGGTACTCCTGGGCTAAACCATGTTGATTTCAGGGGGAGTCAAGTTACTTGTATTCTTTGCATGCAGGGATATATCTTTGAATTGCTTACTGCACACAGATACTGACCAGCGTTACTATCACAGTTATTTAGACTTGGGATAGGAAACATCACCTCTCAACTCTAATACTGTTTGCAACAGATGAAATATGACTCCCCTGCAATCCACATGGTTTAGCCCAGGAGTAACTAAGTTCAAGCACTAGGTCTGGATCCAGCCAAATGCCTCTTCCCATCTCCCCCCAGCCCTCCACGGCTAATCTAAATCCCTCCCCCCTCCCACTTCTACCTAAAAGCTCCCCCGAGGTGGCATTAGGGTTCCTCTTTCTAACTAAACTACTCTGGTAGTAACTGGATTGTGTAATTGACATACTACGCGTGCATAGTAGGTCATTTCACAACTCTAAGCCAAAGCTTCTTATTTGTGAATACACCCCATAATATTCATTAGGTCCCAATCAAAAATTCTCTCTTCAAAAAGTTTTCTTTTCCTTTTTTTTTTAAACTTAACTTTTGTGATACAGATCCAACACTGTGGGCCAGATCCTTAATTAATAACATCAGGCGACTTAAGTATGTTAAGTGCGTAAGTCATCTGTCAGTATGTACTGTGCAAGCGCAGTACATGCGATTCACTATCGTAACGCAGCCAGACGATACTGCATTTTCTCCAAAAACCTACCTCTGCTACTATTCCCACACACCTTGCGTATGAGATACTTAAGGGAGAATCCAGGGAATGTAAATCCCATCCTCCTTTATGAGTGTAGGGCAAATTCCGTACCTTAGCATCCGATGCGGTGGCTACCATCCATAATCCTCACGTTATTTAGGAGTTTGTGTGGAGTGGACATATCATAATGTCACCCAGCAGCAGTATAATTCCCACCAGCATGACCACCTTCAGAAATTCAGGGGCCCAAGACCAGGGCCACCGTCATCAAATGCAGGCCCCAGACATGAGGCCCTGCCCCCTAGGTGACGTCACAGGGGTGGGGCCCAACCTACACTCTTAACAGCAGGCCGGTGTGCAGGGAAGAACTTCCATGCGCGTTGGCCGGCTACTAAATAGCACTGAGCAGCAAGTATCAATGGTAGGAACCGCCAATACCTGCTGCTACAGAACTAGGTAACTATCGGTGGGCCGCCATAAGGCCCGGGGCAATAGGCCTATCTGTCCCCCCCTCCCCCCGATGGCGGCCCTGTCCAGAACACACCAGTTGGTCCCTACCCCATGTGACATCATCGTGACATCACATGCAGAACGGCGTCACCATCTGGTCGATGCCAAAGGAAATTCTTCCTTACACATTGGCCCTGTAATGAGCTGTACAGTAGTCCCGACTGTCCCCCGCCTGATGGCAGCCCTGTCTGCCAGTGCAATATTTTACTTTCCTGAAAATAACTCGCAGGTCATTTGGATCCTTTTACATGCTCAGAAAAAGAAAATATTGTTCTTATCACACCACTTAATGTATTAATTCCAGCTCAGTATATCTTTCAGTTGAATTCAATGGCTTTTAAAGCACGAACTGAGTCTTAAAATATCTTTTGAGCGTTCTTCGGTGTAATGAGAACAATTATTCTTATCTGCCTGCTCTGGAATCTAGAGTATCACCGCTTTGTGTTAGTTATAAGTTACATTCAATTCAGCTCGAGCTCTGCCTGTGTAGGATGTCTCTTCCCAAAGTATCTGCTCTTACCTTCAAATCATATTGAACAGAGGAATCAAACTGTCTACTTTTTTTTTTACGTCCTATTTGGCAGCTGTCATTCTAAAAATCAATGATATGCGGTTCTCCTGCAAAGAATTTAACAACCTAAAATTCAGGTTTTACTTTATACCAAATTTATTTTATTTGAGTGACGGAAAGTCAATGTTCAGTCATTATGATCTCTTGACATCGGTTTAATGTGTATATGGACTTTGGCCCTAACCAGGAGTAGCAGGGAGTATGGTGGGTACAAGGGGCCTAAAGGAGAGGAGAGGGGGGTACTTGACAGCTGCACACCCTTTACCCATGGAACTCTGTCAGTGTTCCATGGCAGTTGCTCATTCTGCAATCCACATAACTAAGCTGACTATCTTGCCCCCACAGAACTCTGACCGCTTAGAGTTCCATGGCAACTGCCCATCCTGCACCCATGGAACTCTAATCTGTCAGAGGCCTGCAGCCTAAAACAGTGTACAGAACTTAGTGCTAATCAGTTGCTGGCCATCTATTTATAAACAGCGCTCAACACTCATAGACTGAGGGGCGAGCGCTGAATAGTCAGCCCCTTATATTTGCTTGTGCATGCACAGACCACTCCTCAGTCAGAGACCACACTGCAACATAACGGGGGGTGGAGCATAAGTTCTATTCCTTCGCCATCCAGACTTGCTTCATTCAGTGATTCTCTGCTCCTGGCCCTGACTCATAATGAAATGCCCTGTTTGCCAAGGGATCCACCCTTTCCAGGGCTTGAAGGTTTGGGATCGGATTCACAGATACATGTAAAATGAGTACGTATGGAATCGCAAATATACGCACATACGTTGCAAGGCAACACCCATGACACACCCCTCTCATGGACGGATTTTTTGTGACTTACGACTCCATAGGGCAACCTTAACTCTTCGGGTGTATTTACGTGCCTAAGTTGCTTAAGTACGTGCGTTCATTACTAGCCGCGCCCTCAAAAGGCCATTTAAATACCTCCACCCACTTTCACGTAACTTTGAACGTACGGAAGACAACCATTGCCCCTCCGAACGTATTTCGCGAAGTACAATTTTGAAATCCGTGCCTAATCCTACTACGCATGCGCAGTTATTCCGATCCTAAAAATACGCACGGGAAAAGTAGCAAAATCGTATCTGAGAATCTGGTCCGTGGTCTTCAGCTGGTAACTTCTGGGAGGTTGCTTAGAAATAGTCCTCAGCTCCTAGAGCTTCTGCCATTTACAAACAACTTGCCAGCAGCTGACAGTGCCATCGCTCTATCTGGCTGGTAGTGACTGACATCCAATGCAAGTTGCAGCCCCCCTCCTATACTCCTTAGTGGTGTCTTTGTCGGTTCTGGGTTAGAGTCATGAAACTGGATCCTGACTTAAGAGCAGATTCCGTACTCTCGCTGCTAATGCACAATTTACAGACTTTGGGATGGCAGGAATGTGTATAAGTATATCTCCCCACCCCCCCCCACCAAACTGGGGAG
>WWET01001490.1:127060-139740 GCA_011038615.1 Limnodynastes dumerilii
TGATCTAAACCAGCATGTGTGGGCTCAGGCTCCTGCTTGAATGTTTATTGTAGCTGCAATATTTTATCCATTAAAAAAAAAGGCAGATAAACTGTGAACAATGTGTTATATCTCCTGTGACAGCAATAGGTCTCGTCTTGTGAGGAGGACCATATCCCTCTATAACAAACCTGGTAGTTTTATTGAGCACTCAAATAACTAAGCAAGTACCAAAAAAGTACAAAAGCACCTACATAAATCCAAAACATATCAGACTCTAACACACAAACTTTCTTTCTGCTTGCTTCCTGTACGACCTATTGTCAAAGCTGCACATGAGACAGTAATTCTTTTCAACTTAAAAGAGAAAAATGTCTCTCTCAGCTTATTACCAGACTGGCAGAACAGAGAAACTGAAATGACCCAAATGTAATGAGTCCCAGCCACTCTACTCTGTACACTCCAGGGACCCTGAACCCGTGCTAACTAGTACATAGAAAATACAGCATGCTAACATATAATACAATTCCCCAGTGTCATAAAACACGTATAATTCTATATGCCACTTATAGAGCTTCCATTGTTTTCACCATGTTATTCTTTGACTTGAAATTCATAAAGGACTTCTGGAAGGTTTTCTTTAACGCAGCAAATGCTGCTGGAACTCCAAATAATCTGATTGCAACAAATTAATACACAGAGGGAATATTGGTTTGTTTATTTTATAAGTGATTTTATGGGGAATAAGATTTAATAATGGGCCGGATCCAGAATTACAAAATGCGTCTGTTTTCCGTACTCTGCTACATTTTAACACTGTGCGTGCGTGAGTTAGAGGTTTCTGGCACCGATCTGGGTCCTCATGATCCAGGCTTCCGCGCTGGAAGTCTTTTCATTCGTGGAGTGGGACGAACCGCCATGCATACAGCATATACGCATGGTGGGCGGGGCAAGGTATTTAAATCATACATTCGGAGGCGGAACTAGAGGGTTGTGGGCCCAGGTGCAAAAAAATAAGTTTTGGCTCTGATGATATCCCTGGTAACCCAATAGGGAGCTTCAGCAATGCTGGGATGACTGCCTTGTATCAGCATGGGCCCCGGTGCCGTTGGACCAATTGTATTTTTGTCTCTGCATACAGTAAGGGCTCGGTTAAGCCCTTACGTATGATCCTTATTTACGCATTGGGCCCGATCCAGCGCTACATTTTCATTACGTAGCGTATTTGCGTTAGCGTATTTACTATGCACTCCCCTCGGCTGTACGTAGTTTAGTCATGTTACGCTTTCTAAACCCTACCTTAACTTTTTCAAACGTAACTCCTGATGGCCGTAATGGCTGCACGTGGTAACGCACCTAAGCACGCCCATACTGAACGATTTAAATGCCTCCCCCCGCCTCCGAAGCGTAATTACGGGTGTTTTATGGTTGTCACGCCCCTTCGTACTAGGTTACTCTGTTGAGAGTAGTCTGGTACATACATTCACGCATGCGCAGTACATGCAAATAGCGTTTTTAAGTCTCCGGCTAGCGTAAATACGATTAGATCTATAAGTCAATGTTTATACGCACATATACATAATCACACGCACAGTACAATAGAAAATAGCATTATATATAATATTTGACTTCTGTACAATACTACAGCAAGGGATGCAGTTGCCGTTTCGTCCGGCTCTATTTTGACAACAATACAGCCACCAGCTGAATGGCGGCTGTATCATTGCCAAAATGCTTGGCAAATAGAAAATTGCTATTGAGAACAGACACCCATTTTGACCTGTTCCCAGTAGTGGTGGCAGCGCTGGGATAAGGTTAGGGTTAGGCTGCAGGAGACAGAGGGTTAGGGCTAGGGGATGATTAAGGTTAGGGTTAGAATAAAAAGATTACCAGTCGCCGGAGAAATCTTGTCGGAAAACAGACCATCGTATCGGCAAACCCAGTCCCCGCTTAGAGATTCTGATTTCCGAAATAGGGACATCCGAAAGTTCCTTTTTCGGATGTCCCTATTTAGAATACCGCCCACTTTATAATTTTTTTACAGAATGGGTGAGTGTGCCGATCGGTATACTTCACACATTCTCATTCGGGAACACCACCCCCGCCGCTACCGCAGGGAAAGTTGAGTATCCTCTCCAGGGTGCAGGGAAGGGAGGGTTAGGGTCAAGCTGCAGGAGATGGAGGGTTAGGGTCAGGCTGCAGGGAAGGGAGAATTAGGGTCAGGCTGCAGGAGATGGTGAGTTAGGGTTAGGCTGTGGGAAAGGGAAGGTTAGGGTTAGAATTAGGGGTACTTTTTTCTCTTACCTTTCGGAGCACCAAAGGTTCTGTGCTCCGTGGATCGATTGCTATGTCTCATCGAGGCATATGCAATCGAAATCCCAGCCAGTTGGAAATTGCCCTATCATTCTAAGCGGGGACCCACACCCCGGCAAAACCGTACCCCTCCAGGAGTGATTTCATAACTTTGGTAGTGAATGAAAATTGAATTGAAATATTTATTGTCCTATTTTTTTTTTTTTTTTTAAATACCCCTCTTAGCATCACCTAACACAAATACTGTAGACTGGGGAAGAGATGGAGACACAAGGACTGGAATTAAGACATTACAAATAAAGTGCAGAGCAATGGCACAGAATATAAATAAATGCAAGATCGATAGGGCATGGATAAAACCTTTATCACTGCAGGAGAAATTAAATCCACTCGGTTCCTCCGTGTCCTCAGCTCCCCATTTCATTAAAATGCTGTAATAACAGGAGAGAAGGAAAGTATTTAAGTCTTGTCAGTAACTCAGGAAGAAGAGGAATATCCACAGACATCAGCTTGGCTCATAGGCAGGTTAAAATATAGACTTCTGTTCTACATGACTATTATTACTGCGATTCAGATGTCTAGCTAATTGCATTGTTTATGTTTGTTATTAGCCACAAAGGACTTTTCGAATGCGCTTTACCTTGTCTGTATGATTTAAGTGTAGACACAGGGTTAGAATCTTGTGAATTATTTACAAGTAAAGGATTGGATGGTGAAAATGAACAATAAAAATCATAATTTTATGACTTTCTTTAAAAGTAACAGAGGGTAAATCAGGGCTCGAATAAAAGGTGGTAGACCTTACCGTCACTTCTCCCACTGATTTAATTGAAAAGCAGTAAATCTCCATTCACTTCGAATATTTTTTTTATTTTTATACCACCAATTAAAAATTTCTTCTTTGACCACTGGGGCAATTACTTAAAATCCATGTGCTATAGCTGCTACATAATTTTGTTCAGGGATTGTCTGGGAAACTATATTTAGCAGATGGGCTGCCCTTCCTCTGACCATCTCCCAACCGTCCCAATTTCAGTTGGACTGTCCTAATTTTTTGTGACTGTGCCGTTTGGCATTTAGTTTAACCTGATAAGTGGACCAGTCTGGAGGCAGGTGGACCAGCCTGGAGGCTTTTAAATAAAAAAGAGGGCTAGTCTTATGGCAGCGCTGAGATATATAGAGAAAAGAGTCCCAATAAAAATTCAGTAAATACACAAATATAATAAAACATAAAAAATATTAAAAAACATCAGTTCATAAGTTTTAAGAAGTTAATTAATTAAAAACTAAAAAGCTAATTGACTGGTGTGGCATAAAGCATCGTAATGAGGCTTGATACAGCAATTCAAAAGATGTTATCTCCATCAATGGTACATCATAGGTACCAAAAGTGCAGAGTGTCGAGTGTAACCGCTGGAAGTCTAAAACTGAGTAAGCGCGTCCCGGGTAGCCCAGATGAAAACACCAGTCTCAGAGTTTCTAAACGCACTTTCTGGAGGGTAGCCATCCAATCCCTGTTTGGAACAAGTATACAGTCACCACTGATGCGTTTCGAGGAGACAATCCTCTTTTTCAAAGTAGCCTGAAAGTTTAGCCAAGGCCTGTAACATGTAAACACTGTACGCATGGCAGGCAGCGATGTGCCACTGTCAGAATGGCTTACAGTGCATAATACAGAATCGTTCATAGGGTGTTTCACCTCGTGCCCGCAAGCATAGGACTGGCGGGAGTCCCCGGCACGATGGCTGTCTTTCAGAGGTAGAGACAGCCGAAAGTTCTTTTCCGGCTGTCTCTATTTCAAATAGGAAGCCATTTTTTTTTTAAATGAATACTCACCAATTCATTTACGGAAGCACTGTCAACTAGACCCAATGCACCCACTGTCCACCACAGACACCACAGGAGAGGTGAGTAACCTCTCTGGGGACTTTGGGCTGGATCCAGACTTCATTGAGTTCTTGAGCTTAGTTAGTCCTGGGCTAAACCATAATGATTGCAGGGGAGTCATATTTCGTCTGTTGCAAACAGTATTAGAGTTGAGAGGTGATGTTTCCTATCCCAAGTCTAAATAACAGTGTGATAGTAAAGCTGGTCAGTATCTGTGTGCAGTAAGCAATTCAAAGATATATCCCTGCATGCAAAGAATACAATTAACTTGACTCCCCCTGCAATCAACATGGTTTAGCCCAGGCGAAACTAAGTTCAAGCACTTACTTAAGTCTGGATCCAGCCCTTTAAATGTTAGGGGAAGGGTTAGGGCCATGGAAGGGGAGGGTTGGATTTAGGCTGTGGGGCAGGAAGGGTTAGGGTAATAGAAGGGGAGGGTTAGGGTAAGGCTTAGGGAAGGGGTTGGGGTTAGATATCGTACTTACCATTCGGAGCACTATGTTTGGTGCTCTAGGGATTGTTTGCTTTGCCTCTTCTTCTCTAGGGCCGTTCTCAATGAGGACCCACACCTGCATAGAATGCATGCACAGAGTACTTACTCGTTCATAATGCGCAGATCAGTTGTTTTACATAATTCTGGATACGGTTCTGTAATCCAAACCTTTACCTTGATAACACCTAGGGCTAGATTTACTAAGATGCTCAAAAGAAAAATGATAGATGAGAGATGCTGTAAAAGCAATTCTAGGTGACATTCTCTGACATTCTCGTGTATGTAATAGGAGAGTGAGAGCTAGCGCCTGATTAGTTGCTGGGGAAACATCTTCATTTTCCTTTCGAGAAGTTTAGTAAATCTAGCCCAAAATCTAAGTGCTGGAGAGCCCAAACTGACTACAGAACAACTTTAGTCTTCAATGTGCACTAAACAAACATATAGCTGATGTTGTCTTTAGGTGCATTATTAACATACACTATAAAAGAACACAGAGCAGACCGTTCATTTATTACATCTTACCCCATATGAAACATTTCTGCTGAAGCACAATAAGTCAGAGTTCTTCACCGCAGCAATAATGTTACACACGTTAGAGAGAAATAAAAGCTTTTATAGGTTAGAGTACTTTCTGAACTGCACTTTTTAGCTGGTTGTATAAAATTTATAGAAATTGTAGAAATTTAAAGAGTTACGACGGTAAATGTTTCATATGTGGCTGCTTTTTGGGATAAAAAAAATTAAATAAAGAAAATGTATAGGTTAGTAGACTGGACACTCATAGGGCTGGATCCAGACTTAAGAAGGAGCTTGTAATTAAGGACCTGATTCACACTTAAGAAAGTTCTAAAAATAAGAACCTAAAGTTACTCCTGAGCAAAACCATGTTGTTTTCAGGGCGAGTCAATTTAATTGTATTCTTTGCATGCAGGAATACATCTTTGAATAGCTTACTGAAAACAGATACTGACCAGCTTTACTATTACACTGTTATTTAGACTTGGGCTGGGAAATATCACCTCTCAACACTAGTTCTGTTTGCAACAGATGAAATATGACTCAACATGGTTTAGCCCAGGAACTTAAAGTAACTCCTGGGCATGGTGATTGCAGGGGGAGTCATATTTCATCTGTTGCAAACAGCACTAGTGTTGAGAGGTGATAATTTCCAGACCATGTCTAAATAACAGTGTAATACTAAAGCTGGTCAGTATCTGTGTGCAGCAAGCTATTCGAAGATGTATTACTGCATGCAAAGAATGCTATTAACTTGACTCCCCCCAAAAACAACATGATATTGCCCAGGCGTAACTTTAAGTTCTTATTTTTAGATCTTTCTTAACTTCGTACCTTCGTGTGCAGTAAGCAATTCAAAGATATATCCCTGCATGCAAAGAATACAATTACCTTGACTCCCCCCTGAAAATAACATGGTTTAGCCCAGGAGTAACTTTCCTTTCTTAATTTCAAGCTCCTTCTTAAGTCTGGATCCAGCCCATCGTCTCCCATGTTACCAACAGTAGAAATGAAGAGGTTATGCAGTATCCCTTCTGGATTCTAGACTTCCATATAGACCAGGGAATATCCGGGAGACTCTCGAAATTTGGATAGTTCTCCCGGTATCCAAGGAGAGCCGGCAAAGCTCCCGCAAGCCCCACCAGCCATCAATTACTCCTGTAATCCCTAGGGTTACTAGGGATGTGCGGGGCTTGATGATGTCATCAAGCCCCGCCTATCCCCTGAAACGCTAGAGATTACGGGAGTGATTTACATGGGGTGGGGCTTAATGACACATGTTGTACAGTATGGGCGGGGTTAGGCACTTTCACACACCCGAGCACTACATCTGCACAACAAGATGCACGGGGAAATTAAGGCAGGGCTATGGTCGCGGAAGTTGGCTAATTTCCGTAAGTGAGAGGGGAGTGTCCTGGGAGCGCACTAGTCACCTATGTGCGGATTGTTGCCACTCCTTGCTTTTGGAAAGCACTTAACTTTGCATACAGTCCTGTACGATTACCAAACATCTCTCTCTCCCACTAAGCGCACGCGATAACTGCATCCTACCTTGTCCCAGCCGCCATTGGAAACACTTAGTCTGGATTCAGATGTGTTCACTCCATACTGGAAGTGCGGCCCATGCATCTACGCAAGAACAAAAAGTGGGCCTTTTTAATCATAGCCATCGGAAAATGCCATCTTCTCGGAAGTGGTGAGTGGGCCTCCATCCCGTGCAGAGAATGAACCATATATATTATATGAACTATATATATTATATATAAACTTTAAGAAGTATCCATAGTTTATTTCCAATGTTTCAGAGACCAAACGGTCTCTTTTATCAGGGACATACAGTGAACACAAGCATACACCAAGACAGACATATATAAGAAACATAAAGTGCATAAGTGACTCACCACATCTCCAGAAAATTGTGGTGTGATGAGTCACTTAAGCACTTTGGGCCTGATCCAGACCTACGCCGATGCCTGGTGCGTACTAACGCACAGCGTATCGGCATGCACACCCCGCCGACACTCCCCCTGTGGCCCGCGTAATTACACACTGTCACGCCAGCTGAAGGCAACCCTAACTTCAGCCGGCGTAACAGAGTGCAATTACGCCGGCCACAGCGTCGTAACTACCCAAACCTGCCCTCCCACCTTATTTGCTTAACTCTCCACGCCTTGCTTGTCTAACGACAACGACAGAGAGGAACGGCCCCCTCGCCGTAACTACGCAACAGGTAGAGACGTTCGATCCTAAGGAACGGGTTTCCCTAAATACGCCGGGACAACATCTGCCCGGCGCATGCACAGATCGACAAAACTGACTATCTTACGCATACTCCCCAGCAGTGGGCATTTGTCTGAATCAGACCCTTTGTTTCTTATATATAAGTCTGTTTGGTGTATGCTTCTATTCACTGTATGGCCCCAATAAAAGAGACCGTTTTCGTCTCTTAAACATTTGAAATAAACTATACCTCTTAAAGTTGACTTTGAAGTCAGAGTGCCACTATTTCTGATATACAGTATAGATATATATAATTTATTTATTCATTTTTAACTTGTTTTAATGATTTAATGCAGCTAACAAAATAGAATAAAATTAGATGTATAAGTCCATTTATTGTCCTATTAATAACTATACATATCGAAAAGTGTACTTTTAATAAAGGTAATGCAATGGTAACCTGTTAAAGCTATGCAAAAAAAATAAATAAATTGCAAAGTAAATCTGTAAAGGTCATGTGTTGTATATTTCCAATGTAACAAGGTCAAACTAGCATCGGTATTGACACGACAAACATGGATTGTCTTATTCTGCTGTCTGACAAGGTTGACCTTTGTCTAAATAAAAAGTATACAATTAAAAGAAAAAAACAATATAATAAAATCTCACCGGGCTCGAGCGACTCCTCTAATAGACATTAAAATATACTCATAGACATCAACGTACAACAACCTTCAAAAATGTTATTTCCACTGTCCTTCCTCACCAAAGCATAATAATGCGGTCATAAAAAATGTAATTAGCAAATACCCCAAACAGTCATAAGGTCCCAGATACTTTATAGCACTCAATTATCTCTTGCATAGAAGACATTATTACACATGCACGTATTGTAAGGAGAAAACAATCAGCCAATATGCATTCAAGATGTGGACTTCCAGCCTCTCGTCTGGAGTTGTAATTATTTCTTCCTAATCTGACACATCTGCTGGTCTGGAAACAGATGGGTGGTATAATTTATTTGCAACATCACGATTCAGGCCCTAAACCTCTCCTATACTGTATCTCATACATTAACAAACAGATTCCTCCAAATAATAATCCCATTTTATGAACCATCTTGATCAGTAACAGAGTTTGCTCTTACAAAGGATAAGGATGTTAAAATAAGCAAATTCAAATCTTGGTGGGCCTCCCGGAGACCACAGAACCAGGCGTGGATGTGGATGTTGGAGCAGTGGTTTGTATGGTAGCTACCTGCTGTAAAATATCAGGCCAAAGTTACTCCGCTTGCACCTTGCATGGCCTCTGTTGCCAACTGCTGGCCCTTACACGCAGTCGCACGGGATAACTGTAAGCCATCGAGCCGATCTACAGGTGAGTTACGCCAGCTGACATGATGTCTCCCTGCACATGCTTCGAACTGAAGAGCTTACTGTCACGGCTCATTCAGATCTATTCTCATCCTTGTCTTAGGATGTGACACTTTGGGACAGATTTAATAAGCTGCAGGCTTGGTAAAGTGGAGATGTTGCCCATAGCAACCAATCCATCGGAGCTACAGAACTAAAAGATGGTGTGTCTCGATCATAGCGTTATGAAAATGTCTCCTTGGCGTACATATGGATCCATGCTGAGCATTCTCAGTGCTAAAAATTTCTGCACTTACCTATGAAAAGGTATCCATGAAAAATCTGGATCAGGTCTATTTTTTTGCTTTTCATTTGGAATCTCTGCATAAAAAGCTGTCAGTCTTGACAAGATGCAAGGGATGCGTTAACTTCCTGGATCAGTCTTACAAACCCCCTGTCTTTGAAATTGCCTCTTAGAGTGTCCTTGACAGGTATATGCTGGGAGCAGGGGCATTGTTTTCCTGTGTAGCACCCTTTATGGATCTCTTTGGAAGTGCTTCAAAGGACAACAAAAAGAGAAAATAAAAATAAATAATCTTTATTTTTTTTTCCCCCACCGGTGTGTGGAGGCGAATCAAAGGGCTTGGAGATAAAAAAAATTGTGCTTATTAGTGTCACGTGTTAAAAGCATGAGCCCAATGGATTTCTTGTTTTCGCATCGCCTTAGTTTCCCTTCAAAGCAGGGTCGCCAACTCTCCCGGAATGTCCAGGAGACTTTCGAAATTCAGCCAATTCTCCTGGTATCCCAGGAGAGCCGGCAAATCTCCCACAAGTGACTTGAGGCCTGTGGTTTCATTGAAACCACGGCCTCAAGCCCTGCCCCCCTGCCTGGCAACACTAGTATACTAGTGTTGCTAGGGACAAGGATGGACTTGATGACGCAATTTGCACCATCAAGCCCCATCCAGATTCCTATTACAGCTAAAAACGGCTAAATATTTGTCAGGGGTCGGGGCTTAATGGCACAAGTTGCATAAATTATGTCATTAAGCCCCACCCCCTGCATGCATCTATAGCTTCCCTCCGGGATCTCCTGGAGGGAAGCTGTTAAAAGTCGGCAACTATGCTTCAAGGGTGGTAGCATTGTTTATTTGTACTGCAGTAGAAAGCACAACTCTCTCATTTCTCAGGCAGCTACATGTGAGATTGGTGACTTATCTGTTTTAAGCAGGTAGAATTCATTCACTTGTATTTAGTGAATAAAGACAGTTAAATGAATGCAGCTTATTTCATTATAAAACAGATAACAGTCGTCCAATGTGATTTATTTGTAATGATCAGAAATCGCACAACCTCGGGCATTCGGTATACAAATCGTGCAAACACAAATTAAAACAACAAATTAAAACATAATAGCAAATCAGTCAAGTACAAATGACATAAGCACAAACGTAACAACTGGATCATAAAAACAAAATGCACCGTTTCAGTTGGAATGTGTTCCCCTCTAAGCAGGGGCGGCCCTGGGTTTTGCGGGGCCCTAGGTGACACAACCCCCCTCCCCCCCTGAAAATAGCGCTGTGTTGCCATAGCAACACATACACAGTGTCTGGACACAGCGGTCCGGGCACTGTGCATGTGACTACAGTGTCCGGGAAGTAAAGGCGCCACGCGTTGATGAACCCGGCGGCACTGTACTGGCTGCTGCGGCCTCGCGGTGCCTTTACACATTTGCAGTACAATGGCGGTTGATGGTGCGGGGCACCCTAGGGACACCTGACCCACGGGGCCCTAGGCGGCCGCCTATACCGCCTATGCCATGGGCTGCCTCTAAGGAGTAAAGCCTCAGTTTTCATTTTCCCCTTGTTGGTTGTTTGGTTGCATAGCAGCCTAAGCCACCTTTTTTCTGATCCAACACATGGTAAAAGTTAAGGTATACCTTAGCAGAGGCGTATCTTCTTGGTCAGGATGCCACCCGTGGCTAAGAGATAGATATTGTCGCCTAGTGCCACACTGGTCTGGAGTCAGACTACGGCTGGATGCTTTTAAAATGATGTCTGGATGGTTGCTAGGATACCCGCGGCCACAGACACTTACTGTCTGCACTCCAGTATCTCCTGGCTATTATTGCTCTCTATCAGCACAGTCTATTTGTATTTCTCCTACACCATCTGCAGTTCAGTGTCCCAGGTAATTATTGTTATATCCCATCTGTATTCTGTATTGTCTTTTATGATAGTGCTCACCATCTGCACCCAGTATTCCTGGTTATTATTGTGCTACATCTGTACTCCTATCTCCTAGTCTTTTTTGTATGCTTCCATTTGCACTATCCTCTGGTTCTGGTAATTCTCTGTATCCTCTTCTGCTCTGCCTGGTTAATATCATTGGTGTATTCTGGTGGCCTCTGTACTTGCCTTGTGCTCCCAGTGGTCTCCACTGCCATTAGTCCTTGTGACAATTAATCTCTTCTTGGGTATCGTGCGAAGGGACCACGACCTGTCGGGGTTCTGCAGCCAAGCCTGTTCCCACCATCAGGGGCTCCAGTGAACACAAGATCCTTATTTAGGTCACATACAGTGCCACATTTCCAAAATTGACAGAGTAGGAACTGGCCTATGGGCTTTCTAGGGTCCCCCCGAAAACGGATCAAAATAATAACTTGATTTTGAAAGAAAATTACGATCATACTTTATTACATTGTTTCTTATACCCCTTTCACATTACCACCAAAAACCTGGGGATTTTTGTCAACCCGGGTTTAATGAGCCGGCATTCAGACCCGATTAAAAAGAAGGGTATTTCCCAGGTCTCACATGGGAATGTTTCAGTGTGAAAGGTCCCATGTTGTTTTTTAACACGGATCTTTTACAAAGACGCCTGATTGGAGGGATTACAGCGCTGGCGGATGATGTCATCACAGGACACGACATATAACACTCCCTTTTTCATTCCAGAAAATTGTGTTGTAAGTGGCACTCATGTTCAAAAAAAAGATTCATGCGTTCATCTTCCTGCCGCTGAATGGCTTTATCCATGTTGTCAAGTTGTTATAGCATTACCACCTTTAATGCTACCTCCACACGGCTCATTCTTTTGTGCTTCTTTGGGACATTGTAAACTATAAAAGGGAAAAATAGAAAAAATCACATTAGAATATAAGTGCAATGGGGCTGATCCTGGGTAACGGCCAACGGGAATTATGTACAGCTCATACGTAATTCCCCTTCTTTCGATGACAAGGCTCTTACAAAAAGGGGGCCTCCCCCCCATTACGCATGTCATATCTCCGCCGTGAAGGTGGAGATAGACATGCTAATGAGGGGACGGGGCAGGGAAGCCCCGTTATGATAAGGTATGCGGCCGTAAGGGGCATGCACTCGCTACGAGGACAGCCGTATTAAATGGATCCGGCCCAATATGTGTAAATCGCAGTTTAGTTGAAGTTAATAAAAATTTTAATATTGGACTTATGTAACATAGATCAATTCAATATGTCATCTGCATCAATAGAAAAGATAATCAGCTCAAAGAAATAAAGACTTTACATAGAGAAAATACTGTATTACTGTAATGTTCCCATTAACTGCTTAAAGACATCAAATTCACATTACAGTTTGTCTCTTAAAAACTCATCTTCTGTCAGCTGTCAGTTTATATATTGTCCAAGTAGTAGACATTTATTTTATTTTACAGATAGAATGGTATAGTCTGTTACTGGTAATGGCAGTGTTGCTGGACATTCTCTATCCTGTGTGTATGTTACAGATAGAACGGTATAGCATGGTTGCCTACTTTTGAAAAATAATTTCAGGGAGAAAAGTAAAAAGCATAGGGGCGGTCCCTGCGTTACCAGGGGTTTGTGTATTGGTGTCCTGCAAAGTATCCAGCCCCCCCTCAGTATCTCCCATCATGTGCCT
>WWET01001490.1:142829-155436 GCA_011038615.1 Limnodynastes dumerilii
AATTACATTACTCCCCCCTCACATACTATAATTACACATAACCCCACACACACACACACACACACCCACACATACTAAAACCACACATACTATAACCTCACATTACCACTTCTCCCCCTCATACTTTAACCCCCCAAAAAGCTTTTATAAGTCCTTTGCGGTGCTTCTTCTTCTGCACAAAGCTCACGCAGCGTCAGCATCGGCGGTACACAAACACAGTGCCCGAACCGTTGCGTCCAGGCTCTGTGTATGTACTGCCATTGCAACACATACACAGTGCCTGGGTGCAGCGGTCCAGGCACTGTGTATGTGACAATACAGTGTCCGGGAATAGTACTATTTACGGACATTGTATTGTCTCCGGGAGAAAAGGGTCCTCTCCTGGTCTCCCAGGATTCCAGGAGTCTCCCAGACATTCTCACTCACAAATCTCACTCTGGTGTTTTCACTACATGGAGAACATCGGGGTAGATCCAGAACTACGTTTGCTGTACGTTTACTCGCGTAGCGTATTTTCGCGTGCGTACCTTCTATACACTCTCCTAGGCACACCCCTTGCACGGACGTATTTTGTCAAGATACACTTTTCAAATCCTACCTTAACTTTTGCCAACGTAACCGCAGTGATCCGCACACATACGTATGGCCAACACGTATTTACGCAGCTGAGCACGCCCATACTGTACACTTAAAATACAAACCCCCGCCTACATAACGTATTTCAGACGTATTTTGGACTTGCGTAAAATTGGCACGCCCACACGTAAGTATTTACGTGACACATACGTAAATACTTCAATGGATCACTACCCAATGGAAATCAGGGAGGAGCAACTGCCCCCTCTGCCCAGCAGAGATCCCATCACTTCAAGTTCAGCACTGAAGAATCTGGACCGGATGCAGGCTTATGGGATATGGAATTCCCCACACTTTGGGCCCATTTTATGGCCACAAATGTACGCTACAGGCTTCCACTACAAATCTGGATCCTCAGACGCCAGACTTCAATGCTGGAAGTCTATCTAATGGCAGGACAGGAAGGACAATGGGCCAGATCCTAAACTACATAAGCGAGTGATTTTACGCTAGCCGTTAAAATCGCTCATTAGTATTTACTGCGCATGCGCACGGCAGATGTAACTCTGAACGTACGTACCAGCCTAGTATCCACAATGTAACGAGGAACGAAGGGGCGTGACCGCCATACGACACCCGTAATTATGCTTTGGAGGCGGGGTATGGGCGTGCATAGGCACTTACGTGTGTGAAGCCCTTACGTACGTCAGTAGTTACGGTTTGAAAAGTTAAGGAAGGATCTGGCAAGCGTAAAATGGCCAAAGTACTATGGCCTAGTGGAGTGCATAGTAAATACGCTAGGCGTTGTAATGTAACTAGCCCGTAGGTCTGGATCTACCCCAGTGTAGCATGTAGTGCATACACTAGTGGGATGGAGATAAACAGTATGGAAGCCATCCCCAATATGACAGTAATGCGCTTCAAGCCTCTGAAGTATGTAGCTGACCTATCTGGTTCCTCTGAAATGATGTGGCCCCTGACATTTGTTCACCTTATGGACTGTCTTGTATGAACACAGGAGGATTCTATGCAGGCATATTGCAGAGTTTATTTAAATACTCCTAAAACCTGCAGTTACAAGCTAATGTCTCTTTTCTTCTACAGGGACCTCGCAGACTGCAAAAAACCATGTGCGCCCTCACGACGAGCAGAAACACATGTCAGCAGAGCAGTTTTTCTTACTTTCTTGAAGTCCCACTGTGATTGCGATGAGCATCTGTTCCATTACGAGATACCAGGACTCAGCGCTCTTTGCTTACTAATCCAAACGTGAATAAGCATACTCTATAACTGCCAAGCACAGCTCCTTGTCGCTGCTACTCCTCAGGGCATACAGGGCAGAGATGGATAGCATAGTACATAATATACAGTACAGACATACAGGGCAGGGATGGACAGCATAGTACATAATATACAGTACAGAAATACAGGGTAGGGATGGACAGCATAGTATATAATATACAGTACAGACAGGGCAGGGATGGACAGCATAGTACATAATAAAATACAATATAAATTTAAAAATATCACAAAAATACAAAAAAGTGAAGCAAGCACAGAACGCAATGCAAAATGTGATGTGTCGAGCTTGGCAGATCAGGGAGGAGGGGATAGAGTGAAGTGAGAGGTTGAGAGGGAGCCACCAGTTGGGGATGGGGTAAAAGGGTAGCAGAGGGGGACAAGAGGATACGAAGTGAGGAGGGAGTGGTGGAGGAGGGAACAACACTAGGATTGAGGGCCCTGCTCACATGAAAGAACACTAAGTGGGAGGGATGAACTTACAGAAGACATACGGAGAGGAAGGAAGTGGACTTCTGGTGTGAGCAGAGGAGAGGGGGAAGGAAGTAAAAGAAGGGATAGTTGTAGGATGCAGACATAAATATGGATGAAAACTAATAGTCCTCCATAAACATAGGTAGAATGTTACTAGATAGAATGAAGGACAACAGAGGGTTAATTAATTTGTCCTGGCTTGGATTACAGTCCCTTCGTGAGGCGGGATGACCTTGATTATGCCAGTCACTTGTTTATCTGTGTTTTATATGTGGGGAGGGGTCTCCCTGTGGTCTTTATAACACCCCTCTTCCTGATGTTCAGCCTCCCTCCCGTTCCGTTTGTTTGACCTTGTACGTTATGCGTTGTGTTATTGGCTTCTAAGTTTGCGCAGGTGGCGGTGAGCCTAAGTGGCACAATTGTCATCTTGCAATCGACCGTCGATATCATCCGTCCTGATTTCAGGCTCGTCTTGGAGATAGCTACCATTATACATCTCCTCCCTACCCTCCATTACATATATACCTATCGCTATTACGCACGTGGCTTTCAGTCTCTCCCCCTAATTACATACCTGCCTTCTTGTGCCCCCTATCCAATACACTTCCCCCTCCCTGCACCCCCTCCATACACATGGTTACTCCTGCCCCCTTATATTTACACATCTCCCTCCCTGTCCTTTTTGCATTACACATATTTCTTGCTTCATTACACATCCCCTTCCTCTCTCCTTTACATTACACATCTATGGTCGTAGCATATATACAATATATAGTATATACCAGTGATGGCTAACCTTTTGAGCTTACCTCGGGTGGCATGTCACTTCTAGAAATATCCATAATTTTGTGATATTTGCAGCCCTAGTAAAGAAAGAGTTACACTTTTTGCCCCATTTATTAGTTCCCAGCCTTTTTGCCCTTTTGTGCCCAGTCTTATTGTCCCCTTTTTGTGCCCAGCCTTTTTGCCCCCTTTATTAGTTCCCAGCCTTTTAGTGCCCAGCCTTTGTGCCTAACCTTTTTGCCTAGCCTTTTTGTGCCCAGTGTTTTTTGCCCAGCCTTTTAGTGCCCACCATTTTTGCCAAGCCTTTTTGCCCAGGCTTTTTGTGCCCAGCCTTTGTGCCTAACCTTTTTGCCCAGCCTTTTAGTGCCAAGCCTTTTTGTGCCCAGCCTTTTAGTGCCCAGCCTTTTTGAATAATTTAAACTTAAAATAAACTTACCTCTGCTTTCCGCGGCGCTCTCTCTCTTCCTCCCGCTCTGACGATCTGTCACTCACTGTGTCCTAGGCTGCAGCATCTGATTGGATCATTTTGATCCAATCAGGTGCTGCAGGGGGAAGAGGCGGTATCAGCCCTATCCCCTGCAGCTGATACCGCCTCCCCCCCACCCCGCTGATCGCTGCCGCTGCTGACCGCCACCGCAATCAGAAAAACCTATGACACCTGTGTCAGAGGTGATACGCCAAGACATTTTGGCTGCGTGTCAGTCAAAATGTCTTGGCGTGTCACAGGTTCGCCATCACTGGTATATACCATACACAGACCCAAAATATACTCCACATATATTATATTTGTCATTCCCAGACCCATGATATTCCCACCTTGTATATTATCTAGTGTGTCATTTCAGACCCCTAATATTATCCCACACATAATACTAGTATATTAGGGATCTGGAGATGGCACTTGGCTGTACTCTACTGTTCCCCTTTGGTCTGCCAGAGCACAAGCTCCAACAGCTCCACCCTCTACCCCCCTGCCCAGGCCCACATGGCGTAGCGTGATTTATCTGAGTTTTTACTGATACAGCTTCACTGGAGTTAGCCCTTTTTAGTAGCTTATTCTTGTGTTTGTATTGTACACTTAATTGTTTATTTTTTCACTAATGAATGCTTGGCAGTGTACAGAATTATTTTCATTTTTTTCCCCATCATTTTTACACATTTGGCAGTAATCTGCAGCTAGGCAGAATGTAATTATACCTTCTCAAACAATAGGAAACAGATCAGCACAGGAGTCCATGCCAAAAGGTGCATTAGTTGTTTCTATCTACAGACGGATTATATATCATGAAATAACATTGCATTTCACGTGTGGCAATGAACGGACATACAAAAATGCACAGGAGAAACAAACAGTCCAGCACCCAACAGTAGACCGAGCTCCTGTCATTATATCTGACAAGGGAAATTGATTTTACGGGGCAGTTAATTGATACTGTGTGGCAAAAAGAAAAAAAAAATGCATAAAAACAAAATAACTGGTTTATGAAATATTAAGGGACTGACATAAAATGCCCCATAGACCATAATGAGAAAGTAGATACTCACGGACTGTTTGAAGTGGCTTTTTGTGTGCACATAAATAGCGTACGTATAACAGTCAACCATGCTTAACAGAAAGGCAGCAGAGGTTTACTAAATCTCCATTCCAGTAGCCGAACTCTGTAACGCGTGCTCCTAGCTGATGCAGGCAATTTGGGAGTGGAATCACTACATCAAGGGCTGCAGAAGATTTTTTGGGTGGGAAGGGCAAGATATTGGACCGGGTCCAGAGTTAGGTACGTCACGGCAATTGCGTAAGTGGCCTGATTTGACTGGAGGGTCTGTAACACTAGTGTACCTAGCATCATATGGTACTTAGGCCTCTATTTACTATCATTAGCGCATTGAGCGCTAAGGATAGCAACCAGGCTCGCTGCACTTCGCAATGAGCCTAGCAGGACCCCGGGGAGTATTTATTAATACTTACCCCTCCGGCGAGGTCCCAGGATGGTCAGCGAGCCTTTCGCTGACATCGTTCTGCGCTGGATTCCCAGCAAAATAACTGCGCATGCGCCGGGATCAGAGCCAGACAGACAGAGCCCGGTCAGGTAAGTTTTAAAGCTTCAGTTTTGTGTGTTTTTTTGTGTTTTTTTATTTTTTATTGAATAGGTTTATTGTATAAAATTTTATTAAAATTTGTTAATATATTTTTTTTTTTTTTTATTCGGTTTTAATGTTTTTTTTTTGTGTGGGTATTTTCTGTATTCCAGCGGTCTCCCGACATGTACCCCCCTCTTCCTCCCCCTCCCGACATGTACCCCCCTCTTCATCCCCCTAATAACAGCTATTAGGGGGAGGAAAAGGGGTTTACATGGGGAGACCGCTGGAACACTTACCCTTGTTAAAATCCGCGCTGACACTTGGTAAATGCCGGGCCGCATTCATTAGAGCGGGCCAGCGATCAGGACCGTTAGTGCTATCGTCGCCATGGTTTCCACGGCGATGATAGCTTTGTAAATATGGACTGCTTCAATTTCATATGATAAAGCCCATTTTCACATGAAAACAGGCCTTATCATATGAAATTGATCTTTGTAAATAGAGACCTTAGTTCTGTACAATGCCGTTTCAGAAGAAATGGGCTGTGATTCCTCTCCACCCGCTAAGGTGGCCGGGGGGAAGCATGGTAATACGAGTGACGAGCGATTTTCAACTGCGGTGAACACCGAGATACGGCAGGAAGTAGACACTGTGCGCATGCGCAGTCCCTGTTTTTAGACGAAGTTACGCTTACGACCGGCATTAATAATGCCGGGATCAGGCACAATGGGGCTGAATCAGACCTACGGCCCCCGCACTAGTTGCAGTGACCGTATGCATAAGAACGGCATTTCCGCCGCTCTGCGCACGTGCCGGGCAGATGTTGCCCTGCGTAGTTAGGGAAACCCGATCCTTAGGATTGGGCGTCCCTAACTGTTGCGTAGTTACGGCGAGGGGGGCGTTCCTCGCCGTAACTACGCAACCGTTACTGAAGGAAGGCGGGGGAAGGTAAGTAAATGAGGGAGGGAGGGCCAGTTACGACCCTGGGGCTGGCATTATTACCTACTGCTACGCCGGCTGAAGTTAGGGTAGCCTTCAGCCGCCGTAACAGTGGGTAATTACGCCGGCCACAGGGGGAGTGCTCCAGAGCTACGGTGGTTGTACTTACGGCCAGCGGGCCTGCCTAGCTTTGGATCAGGCCCAATGACGCTAAAATATGTGCATAGGTGAGCGTTACTTCTATATTCTGACAATTATTTCAGACAGACATAAATGCAATTTGGACAAAGTGAGTTAAATCCCCAACCTCTAACCTGTCATTGAATCAATCAGATTCACGTTATAATTAAACTTTTATGGCAGTTTAAAAAAAAAAAAGATAATTATAACACAAATCACTCTACATTATATCCTGCCAAACCAGCAGGGACTGACACTGCCTTAAAACAAAACCAAACCCCCCCAAAAACTAAATGTTAAGACAATAGAAGTAAAAAGAGTTCTGATTTGAGGTAAAGAGAACAAAGAATTGAGAATACGTGCTTAAATTCAAGGGTTCCAAAAGTGAGGGTAGTGTGTTCAGGCAGGTCATAAATAGTGAGACCCGAGACATATCTGCAGGCCCCACCCTCTACGTGACATCATCAGTGATGTAACATAGGGAGGCAACTGCCGCTGACCAGCATTAACCTCAGGCCGATGCACAGGGAAGTTGTTCCTTCAGAGGTGAGCCCTGATTCCAGAGTCACTAAGCACAGAGTGCTGTAGGGAGAAAGGCTGTGCTTAGGTGATGTTACCCTTTAGCACAGTCTCTCTCTCTCAGGATTTTGGTTTAGCCTTAATAAAGGTTCAGAGCTGTGTGAAAGTCTTTGGGCTGGATCCAGACCTAGTTAAGTGCTTGAACTTGGTTACTCCTTGGCTAAACCATGTTGATTGCAGGGGAGTCAAGTTGATTGCATACTTTGCCCTTTGTTAACAAATCGGAGCCCGTTATGAGATTTCCCGTCTTAATAGCAATGGACCAGATCCAGAGTTAAGAGAGATTTAGGAGGAAATTTACTCCTGGAGGACCAATCGGATTCGAGCTGACATTTTTCTAGTATGTGATAGAAAAGTGAGAGCTAAAATCTGATTGGTTGCTGTCGATAGCATCTCCACTTTTCCTTTCCTGCAGCTTAGTAACTCCAGCCTCTGGAGTTCAACGTGGTTTTGCCCAAGTTAATTTTCCTTCCTATACACATGGGCGCCTCCACTACCCCTCCTCGCACCAATCTCCCCCATGGCACCACTGAGCCACCAACCACCCCCCCCCCATGGCACAACCCTCTCCCACCTATAGCAGGGTTTCTGACTACCAAAATTTGGGCAGGTCTCCCGGTATCCCAGGGAGAGCTGGCAAAGCTCCCTCAAGCCCCACCAGCCATCAATTAATACTGTAATCCCTAGCTTGACATCATCAAGCCCCGACCATCCCCTGAAATGCTGGAGATCACAGGAGTGATTGACAGGGGGTGGGGCTTAATGACACGATTTGCATATCTCGTGTCATTAAGCCCTGTCCCCTTGCAGAAATCTATGGCTTCCCTCTGGGTTCTCAGGCCGAAATGTCAATCTTTGGACATTTCTGGCAAAGGGACATTCCCTCTTATTCAGTGTACAGTAAAGATGTTCCTTCCCTTTGTTCACCCATCCTGCACATGTAGACTCAAAGTTACGGAGATGATGTGAGCACATTTTACATTTTATCGCAATACACCAGCCCTGAAAAAGCAAACAAACAGCACAAATTATGTTGGGTTTTTACGCATCGAACAGCATGAAGGGGTAAAGAGCCTTGCAACTAAAGAGTTGCTAGGGGTGGGGAGATATTGCCCTTAGCAAACAATCAAATTCCAGCTATCTATCATTTAAATGAAACAAAAGTTAGTGTTTGGTTGCTATGGGCCTGATCCAGACCTACGATGTAGCACTGAGCGTACTAATGCTCAGCGTTACATTGTGGGACTCCCCCTGACACCTTCCTTCAGCCGCCGTAAGGGAGTGTAAATACGCTGGGACTACCCTCTCAGCCTCATTACCCTCTCTCTCCCCGCCTCCCTGGACTTCTCTCATCGTAGTAACGCTGGGGGACACCCCCTCCAGAGTTACTATGCTGGAGCTATGGACGCCCGATCCACGATCAGGCGTTGCCGTAGTTATGCCGGGCAACATCTGCCCGGCGCATGCGTAGATTGGCTTTTCGGCCGGTCTTACGCCACGCCCGCCATATTAACTACGGCGGGGGGGGCGCTGGGGCCGCCTCGCTGCTCTGGATCAGCCTCTGTGTCACATTCCCAATTTTTTTTTTTTTTTAGAAAAGCTTTATTAAACCCACTTCATAATGTTTAGTTAGGGAAAAATATATTGTGGGAGCCCTTGAGGATCATAGGACTTTTTCCAAACAGTTGGGTTCCCTGAATATCCAGGAATAAGAATAATAATGATCGTAAGTAGACTTTTTTTTATTCCTTATGGAACCTCTGCTTTACTTGTTTTGGGCAGAAGAGACACACTTCATTCGTTCCTGCTCAATATTAGAAGCAAGAACTTAGCAACGAGAAATGGAACTGAAACGTTTGATTCATCCCCTCTTAAAATGGCGGTGGATACAAATTCAGGATCCTGTGCACGGCCGAATCACAGTCCTTATTTTACATTATAATACTAAAACCCCTTTGATTTCTGACTGAACCCGCCCTGTTGTTGGATCATAGAATATGTCTAAACATTGGAAGTCTGGATTGTGCAGATTGCATTTCAGTTGTAGAGCAACATGTGAATGGTCAGAAGTCTGCATCCAGTCTTTAGTTAGTTATTCAGTTACTGAATACCATCTACAACAGCCAATGTATTGCTTTTTTTGAGTGTAGTATGTTACCTCGACATGAGCAGTGGGGAAGAAAGGAATTAGTGGACAAAGCTGTCAGCAGCAGGGACAGATTGGGGAAGGTAAGGAGTGGAGGACAGAGCTGGGAGCAGCAGGGACAGATCAGGGAAGGCAAGGAAGGAGTAGAGAACAGAAATGGGGGCAGCAGGGACAGTTGGGAGGACAAGGTGTGGTGGATAGAGCTGGGAGAAGCAGGGACAGATCAGGGTAGGCAAGAAAGGAGTAAAGGAAAGAGCTGGGAGTAGCGGGGACAGTTTGAGGAATGTCACAGGAGTAGTAGGGAAGACAAGGAGTGGTGGATAGAGCTGGGAGAAGCAGAGACAGATCAAGGAAGGCAAGGGATGTAAAACAGAGCTGAGAGCAGCAGGGACAGTTTGGGGAAGGGCACAGGAGCAGTGGGGAATACAAGGAGTAGTGGACAAAGCTGAAACCAGAGGGGACAGATCAGCGAAGGCAAAGAGTGGAGAACAGAGCTAGAAGTAGTGGAGACAGATCTGGGAGAGACCCAAGTTCAGTAGCAGGGTAAGGATTCTTTTCAATATTTTAAATGTTTTGAAGGGATACCACGCCTATCTTACAACTGTCAGAACGGTACTGTGCCAACATATTTCATGGTCAAAAACATTTTACAGCTGACATAAATATGACTGATGTATCACTGTCGAATTTGTGACTGTCATCGTAGTGAAGAAAACTGCATTATTTTAGCCTCCTGTGAAATGGGAAGCAGTTGCCGGTCTGGCTGGCCCTATTACGACAACGATACAGCCCCCAGGTAAATGGCAGGTTGTATCATTGCCAAAATGCTTGGCATATAGAAAACTACTATTTAGAATGGGTACCTATTTCAACCCGTTCACAATAACGACAGGCTGTGGTGTCTGAGTCAGGCTCAAGTTAGGGTTAAAAGAAGGGATGGTTAGGCTTAGGGGTCAAGAAGGGAGTGTTAGGGCTTAAGGGATGGTTAAGGGTTAAGCTGTGGGACATGGATATATAGAGCTCAAGAAGTGAAAGGTTAGGGATAGGGCTGAAGCGGAAGGTTAGAATTAAGTTGCGGGAAACAGAGGGTAAGGGTTAGGTAAAGGGTAAGACTAGGGTTAGGGGAAAGTAAAGGGTAGGGCTAGGATGCAAGTGCTTACCTGTCGACAGCACCACCGCTGTAAAAAATGGATACTACCGGTATTACCGCCATTCATTATTCAACTGCTGCTCCATGTTCTGTTGCAAAACAGGCCATTGTCCAGGCAAACCCCACTCCTGTGAAACAGAAGATCCGAGACCTCGAGTTAGCTGCGTAGCTGGATAAGAGTGCTTAGGCCAATGAACTCCCGCCAGCATCTTTTGATTAATCATTGCAATATAATATGCAATTAAGCTATAAGCAAGCATATTGTGTATAGAATTAATTTAAATAGCCTGTGTGTTTTCATGAGCAAATTAATAAGTATTCAATCTATGTAGCAAGTTATTCTACCCCAACACAAGTAATAAGTCATATAATGAATAATCGAGTAGAATACAGATGACTGACAGGTTATGTATACATATACACCTGTATAAACACTCTTTAAACACATGTACTTACGTAAAGTGGAATGTAATTAAACAAGCATCACTGTTTGTTAACAGGATTTTCTCTTCAGAGACTCTGTAATGATAAATTAATTTGATTATTTCATTCTTGCTGAGGAAAACCAGTGGAAGACAATAGAAAAATTATTCTGAACTGTATGTCTTGCATTATATATGAATGTAACTTTTATTATGAGTTATATATAGTTTATGCGGTACATATTATGTTATGTTAATAACATTACTCTGCTATTATGGATTGCCTGTTTCTAGGATAGATTGTGCGAAACTAATGCCAATTTAATACCGTAGAATAAAACAGCTAGGTTTCTAATTAAAAACATAATTTTTATTGAGCCCCATTATAATTTCATTTGCGTGTGTAAAGAATTATTAAATATATCCCCAACGTGAATCAGGTGATGCAATCTCAGGATCAACAGTGTTAACAAAACAAAAAGTCCCCAAAAAATCACTTTCCTCTGAAGTGGGTCTTGTACACCTACAGAAAACTGTGTTATGCTATCAAGTGAGGAACATTTTTACAGTGTTAGCAGTTGTGTGTATCTCTACTTAATCTCTTCAAGATTGAGGTTGTTAAGACGGAACTTAAGCTTTGTCCTTTCCAAGTCCTAGATTCTGGACCGGATTTACGCTTAAGTGTAAAACAAGTAGGGACAGGAAGCTGTCTTGCAATTCCCACGACATGCCTCCGTTTTTCATCTCCTATAGGCGTATTTTTCTCCTTAATTAGTTAAAACATGCACAGACTTTCTAATCCGAACTCAGAGAGCCCCATTTAAATGAATACCTCCACCCACTTTTCTCAAGTTTTACTTGGCACCAATCTTTTTTTTTGGTTAAGATTCCAATGAAGAAGTAGTTGAGAAAATACATGTATTAGGTTTTCTTAATGAGTAAACAGCATGAAGTATACGGCCCCATGTCTCTCCAGACTCCCCAGTATTCCCCATCATGTGTCTCCAGCCTCCCCAGTATTCCCCATCATGTCTCTTCAGTGTCCCTAGTATTCCCCATCATGTCTCTCCAGCCTCCTTCGTATTCCCCATCATGTCTCTCCAGCCTCCTCAGTATTCCTTATCATTTGTCTCTAGCGTGCCCAGTATTCCCCATCATAACTCACTCTTATGTATGACTACAGCCCTTTGTGGACAAATTACATTGCAAAGTACATATTCTTGTAGCATATGTTTAATATATTTATTAACATTTTCTCAATTTCTTCACTAGGCTCCGTTTGCATGTTAAATGAAATATCTTTGTTAAACTTAAAAAATAAGTGAAGTACTTCAGCTATAGAACCTTTGTGCTATTTATACCTTTGTATTAAATAATGTGTTTTCCTTCTTTCTGTATTATTTATTAAGAAACTTGTACATTTATACTGGATCAATGCTATGGAGGTACTACATGTAATGTGTTTAGCAGTACTTCATTTGCCTAAGATATTTCTATAACAAGACTTCAACAGCATTAGGGCTCTGTAAGTCTTGAATTGTATACACCGAGATATCTTATGGCATAGAAATAATTCTAATAAACAAAGGGAATGCTGTGTTATTAGGAATAAATAGACTGGCTGTGTCCTATAAAAGAATGGAAATACACTTTATTTTATTCTAATAATGGCACAATGGGATTTCTAAAGGCACATTGAATCCCCCTTTTTCAATGTTGCTACTAAACATCCTGTTGACAAAGTAGAGAGTTTTCCACAGTGGTGTTGTAATGACTTCTTTAATGAGCTCTCTTGCAATTCAATCTTCCACAAAAGTCTCAACAAAATATAAGGGTGTTTTTTTTTCATCCCAATTTATTTTATTTTTTTTTATTTCTTTTTTACAGATTTTATGCATGACATTTTTGTGTTCAGCTTGAATAGTGGCACAAAGGGGACAAAAAAATAATGAAAATGGTGGAACATTTTCAGCAGAGCAG
>WWET01001490.1:167688-187543 GCA_011038615.1 Limnodynastes dumerilii
GACGTCCCCTCCAGCGTCCCTACGGTGCTGCTACGGACGCCCGATCCAACATCTGCCCGGCGCATGCGCAGATCGTCTCAAAAGCCGATCTTACGCTTACGCCCGCCGTCCTAGCGACGGCGGGCGTTATTCTGGATCAGGCCCATGGTGCCTGGAGCACCCATGAAAATTTTCGTTCCTACGCCCCTGTATATAATAATATAAAGTCACAACGAGTGTCATAATTGAGTTCCATCAAGGACTTGGTCTTTTCAACCTTGCTTTGAGGTTTTGGAGGCTGGTAATCACAGAACAACACAGAGCTAAGTATCACACATCAATGAAATAATCTGCGTTTCATGCTAATGGATTTTATTTCTGCACATGAGACAAAATGGACATGCGGCAAATGTGCCTTCAGCTTTAAAGCTGATTTGATTACATGATCCCCTGTTAGAGAGATATGCCTGTAACTCAATTGCTGGTCACATAATGACAATATTGCTGTCTTGTGTTTCTCTAATGCACTGATAATTTAATTGCAGTTCTAGTGGCACAACAGGGGATGTGGTCAGGCTCATGTGAATGGAAGTCTGGGTCTAATGTCTATCTAATAGGAGATGGTGAACGAGGACTGGTTTTAAAGGACATGGAAATGAAACATAACTAAAAAAAATTAATATTTCTCATCCAACAGTTGCATTCGAAGGAGCTTATGGTAAAAATATTAGTGATTACGATCCTCCACAAACACTACAGAAGCTAGACAGGACTGTTCTTAGTCCCATATCATAAAGACTAATTTTTTCACAATAGAAAAGACACCTTGGTGACAATCCTGTGGTGAGCATGTGCCAGCTCACTAAGAGCCGTATGCAGAGCTCCATAATCTATGTTACTTCTTGCAACATAGATTGCGTTACAAAATTACTGCACATGCGCAGTAGCACTTTTCTGAAAACTCCGGCCGCAATTGCAATGCGGCCGGAGCTCTGCATATGGCCCTAAGTGATTTTGCACTGTGCATTCTCAGGAGCGCATACTTGCATTCTGAGGGGTGTGTTGTTGGAAGGAAGGGGTTAAGACACATACTCAATGTCCGGTAAGGGCGTGCCCAAGCAACTTCACTGATCCAGAGCTGAACGTAGACTAAACATGGCATCTGTTCACAATGAAACATTTGCAATAATCATAGATCAAGTCTACATCTAAGGGACTGACCCCTGATGACCTATATCAGTACCTGGCAATACAAAAGTCACAAAATCAGTGCTGGAGCATTGTGTTGGTAAGATCAGTGTAGTTCCATTTGTTTACCTTATTCATGCATCTCCTTTGATGCTGCTGTACGCTACTTGATTTAGTTCTGCCCAACTTCATTCAGGCGTTTCTCGTGTTCTCTGACCACAGTTGTGTCATTTAAACTCTTTACTCGCTGCACTCCCTTGTTAGAGCAACAGGTTTCTTTCACCTCTTGATTTGTGTCTTCAAGCTTGCTGGTGTGTTCTGGCTCCCTGGTTTCTGGTTGTGTCTTGTGTCTTCAGTTCCAGTTATCAGTCTACTACTCGTGCCACCAGATCCAGCAATCCTTATATCTCTGGTTCCTGTTTGTGCCTCTGGTTCCTGTAATCCCCGTGTTCTGTTGTTCCAGCTATGGTAGCTGTACCTCTGATACCTGTCTGAACTATTCCTCGGATCCTGTTCACCATTCTAGCGCCTTTGCACTTGAACAGAGGGCCGCGACCTCAAACCTGCTTGTAGCCAAGTCCATCACCACCATCAGGAGGGAGTTCTAGTGAACACCAGGCTCGTGATAAGACTCTGCACCTCTAGTCCGGCGTGGTCCGTTTACGGACCACTACTGAGTCCATTGCATGACACTTCTGTACTGCAGCCATTTTCCAAGCACTGAAGTCAGAAAATTTAGGGTATGCCCTAGATATTAGAAGCCCATTCACATGTGTAGGAAGTGTTACCTTTGCAAACTTTTGGACGCATCTACTGTTAGAATCAGGTCTCAGAAGCTGGACCTAAATTATTTATTTTTTGGGGGTTTACTTCTTTAAATTTTTTTTATGTTTGATTTGACAACGATAAACAAACACAAAGGCCATTGGTGACCATAGGAATCCAACTTCCCAAATAATTAACTTTCCTTAATGATCTTGAAAGCAGTAAGTGATAAATCTTTTCTACCACTCTCCACAATCAATGGTTGATAAAGTAATTATAAATCTCGGCCATTGGTTTATTTAATAGAGTATAATGGGATGTTGTTGTTTCTGTTGGTAGAACAGGGCTATTTCCATTAATCATGAGGACTTTATTGTATTAATGGCTCCGGTGAGTTAAATCGCAGGACATCACAAGTTTAGGTCATAATATTTTTTCTGACTTGTTCTTTAGTTGTTTTAATATTGTAGAAATTGAAGAAAAGAAAACTTCCATTGTACAAAATGTCAGTGATGGAACTAAAGTTGGCTAAGATAGATTTGCTTGTGATTTTTTGGTGGTCAAGGAAATATGATATAGGCAAGGAAAGTGCTTTACCGGTGCAGGTTAAAGAAAAGTATAACACATAGGTACAAAAAAATCAGCTATTTCTCTATCACAGATTTGTAAGGAAACAAATGCTTTATATTTTGTAAAAAAAAAAAAAAACAGAAAATTGCATGGGAACTAACTGCCACCATTATCAATACAACAGGATATAGAAGTCTGGCACAGGACCATTCCAAGTCCCCATCTTGCAGAAGTCTCCTCTCCTGGACAGGCGGCAGTGGGGCAGATCCACACCCACACATGCATTACGTGCGCACGAGGGTCTGTAAGTATAAACGCGTACGTGTCCAGATTCCTACCTTAACTACTACGACTAGGTCCGCGGTCTTACGGCTGCAGACCTAGTCGTAACGGGGCTTCCCCCGCCCCAACATCTAATTTGCATGGCTATCTTAGCCTTTATGGCGGAGATACGACCATCGTAAAATAGTTGTCTGCCCCTTTTGCATACCACTGTGTGCATAATTCCCCTGTCGTTTGTAATTGAGGATCTACCCCAGTATCACAATGCAGCCCTGAGGTTGCCGGGCCGTATGTGACAGACACATTTACCTTGTCACCCCACTATAACAGGAGCAGTTGCTGCCTCAAGCTGGGTTTTTTTTTTTGCAATTTATGAGGGAAATTCTTGGCCATCAGAACCTTCTTCCCCCTCTTGCATGTGCCACTACAACTGGTCATGAAATTACCAAATAGTGTCATGAACCTGGGCAAATGTACCCATGTGACTATAGACATAATTGCGATGCAATATGTAATTATTTCCCTTTAATATTGGCCATTTGTCTCCTCAAAAATTACATCTATATATTTAGCACTGCCAGAAAATCCCTTTGTTACCAGTATATTTTGTTTCTAGTGTTTGAATTTTAAGATAAGTTTTCTGCTAAATGCAGCAAATACAGTTTTACCATTTCTACCTCAATTCAAATTCAATTCTGCCTGTCGAAATGAAAGCCTCATTCAGTGCAGAAGACTTATACACAATAAGAATTGATCTCTTTTATACATTATGTTCTACGTACAAAAAGTTTATTGGAATCCGATATGAAGATTTTCATTTGGCAACAGAATAATTAATTAACCGCCCAATTGTATCTCACTCTTATATCTGTTTGGATGAGTTATTAATTGTTTTTGAAACACTATGAGCTTGTTTCAGAAAATTAATGAAACTACTGAAGAGGGGAAATAAAAAAAAAATAGAATAATTTTATAGCCGTAGCCGCGTGCCAATCTATTAAATGTTCTTTGAGTAAAAGAGACTTTTTTCATGACTATTGAATAAGCAGTCCACAGATTCCGCGTGATTTATATAATCTCCCTCCAAAGAGCCCTAAAATAGTTATTTGGTTATGAAAAATGTTGTCTTGTTCTAGTGGAAATTGATAACTTAATTAACTTTCGGGGCACCTGTATTTATCAAACCAGTCACAACGGGACAGTCCAATCATTTTTTTTTTTTTACAAGAGAGGCAAATGACACTTGAGTCATGGGATGATCGAACCTTAGTTTATATCTACTTATTCAGGAAGTGACAAGTCACTGTAGACTGTTTTGTGTGTGGGGGGGGGGGGGAAATATGGGTGCAGATAAGATAAGAGAGTATTTGTTTGTCTAAATCAAAATCCCAGATTAAAATTTTAGACTTGGTTAAACATGAAGCTTTAAAATTTTTAAGAACATGGGACTAAAATGGCATAACCTGGTTATAATCGGCTAAAGATGGGCACATTTTTCAAAGGATTATTTATTGATTTACTTATTAACTTTTATACAGTGCCATGATCTGATGTAGTTCTTTACATCAGTTTCTTCTTCATTGAATCTTACAGTCTATATTCCACAACACACACAGACAGTAAGGCACAGATAAGGTTTTGTAGTTGGATTTGGTTCCTCATCCCACTAAAGAATTAACAAGCACAGTACCAGAGGAGGATCTAGAGGGGAAGGGGTGAAAGATTGGGGCGATCACCCCGCCTCCTAGGAGCCTGCTGGTGATTGACTCCCAGCACACTGCTGCCTTTAGACTGTGTGTGACAGATAAATGTTCCATCTTTGCAAAATATAATCAACTTTTAAAAACAACCCTGTATTGACTGTTAAATCTTTGAGTACCTTTTCAGCTATCAATTCCATTCAGGACTGCTAAGACAGTGCATCCCCATTTCACAATATAAGCCACTTAGTATACTTATACCATGTAGTGAGTCCATAGTATTAAGTATACTACATGCCAAGCATCTTACCAGAGCAGGTAACCATGACAGATCGTCCTCCTCCCCACTCAGTGGTGTAAATTCCCCCCCGTCGCCCAGAGGCAAGGGGGTGGGGCACTGATGTGACGTCATGCACTGCATTCCTGGGAAACGTAAGTGAACTCCTATTAATAGGGCCCACGACCACTAATAGCTGTATTACTGGCATGGGCCCTTTACTGAAAGCCTTCAAAAGGTAAGTGCAGCACAGAGAAGGACAACAGGGAAGTGCCTCCCCTCCGGGCTTGCGCCCGGAGCTCAGGGCTTCCATTGCCTCCGGGACTTCCGCTACTGTCCCCACTCTACTACTGATTTGTAGTTGCTTATTTCTGGTGCTACCTGCAGCCAGTCATTCAGTTCAACAGGCAGCGTCAGAAACCATCTACCACAAACCAGCACTCTTTTCATCTCCCCTCTTGTCTGTATCTCCTAACTAATGCTCCAAAGAGTGCAGTGTGCATGAGCATAGCGCGTAATGTTGGGACGTCACGTTGGGCGTGCTGGATCAGAACAGTGAGGGTCATTTCGGAAGGATGAGGAGTGCTGCATCACACGTAGTAACACTTTAAGATAGCTGAAAGGCTCCTGGAGTCAAAAATGCCTCAAAAGGCATGAGAGGAGTCATAATTAAACAGTAAACCCATGCCCCGCCCTAAAAGTAAATTTAAGATCTGCTCCAGAACAATAAAGTCACTAAGAGAGAGGTAATAAAGAACCTGATCCTAAATCTCACTAGGATCAGAAAACGCCCCATTTTGGTATGACGATGCATGTGCAGGCACCCCAGTACCAGAACGGAATTCTGGATCCAATGCATTCTGGTGGTGCATCCGATGATGGGACGGGACAGTCGCATAAAATGGAAGTGTCTCCGCTCTGTTGGGGGGGGGGGGGGGATACAGATTGTACAGAAAGGGTTGGCTTCAGGTGCAGAAACGTTAAGGCAGGGTAGAGTTGGTGTCAACACAGAGTTTAGGATGTAGTTGGTATAAGGCATCAGACTATCAATACCGCTGTGGTCAGGGTCTGGATTCTATCTGAAATGACTACACTCATGTATACATGGTCTGGGTCAGTGGAACATTGTGAAGCCTGTTCCAGAATGAAGTAAGTCAGGGGAAGCAAGTCCCTTGCGTAAGTGCCCCAACAAGGCATGTGTGCACCAGTTGTTAATCTAATGCACAGAATTCAGTTCGCACATTAGACTATCCGAGGATCGGGCTGGCTCTTCACTTTACCGCATGAATAATCCCCGCTATACAAGCAGGGATAGACATGCTCAGGGCCACCACCATAAACTGCGGGGCCCGGGACACAGCCATGAGGCCCCACTAACTCTAAACCTAACCATTAAGCACAGTCTGACCCATACTCTAACCTTAAAACATAATCCAAATATGAAGTATAGTACTTACCCGTCTAAGTCATGTCGAGTCTGTAAGGGTAGATCAGGCATCACAGATCTGTCTGAAATTGTACATCAGACATCACAGTAATACCCCGTTCAGATTACCACCTACAAGCCGGGGTTTTCATGAAATTGCCGGGTTTCATGAAAACCCCGGCTTTTTTTGGCAATCTGAATGCAAACCCTGGGTCTCTCTAGCCGGGTCTTAGACCCGGCTAAAAAGAAGGTTTTTTGCCGGCTTTTTCAATAGCCGGCTTTTTGCGTTCAGATTGAGCCAAAAAGCCGGCTATTTTCCCTGCTGCCGGGTTCTAAAAAAAAAAAAAAAAAAAAAAAAAAAAAAAAAACGGGGGGCTTTTTGGTTTTTTTTTTTTTTTTTTTTTTTTTTTTTTTTCGAAAGCAAAATGTTAAAGAGTTTTAGCAGCAATTCCAGTTGAGAGTGTGGAGTTAGCAGCCAAGTTATTCCAGTGAAAAAAAGAGCCGGTGCGTTGAGCTCAGTCTGAACGCACCACTATGAAATTTTCTAAATTCTGCCCACTGCCTAAAAAGCCGGCTTTTTAGGCAGTGGTAATGTGAACGCGGTATAAATAATCATTGAGTGGGCGTCACTGTAGAGTCCTTTAATGCAGCAGGCTCAAGCAGTCATCCATCGGAAAGGTTAGTGACGCTCAAGTGTATCCCCCTCCAGATCCAGATTAACAATGGGGCTAATGGTACCATCTGAAAATAGGCCCCCCTACTGCAGATCTCCAGGCCTCCTCCTTCAGTGCAAAAGTATGACACCCTTCTTACAAAGCAGAGTGTGGCCCTTGATCATTTTCAGCTCCAGAACCACCCCTCAATCCGGCCCTGTCCCCTTCCCAGGCCCGGCGACAAAGGGGACAGCTGTGACAGGCCTCGAGGTTCAGAGGGACCCCTGCAATCCACTCTTGAAGAAGGATGGGGATCCTCAAAAACATGAGTGTACCGGGCCCCAAGATTACTGTTGCCAGGCCTGCTGCCCCCTCCTACTACTACCCCATAGCAGAAGAAGGACAAAGGACAGAACCCAGATCTGTAAAACCAATGGCATTTTCATCATCTGAAAGGTGTTTTGTTTCCTTCCCCTTTCTTTCTTTTCTTATTTGTATTTGTACTTTTTGTTTCTATTTCACAGGGAGACAGAAACAAATGATCTCTATGGACAACTGATTTTATGATAATAACTCCTAAGAGACGAAATTGTAGGTCGACTCAATTACTTATACTGTGATTTATTTGAGAATAAACGATTTCCGGTCAGGCTGAAATGAGAATTTCAGCAAGCAAAGTGCTCTTGAGTTGAAGTAGGGTCTTCTAACCAGAGCAGTCTTTGTACTTTATTTTTAAGTAAACAGCTTTTGATCAGCGTTCCAGACATGTCAATTATTTGACTTCCCGAGGCGCTTAACTGACCACTTTGTTTTGCATTCTAGAGGGAATATTTGCACATTTGATCGGCAATACTATACTAGCCAGAATAACATGTTCTATGGTGTGCAGTGATGTGGTGGCTGGAAATGTAGACAGCAGAAGTTTGGAATTAAAACGACACTAACATTCCAATATCTGTATTTCCAAATGTACAAGACGCACCCCTGTATAAGATGCACCTTCATTTTGGGGTCCCTAAATTAAAAGTGCATCTTGTACATGGGGAAAAGCTCTCTGCCCGCTTTCAGGTTTCTTACCTTTGCGGATCATCGACTGAGCGGTACTGCGGCCACAATATGACGTCCTGCAGTAGCCGCGGGACTTCATATCCCAGTCTTGGCCACCGCGGGACTTCATTATGTGGCCACAGTCCTGCTCGCTGGATGATTCGCAAAGGTAAAAAAGCTTTGGAGGAGAGGGGAGCTGCAGCCTAGACATCATTTTAACATCCAGCCGCAGTTTGACTCCAGACCGGATGCTAAAATGGTAAACCCCCTGTATAAGACGCACCCTGTTTTTAAAGACCCTATTTTTTTTTTTAAGTGCGCCTTATACATGGGGAAATATGGTAAAATGCTCTTCAGAGGCTAGATATTAGGTTAGTTATAACAAAGACATCCCAGAATGAATTATAGCCATTGTGCGTTTATTGCACGCATGGAGGGCAGTTCGCATTGAAGAATTACAGTGCCATAAGACAGTCTTATGTCACTCATGCGAATCAGCTGTCTGTATATACGCTGATGCATCCGGAAGTACCAAATCCGACTCAGATTGTACAGTTTTAATTCTTTCTGAAGTCCCATTACATTTTCTCAGAAGGTGGGTTTGCCATGTATTGCATACTTTCCCTGTGTTAGGGAAAGGTTTAACTGAGCACAACTGTATGTAAAGCCACCTTTCCCTCCCATACAAATGTTGCGTACGCTTCTGTTCTGGCCATGAGCAATGTGAAAACACACAAAGATACATTGCACTGTATCGGGCGCTTTGTGTAATAACTCAGAAATTTTCAGCATTTAGGACCTTGAAGATCCAAAACCTATTACAATCACTCTTTTTTCAGGTAGCATTCCAATCACCAAGTGGCAGTGGCAAAACTGGCAATTATTGTCCTGACAGAGCACCGAGGACCGGATTCACAACTATGTGTATCGGTTACGTGCCAATTTCTAAGTGCGGCGTGAATACGCATGCTTAGTAAATAAGTTCCGCAATCTATGTAGCGTTTCGTTCCGTTCCGTAGATTGCGTACATACGGTCCCGAGATACTAACAACTATATTAACATGGGGCTCATCTGTTTATGTATTTTTCTTCTACATGCTGGAAGGCAAATAACATTTATAACATGGGGAACAACATGAGGAAGGGATCAACTATAGGCCGAGCCGACACAACAGTAAATGGGATTGTTTCACCATTATATCTGCAGCTCCACCAGTGCCCCTACAACAGATTAGAGAACCTTAATAAGAGCAGTGCTATTATTTGTGGGAGGTTATGTCTTGCCAATTATTTTTGTTGCGTCAAAAAGCTGCCTTCATATACATCTACTCAGACCCATAACTAGAAATTTTAGCGCCAGGTGGCAAAAGGAAAATTGGCGCATCCCAACCTTCAATTAATAACCAATTTAACCTTAAAAAGGAACTTACTGGCACCCTACTTTGACTTTGCACCCTGTTTGACTGCCCTAGTTACAGCCCTGCATCAGCGTTTAAGTAAGCTCTATACAATACATAGATTTATAATGAGAGAGCATTTTAATGACCATTAACAAATACATTGGCATCTTGGTGACCACCACTCAATACACAGACCATTTTACTTCATTCCAAACAAAGGGACTGATTCAGACTTAAAAAGGAGCTTGAAAGAAAGAGAGAAAAGTTACTCTTGGGCTAAACCATGATGTTTTCAGGGGGAGTCAAGATAACTGTATTCTTTGCATTCAGAGATATATCTTTGAATTCCTTACTGCAAACAGATACTGACCAGCTTTACTATTTATACTGTTATTTAGACTTGGGATAGAAAATATCCCCTCTCAACCCTAATACTGTTTGCAACAGATGAAATATGACTCCCCTGCAATCACCATGGTTTAGCCGAGGAGTAACTTTCCTCTGTTAATTTGAAGCTCCTTCTTAAGTCTGAATCAGGCCCAAAGTGTCTCCTCACTCATATGATGACATAATGTCCAAGGACCCAACCTTAAAACTTCTACAAGATCTTCACTTAAAATGTGGATGGTGCAAAAGTCCTGATAGTATGGAGGTGCTTAGTACGCCCTCACTGTACTGTATCTAAATACTTCCCCTTCCCTTAAATAACATCACCGTTTTCCACTTCCTTCGGTACAGAGGATCCAGATTTGTTCTGGAAATGCGACACTTGTGCAGTAAACAGTTTTCCCAACCTAGTTATCAGACAACGACTCCTTTTTGTAAGTCTCGATCCAGTAATGTGAAATACAAATGTATCCTAAATGCACTTTTAACTTATGGGCTTCTTTCAGGAGGCACTGGTTGGTTTTAAAAAAAAGACCTTTGAAAATTCCCATTCACACAACATGTAAAGTCCATAATTCACAGTTACATAGTTTTTGTCTAGTGTACGTTGTTTTAGGAATTGAGCTACTACGCATGCATAGTAGCTTATTTACGCTATCTACGTACCATTTCTGTACGTAGATTGCGTAAGCGTGGTCTTTAGACTGTGCTTACATACGTAAGGCGAAAATTACGTAACTGTGAATCCGGACCTTAATCTTGATTGATCGTGTCTGAATCCAGGGCCATTATCAGTGGGGGGACAGCCGGAACTACTGTCCCGGGCCACGGCTGATGGGAGCCCACCATCATTTCAGGGCCAATGCTCAGGGAAGAATGGCCAGATGGTCTACAGGGCCCCGCCCACGTGACATCACCGATGTCCAACTGGTGTATCCCGGGCCCCAGAAAATCTGAAAGCAGCCAATGTCTGAATGTGTATTGTGAATAGTTCTGCATTAAAAAATATTTACAGCTCAACCATGCACATTCATTATTACTTGTAGATTTAATGTTGAAGCATTCCCTTCGATTGTCCAACTCCACAAGTTTAAAGAATGTAGCAGGTAAATCATTTGTGTTTTCACAATAAGACCACATCCTGTGGTCCTAAAAATCTTTCGGCGCTAATAAAATAGCAGCAGCACACCAATAAATTATAGGAAAAACGACCTATCTTGTTTTAAGTAATTGCACAAAAGCAATTATCCATTTCAGATTTGAGTAGGACCTTCGTTGGGGAGCAAGGCTAATTCCCAGAGGAATGCCTCCCACAGGCCACAGACTTCAGATAATTGTTTTTCGGTAATTGTATAATTGGTATGCTACTGTTTTCTTATTGACAGATTGCTTCAGGCTTGTTCGGGCCATTTCAAATCCTGGCACCCTACCACAATAATGTCTTTATGTTCCGCGTAATATGTAACATTCATTTCGTAGACTGGTTTTCATGAAAACCAAGTACTTGATTTACCGTTACCTAACATTAGGTTTGTTTTTTTCCCCCCCATACTCTACGAGACCAGCTAAAATAAAGATCACACTAATTACTTAAAAATGTAAAATTTAATAATGATGAGTGATATTATTTGACATTACTTGTTTGTATTTTACATACGTGTTCCCTGGATAAAATAATAAGGGGTCAACATTGTTCAAAAGAATTAATCATTAAGGGTGGCAGTCGCTTCTTATTTGCATATCTGTAGTAAAGGACTTACTGTGTATACGTAACATAGAAACATAGAAAGTGATGGCAGATAAGAGCCACATCGCCCATCTAGTCTGCCCATTTGTTTATTTAATTCTATACTGACCCTAGACCCTATTTACCCTCAATTTGGGTTACAAATTAGGATACCCTTATATTTATCCCAAGCATGTTTAAATTGTTCTACTGTATTGGCCTCAACCACCTCAGATGGGAGAATATTCCACTTATCTATCACCCTTTCAGGTCCTTTACGCAATCTCCGTACCAGTTCGGAGTATTTTAGGTAAAAAAGAGGTGGCGAAATACCTCCTCGGGGAGGGATTAGGTAGAAGTGGGAGGGAGGGGTATTTAGATTAGTCGGGGAGGATGGGGGAGGGTAGGTAGCGGCAATGTCCATGCGGACATTGCACGGATAGTTAAGGTAGCCCTGTGGTGGGATGGGGGCAGGACGGGTAAGTTAGGTGTGGGTCTGTCTGCACCTAACCCACATTGGATCTGTGAATCCGGTCCTAATTTAATAACAAGTGACATTTTAATGTCACATGAATTTATTTTTTTATGATGTATTTTTGTATTTCTCTCTATATACATTTTCTTGTCTCCAGGAATTCAGGGAGGAGAGACCCAGCTAGCGGCTTGATGATGCTAATTGCTAGATCATACCATTGGGATTCAGGGGATGGGACCACAATGGTGCATTTGGCATTAAATGAAGTCCCTCCCAGTGACACACAGTGCTGCATAATTTATATCATCAAGTACCTCTGTGGACCAAGTACAAGAAGTTGGCTTGCTCATATTTTAAGAGTCATGAAAACAGTCTGGGAAAGTTGGCAAGTATGCTGTAGTCCCATGACAGTTTTCTAGCATTGTAATGAATGACCCACTCAAGGCTGTTGCGGCAAATACTTAAACTTCCTTAAACTGCTCAGATGCTCGCCAGACACAGTCCGCCACTCAGTTAATCCCCTGCAGTATCAGATATTGAAACTTACTTAAACTGCTCAGCTGTCATGTTCCTCTCAGCTGAATGGTTAAACAGTACAAGTAAGAGCGTCTACAGGGGTTCAGGTTAACTGCAGCAACTTGTGTGTTCAGGAGCTACAGCCCTGTTGATTCCTTGCAGTGGAGCTTACTTGTACTGCTCTGCTAAAGGGTTGTTGAGAATTTGGGGCGACGGGCTTAAGTTTTACCTACTGTATAGTGTAAGTCCCGTTCATGACCTGTCACTGCCACCACGAAAGTTTATTCGGACACCATGTAAACTGTCTCCTGGAGGCTTTCAGTACTTCCATTAAACTAATTTAACACAACTTACTTTTATCAGAATTTATTATCATAAACTCAGAATGATCTCACGTAAACACAGAGACATAAAGTTATTAACTGATATCTTATATGCAAACAGTTTCTTGTAAAAAATAAAAGGGTAACAAAGCATAAAGAGTTCACTTATACAAAAGCAACTTTCTGTGCTGGGACTGGCAAGAGGCTTGATGCATACCCTGAATTAGATTGAGATCCCAAGAAATGAACAAAACTATATTCTTATATAAGGCCTTTTTTAAAGACCCTTTCATCCCAACCAGCATCCACCTCCTTTTCCCTTCCTATAAATGGTAATTACACATTTATTTATTCTGTGTCTTCTACCAGAGGGCGTGATCCTATCACCTTTCAGAGGTCTGGCATTTTGAATAAGGCACACACAACCATAAAAAATGGTTGTGTACTTACCCATACTTACCCATTCTTAAAGAAAAAAATAGAAATTCTGCATGTTTCGAAATAGGGACATCCGAAAAGGAACTTTCGGATGTCCCAATTTCGGAAAGCAGAGTTTCTAAGCAGGGACAACGATAAAAAAATACTTAATCTTACCATGAGACCACCACTTACCATTTACATAGTGGGTAGAATGGAATATAAGCCAATTTACATCTCTGCCAGCTCTCGCTGTCAGTCATATCTCCTAGTGCCATGAATCTACATCAAATCTTAGAAAGGGGTTGACTAGTCAGAAAAGTTTTCTGGTCCAGAGCAATGACATCCATAAAATGTATGAGAGATGGAGGGCCTGATTCAGAGGTCCGTGTGTTTCTATTGTGCATGCGTACTAACTATATTTACGCAATTGACGTTGAATATATACGTGGAAGTGCCTTACGGACGGACCTGTGAATCGCACGTTGGTACATACGTCCGGATAGGCGACGCAAAAAATACGCACGGGAGAATTGAAATAAAAATGGCCAAGGGGACATTTAAATGAAGAAAAAATGGGCGTGATTATTATGATACACATGTACGGAGGACATATACGCAAGGGACTGCGCACGGAAAGTTACAAGTGGTCTATGAATGGAAGTCTCTGAGAGCACGGCCGAGAAAGGGGAGTGTCTTGGGTGTGAGGGGGTTTGCCCTGCACCGACCGTGCGTATAATTGCGGCCTGATCTGGAAATGGATCTCTGGATACAACCCGGGAGTCAGCATTGTGCTCTACAACTCCGAGGAGGGGAGTTCAAGTTGACGATCAAATACTCACTTTGAAATAAAGAAGTCAATGAATAAAAAAAACCTTTTAGACTGCAGAGAGGTGCAAATGAAACATGCAACTGTTCCCATCTCTCATCATTACGGTATTTATAAAAATGTAACAGGTTATATTTCCTTCTGCAAGTCAACGTCTGCATAAAAGTTTACGGTGATATTAAAACTCTTTCATGTTATTTATTGATATTCCCATTTATATAACTGTGGCATCCTCTAACAGGCTTGTTGCCAATTACAGTATTTAAATGTGAACTTGCGCTGGTGCATAATCCTCAGTAATCTATCAAGGCTTTAACAGACTGAAATTAAAGTTTATCTTCAAATCCCCCCCAAATTATTTTTTTTTAGCATCTGTAAGTTGCGTTTGGTAAACTCTGAAGCAGATTTAAGATTTATACACTTGGGGGTTTGAAAATAACACTAGTGAAAGTTCAGACAAACCCTTATATGTTATCCTTATGATAACAAATCAATGAAAACGCCTTCATTGAAACAGCTTATAGATTCCCTGCAGAATAGCCATGACTTATCGGTCATTCAGGGAGCGGGTGGTGGGGAATTAATTTTATGAAGCGCTATGTGATCCGATGGTGCTATATAAACACTTGTTAATATATAATAAATAATAATTGTGCAATTAGCACTTTTGCCTTCTGAAATGTCCCACTCCATTGTCTAAATTTTTTTTTTTACCAAGATGCAATACTGGATCCAGGCAGGGCCAGATTAACAATGGGGCTAATGGGACGGCAGTCCCATGCCTCCATCTGAAAATAGGCCCTTACACACAGTAAGAAAACTGTAGAGTTCTGTGGGTGCAGGGTGGGCAGCTGCGACGGGCCCCCTCTCCTCCAGGCCCCATAGTAGTTGCAGCCCTTGCTGCAGGTGTAGTTGAGCGCTCCAATGATCTGTCTTTCAGCAGCTTTGCTGCAATGAAGCGATAACCACCATCAGTTTTCAGTAGATTACAATGAGACATAATCGTTCCAGCGACTGATGTGTCTCTGAAGACTCCAACGATGACAGGTTGGATTTCTTCATCCTTACCCTAACCATCTCCTTCCCATAACCTAACCTTAAGCCCTCCCCTAACCCTAACCATCCCCCTTTTGCAGCCTTACCTTAACCCTCTCCTAACCCTAACCACCCTCATACCACAGCTTTACCTTAACCCTCTCCACAGCCTAACCTTAATCATCCCCCCTAACCTTCTCCTCACCACAGCCTATACCTAATCATTCCTATACCACAGCCTAACCTGAACCCTTTCCTCACTGTAGCCTATCCCTAAGCATCCCTATCCCACAGCCTAACCTTAATCATCCTCCCCTAACCCTCCCCTCACCACAGCCTATCCCTAACCATACATGGCAACGGGTATCTTGTCCATATAACAATCTATATTGTACCATTTCTGATATAGAATAATTAGTTATGAAAAGCCTGACAACACTGATACAGCCATAATTATTCTGTCAGTTGTATCAGTGTTGTAAATGGAATTGCCGCAACGGCAACTTCATCCCACTGCATGGGGTTCTGGCGGAAGTCTGTACAAGCAAGGGAAGTGCTTCCCTAAGTGCTCATTTCCTCATTGGGCCAGATCCGAAGCTACGTCCGCTAGCGTATTTACGCTAACTGGAGACATAAAAACGTAAAATGCACTGCGTCTGTGCAAGATGTTACGACCCATAACTCTGAACGTACGTGCCAGCCTAGTCTCAACAGCGTAACTTTCAGCCATACGACACCCGTAACTGCACTTCGGAGGCGGGGTGAGCCATTTAATTCGTACAGTGTGGCGTGCTTAGGAGCGTAAGTACGTGCAGCCTGTACGTACGACAGTAGTTACGCTTTGAAAAGCGTAAAACGGCATAAGTACGTAGGAGCGAGGGGAGTGTCTAGAAAATACGCTACGCGTTGAAATGTAAAGGGAACGAAGGTCTGGATCTGGCCCATCCACTCAGAGATCTGAATGAGGCTCATTCGGATCTTAGAATCAGGTCCAATATCAAGAATACGATCTAGCCACTTCTGATTGGCTGCCTGCATAATAACTCTTTCGTCTAAGAAAAAGTTTTCGGTTAGCACCGGTAATTATAAATTACCGTATTTCCCCACGTAAAAGACGCACCGTTTTTGGAAAAATATGGTGTCCAAAAACAGGGTGCGTCTTATACAGGGGGGTTACCAGTTTAGCATCCAGTCGCAGCTCCGCTGGTCTGAAGTCAGACTGCGGCTGGATGCTAAAATGAAGTCCAGACTGCAGCTCCCTCCCCTCCAATGTTTTCTTACCTTTAAGGATCATCCACTGCGCGGGACTGCTGCCACGATATGAAGTCCCGCGGTGGCCGAGACTGGGATATGAAGTCCCGCGGTTACAGCCTGTGACTGCGGGACTTCATTTCCCAGTCTCAGCCACCGCAGGACGTCATATTCTGGCCGCAGTCCCGCTCGCTGGATGATCCTGAAAGGTAAGAAAACCTGAAAGGGGGGCTTTTCCCCATGTACAAGATGCACTTTTAATTTTGGGACCCCAAAATTAAGGTGCGTCTTATACAGGGGTGCGTCTTGTACATGGGGAAATACGGTAAGCAAGTTTCAGTCAGTTATTCAGGTAGATTATTTCTCATTATGGCACACCAGAAAATTCCAATTTTATATACGCAAACAATACACGTGAGGGATTTGTGTTTAATCACATCTTGTAATAAACTGCAAACTTAGTATGAACTAATAACGCAGCAAAGACAATATTGTCTGCCTGATATTTTATTACATTACATTGTGTGCAAGTATTATTAATTATTACTATTATTAACCTTCCTTTATACAACGCCAGCATATAATCAATGCAACAATAAAACAAGACAAAGGATGAACAGACTTTCGCATTAATAATTCATTGCAAAAATGCTTCTTAAAGCTTTCAAACCTTCATGTGTTTATTTGTCGTTTTTTTTATTATTTTTCTGGGCAGAATTTCGGTGGCGCTGCTTGGTCAACGCGAGGTAGTGTCGTCGATACTCGATCTGTTGGAAAAAACAAACATACTTTGGTTTAAGATATGTCCCCTCCATCCGTCATTAAAGTGATATATAGATCCCACTGCGAATTTCAAACCTTGGAGACGATTTAACCAAGGCTGCAAATCATCATCGACTGAGCAGGTAATTAAAATTCAACAGTTAGACCATCAGTAAGCACCATAGCTGAAGGCGAGTGCTGGGAATTCGTTTAAAGGTGGATATTTGCAAGACTACAATAGAGAGCAGGAAAGTTGATGAAGAAATACATTTTTGATGCTACTGTGATTTTGCTCACACACACACACTCACACACACACATACACACACACATCGCAAACACACACATCGCAAACACACACATATTGTTATAAGCACTGCAAACAGACAATGCTTACACAGAGTTGCTGAACCATCTTGCTATTCTTTATTGTCAGGATAAGGCATACAGCAGTTGGTAAAGTCCAGCATTTAAACATAATCAGTAATATATACAGCAGGGTTGCCGACTCTCCCAGAATGTCCGGGAGACTCCCGAAATTCGGGCAGTACTCCCGGTATCCGGGGAGAGCCAGCAAATCTCCCGCAAGTGACTTGAGGCCCGTGGTTTTACTGAAACCATGGCCTCAAGTCCTGCCCCCCTGCCTAGCAACACTAGTATACTAGTGTTGCTAGGCACAGGAAGGGACTTGATGTCGCAATTTGCGGCATCAAGACCCGTCCCGACCCCTATTTCAATTAAAAACGGGTCAGCATGAGCAAAGGGGCGGAGCCTAATGACGCAATTTGCATAACTGCGCCATTAAGCCCCGCCCCCTCCTTGCGTCACTAGCTTCTCTCCGGGATCTCCCCGGAGAGAAGCTGCTAAAAGTCGGCAACCATGATATACAGTCCCAGGTCCCTGCAGCTAACTAATACACAGTTTCCCCCCTCTGGTAACCCAGTGGCAAATACAGGATCTTGAAAGGGGGGTTTCAAATGCGTGTAATACATGTGGGGTATATTATGGCATACATATGACAGGAAGCCATAGTTGCATGCAGGAAGCGGGGATTTACAGTGCGATTTATGCAAATTGCGTCATTAAGCCCCGCCCCTGACTATCAATTACCCCTTTCAGGGCTTCATAGGGATGGGGGTAGGGCTTGATGATGCAATTTAGATTCCCTGCCCCTAGCAACACTAGTAAACTAGTGTTGCCAGGCAGGGGAGCAGGACTTGAGGCCGTGGTTTCATGGAAACCATGAGCCTCAAGTCCCTTGCGGGAGATTTGCCGGGTCTCCCGGTAAACTGGGAGAACTGCCTGAATTTCGTGAGTCTCCCGGACATTCCGTGAGAGTTGGCAACTATGACATATGACAATCCCAGACCCACAATATACCCTACATAAAATTAAAATTACCCCTAACTTAGAAGTGTGTGTATATATATATATATATATATATGTTAGGGAATTAGACTGTAATGCGGCAGAGGTTTATGTGAAGGACTATTTAAAATTGTGAAGAGCTACTCTTAATTCTAGTATCCTCTATCAGTTTTCTACAAAAAAAAAAAAAAAGTAAAATGACAATACTGATAATATGATCGTATTATCTGACTGCCAAGACATCTCAGAGCGCATTACACAATGGTCCAGAGCTTGTGTCAATGCTTATGTACTGTTGAATTTGTTGTGACCCATTCACCATCCCCCACCTGCTTCCCTATTGTAGCATAGGCCATAACCATCTTCCTCTATGTCAGCCTGCCCCACATGGCCACGAAGCTTTTTTGAATTTTTTTTTACAAATATTTGCAATATGGGAGGGTTTCTGGGTAACCAAAAAGCCCCCCCCCCCCGGGTGCACCACTGTTAAATCGGCCTTTCAGCTGACGTCAGTTGCCTCGCCCATAGCACTAACCAGCTATTTAAGATCTCCTTCCCAGTTCTAACTAATTAGACTCAGGTCTTCCACCTGTGTGAGGCTTAACCCTGTCTGTAGCTGCAGGCTGTAGACTCCCAGCAATATTAAGTCTCTATGGACAGTATTCACAGATCCGGTGTGAGTTACCCGTCCTGCCTCTCTTTTTAGGTTCCTTATGACACTCACGAGTACCATAGGGCTACCTTAACTAACAGTGCAATGTCCGCACAGACATTGGGCCAGATCCAGAACAACGCTTGTGAGTGAATTTACGCGTGGCGGAGACATAAAATCGCCTTTTGGTAAGTACTGCGCCTGCGCACCATAGAAAATACGCTCAGTAACGTAGCGAAATTGTGAACGTATGGGCCATTCACGTATGTGTCACGTAAATACTTACGTGTGGGCGTGCCAATTTTACGTTAGTACAAAATACGTCTGAATTACATTAAGTAGGCGGGGGGTGGTATTTAAAGTGTACAGTATGGGCGTGCTTAGCTGCGTAAATACATGTTGCCCATACGTACGTGTGCGGATCACTGCGGTTACATTGGCAAAAGTTAAGGTAGGGTTTGGAAAGCGTATCTTGACAAAATACGTACATTCAAGGGGTGTGCCGAGGGGAGTGTACAGAAGGTACGCACGCGAAAATACGCTACGCGAATAAACGTACGGCAAACGTAGTTCTGGATCTACCTCATTGTCGCTATCTGCCGCCCCCCGCCCTCCTGGCTAATCTAAATCCCTCCCACTTCTACCTAATCCCTCCCCGAGGCAGCATTACCCTGCCTCTTTCTACCTAAAATACTCTGTGTGGTCTTTAAAGGCCATCTACGTACCGAACTGATACTACACATGCGTAGTAAGCCCTTTACTAAGGCCTATATTGCTCACCTGTGGAGCTTACCTGCTCACCCCCCCCCCCCCCCCCACCCACACGA
>WWET01001490.1:187576-201668 GCA_011038615.1 Limnodynastes dumerilii
CAGGCACTATAGACTTTCTTTTCTTATATTAAATGGCTCATCCTTTGTTTTTATTTAACATGTAAGATAGAGCTTGTACCTGAGTGACATTCATACGGCATCTATGAATAATGATAGCTAATATGCACGGAAAAGAAGCATTTCAAAAGACTTTAATTTCACTCTAATTACACCAATACATTTCACTGCAGACAGGTGCATATTAAACTATTTCATTGACAAAAACAATATTTCTCAGACAAATGGTTACATTTCTCATTAAAAATATCAGATTATTCATCCATCTTTAATAGACAGTAAACAAACAAGTCAAAAGCGCATACATTTACTATTTGAAATCATATTTTCTGTTACAATTTTGCTGCTAAATGACCTTAGCGCTGAGTTCATTTGAATAACGTACTTATTTTTAGCCGGATTTAGAACTCTGTCGCCAATTCAGTCTGAGATTCGTCATCAGTAGCAGCGGTGGAGTTTGGATGGAGGAACTGCATGGTCCTATGTCAGGACATAACATCCTGAACATCTACGCATCAGTCCCACAAAAAATGGAGTAAGCGCATAAATTAAATTAGCATGTAACTCCTTACCGTATGATTTACATACCTGTCCCTCCCACCACGCATAAACATTGCACACATGAGACCTTATCCAGACTTAAGATTGACTTAGCTGCCTTAACGTTTCCTTGCGTATCTCTGGTTACACGTAATTCCTTGCTGTACATAAGTGCCTAACCCAATGTAATTGCCTCCCTCTGCCCACAATGCGTATATTTGGCTTGCGTAAGAATGTCACACCCTATCGTACGGAGTTACGTACAAGTTTAGTACGATCAGATTTACGATGAGTAAGTGCAGTGCATTCCCACAGCCACTTACGCATGCCGAATACATAAATTGGCTGTCATTATTAAGTCTGGATCAGGCCCTATGGTGTCCTGTCCCAATCCACCATTGGAGTGCTGAAAGCCTCATGGGAACACTTGCACACTCGCTATTTGCGGTCATTTTCTGCTCGCACGGAGTGGAAAACGATCGTATTTAAAGACAATATGGAGGAGCGCTGGAGAAAAACCAAAGAATCTCGACAGGTTATAATAAAATAAATATAAATTTATTAAACACATTAATTAAAATATAAATAAAACATAAGGTATTTATGCATCAATAGTAGCACTCAAAATGATGTGTATGCACATTCACATTGTGCATCATCAACGATATAGTACAGCTCAATTAGTGGTTTTGCCTGGGTTTATTTAATGATTTTGCCTTGTGGTGGTTAATGATCCAATAATTCGATTTGATATAAGGAATATGGATTGTGTATATATGTTTAGGAGTCCCACAGTATGTGGTTGTCAAAGGCGTTTGGGTCACCACACACTTTTACAATGGACCAGCTCTATGACGATAAACATGTGCAGAATATCGGGGGACATGCGGCTGTTGGTACTCATGCGTCCTGCTAGTTCAGTGCACACTCGAGGATGGAAATCGCAAGCTTGGTACAGAAGTAGCATCCGTTCCAATAATAAACTGGTAAGTGGGGATCAGAGACCCAGAAGGCTGTGTGTTACATGCGTCTCGCTGCTGTAGACCACGGTAGGCACGGGGTGCTTGACTCCTGAGACAATGTAATAGATGGTTGTGTGTAAGAAGTCCGAATCCGCTCCTAAGGAACGTGAGTCACAGATTGTGTGCAGGAATAACGTCCGTTCCAGTATGGATGACTGCCTGAGTGGGAGGCAGAGACTCAGTGGTCTGTGAGGCAGCCGTGGATTCACAGTCTTAATGCAGGCATTAATAAGGTGCAGGTGGAGGCACAAATTCCCCATGGGGGTAGTAGACCGTTCCAACACCACACTTGTATGGATCCAAGCAGTTCTTTAAGCTGTAGAAGGCAATTATACCAAGCAATTCGAGCAGAGGATACGGATGATGCGTCCTTGACGCGTTTCTTTGTCGGGCTGACAGTTTCCTCAGAAGGGGTAATGGAGGGTTCCTAGGGAATCCCTTTATATATGCTTAATTACCTTAATTAGTTACCATGTGTGTGCACATCAATTTAGAACCTGTCGAGTTTCAAATGACTAAACATCAAAATGAATAGAGAGAAAGTTTAAACGTTCTAACTAATTATAACAGTTTTTAGTAGTCTTTAACCACTTTTTACAATTTTGGTCAGATTATAACAGTTTTTAACAATTTTTAGCACAATATTTAGCAATTATTAACTGTATGTTTTAAGTATCCAAAGCAAAGTAACAATTTTGAAATGTTAACCCTATGTGGGAATTAAATTACGAATAGAACTTCCCAGTTAGTAGGTGATAGAATTATAAAAGTAAAATGAAACAATTCTGAAATATATTGAACAGAATATTTGCAAGACACAGAGATATAATATGAGTTGTAAAAGAAAACTATCAATCTCTTCAAGTCTCAGTTTAACTGAGTGGCCACTCCATGTGCAGACAGGGTGTAGATTTACCGGGCTCCAGATTAATAAAAAATACAATTATAATGATCAATATGGTAAGCACAACAGGGGATAGGAACTGATGAATTAATGTACTTAATATCTCATCTGTACATGTATAAGTCTACACATACATATAGATAGTACTTATAATGAATATGTAATATAAAATATAAATGTAAAAAATATATGTAAAAAATTCTTCTATTCCTTCAAAATAAATAAAAATTCATCAAAATAAATAAAATAAATTGTAATGTTTCAGCATATGTTTATTATGCCCATAGAAAGAAAAAGGCTAAAAAATAAAGATAAATGGTAAAATAAAAAATCTAGATCAATTCATTCGTTCATGCCCCCTGGCCTGGGTAAAGTGTTTGAAGCTTGTGGATCCAGTATGCTTCTCTGGAGCACAGGCGCTGATATCTGTCACCTCCTCTGATGGTGGAGGGTACAACCTCAATGCCGGCTATCTGTAGGCAGGAGGCATTGGAATTCCAACATTTGGCGAAATGCGTGGCTATGCTACTTTGCAGATTTTTGTTCAGAATATCGCGCCTGTGCTCCAGAGATCTAAGACGTAGGGGACGTGTGGTACGTCCCACGTACTGTGTCCCACATCTGCAATTCAGCAAGTAAATCAAATATGAACTCTGACAATTAATAAATGCCTTAATAGGGTAAGATTCGCCCGTGATATGTGACCTAAATGTTTTAACCTTATTATAGATAAAACTACAGGTTAGGCACCTCTTATTACTACACTTGTAATATCAACTATCTTGGGTAGATTCCATTTTTGTGTTACAGTAGTTTGTACTTTCTGGGATTTGTTACCATAGAAACTAGGTGCCAGAAAATTGCCCAAGTTTTTAGCCTTTCTAAATGTCACTTGGGGGTTAGCTGATAGACAGGATTTTAAAATGGGATCATAAAGAAGAGTTTGATAGTTCTGTTTAATAATATTGGTAATTTTATTTGCAGCACAATTAAATCGTGATACAAAAGTTGGAAGAGTCTGTTTGTTATTCTTCTTCTTTCTATTTTGAGGTTGTGATTCCAACAGAGAGGACCTATCCAAAGATGCCACATCATGAAAGGCCTCTTCAAGCAGAGAGTCAGGGTAAGACTTCTCTTGAAAAGTCCTTACCAGACTCTCTGCCTGTGGTCTAAAAATCTCATATGTGGAACAGTTGCGCCGTAAACGAATATTGGTGAGCCAGGATTTTTTGTGGTTGCTACTAAACTCTAAAAAATTATTGCAATCTACTGGTTTGTGAAATGTGTGGGTAGTGATGGCAGAATCCTTAATCTCAACTGTGATATCCAGGAAATGAATTTTCACTGGATTCATCTCACAGGTGAAACAGGTTGAAAAGATTGGAATTTAAACTTAAAATAAAGTCTCTCACCTCGTCCTCCGACCCGTCCCATATCATAAACAGGTCGTCTATGTAACGGCGATATAGGACGAGGCCTGCCGGAGCTCCGCCTCCCTACACATGTTCCTCCTCAAAGAGGCCCATGTATAGGTTGGCGAAGCTTAGGGCGAACCTTGTCCCCATCGCCGTTCCATGGATTTGACTTATGTATTTGGCGAATGTCATGAGAATGGCAATTAACTTGTCTGAAAGTCTTAGAAACAATTCCAAGTTTTATGTATGTGCTGACACATAGTGTTATATAATGTTTGTTTGGAGCGCCTGACCTCTCTTTTGCTCCTTACAATTCCAATTTCAGCCGGGGCCAGGTACAAAATACTGAAGGTCTCTGGAAAAGACAGGACTAACAAAGTGTCCCAGACAAACAAGTTATGAAGGTAATGAAGGTAATTCCTAGATGGAGCCAGGACAAAGTGAAGACTTGATAACAAGAGATTTCAAGATGGAATCAGGACAAAAACATGGAAGAACATCCACAGCTAAAGACAAAGTTGGACCATACAACTAGCAAAATAACATAGCAATGTCCACTGGAAAGGAAGCTCTTTTACAGTGCAGGTCAGGCTGTACTTGATGGCGTCACATCCTGTATTTGGAACACAAGCTGTCTGCTCATGCTTCCTGTATTTGGAACACAAGCTGGTCTGCTCATACTTTCTGTACTTGGAACACAAGCTGGTCTGCTCATGCTTCCTGTATTTGGAACACAAGCTGGTCTGCTCATGCTTCCTGTATTTGGAACACAAGCTGGTCTGCTCATGCTTACTGTACTTGGAACACAAATTGGTCTGCTCATACTTCCTGTTCTTGGAACACAAGCTGGTCTGCTCATGCTTCCTGTATTTGGAACACAAGCTGGTCTGCTCATACTTCCTGTATTTGGAACACAAGCTGGTCTGCTCATGCTTCCTGTATTTGGAACACAAGCTGGTCTGCTCATCCTTCCTGTATTTGGAACACAAGCTGGTCTGCTCATACTTCCTGTACTTGGAACACAAGCTGGTCTGCTCATGCTTCCTGTTTTTGGAACACACGCTGATCTGCTTATACTTCCTGTATTTGGAACACAAGCTGGTCTGCTCATGCTTCCTGTATATGGAAATCAGGCTAACTTGCACACAAGGGCAGATCAAGCAAAAGCATTTCTAAATGCAAAAGGTGTCATAGCTCCATTGCTTTAGCTTATTAGCTAATGTCGCAAAGTGTCGAGATCCATACGTCCTAACTAGGACACTGTACTGCATTGCTTTGAAAACATATGTGCAGCATGTTCCCATAGTGGATACCACAATTCATATCAATTAGGGTGTGTAGTGAACCTGAATTCCCAAATAGGCAGCTCCTTCCGAACCTGAATTACCAAATAGGCAGCTCCTTCCTCCAATCGTTCCTCTTTATTTTTCCATAAGTCATATTATATTATAAAAAAATCATGGTTGCTGACTTCCTTTCTCGTCGCCTTCTTTTCATTCATTTAGGGGATCTTAGCGGAAAGAAAAAGGGGGGTGGGGTTTGAATACATGATTTTATTTAAATCCTGAAATGAATCACCGCACCCTGCCTATCAATTCATGTCATCAAGCCCCCCCCCCCACTCTTGAGGCAGTAATTTTGATTAACTCATGGTCTTATTCCTATTGCGGGAGACTTGGGGTCAGATTTACTAAGCTGTGGGAAAAGAGATGTTGCCCATAGCAACCAATAACATTTTAGCTCTCACTTTCCTATTACATACTAGAAAATGTCAGCTAGAATATGATTGGTTACTATGGGCAATATCTGCACGTTTCCTTTCCTGCAGCTTAGTAAATATGGCTCCTGATGTCTCTTTTAGGATACCCGGAGTTATGCCTGAATTTCGGGAGTTGATACTATGTTAAAATTCATACAATTTCATAGGGTATCAATGAGATAACAGTAGGTTAAAAATAAAATAAAATAAAATGATTTAATCCTATTCATACCTAAAAAAAAAATCCTTAAAACTTCAGACTAATTTTCTATTGTATTACAAAATATAAAGAAAGGCGGCTAAACCTCAATACAACTGGCTGGGAAAATTTTTCCTTTAATGATATATAAAATTATACGGGATTAAACTATGCAATTTATTTCATTAGAATATAATATGTAGCATTTGAAATCTTTGTACTCTTGAATTTCAATGCAATCTAGTTGTAAGCGCACGTGTTCCTTTGTTGCAAGTGACGTCAATGGAGAATTGATAGGTCATGGTAACAACCATTAACATATAATATGTAGCGTTTAAAATCTTTATACTCTACGTTAATGTAAAATGGATTTTGTAAAGACACGACACTTTTGTTGCAAATGATGTCTATTGAGCTTAATAGTGGTGGCAGCAGCATTGTTTTGCCAATGCGGAAATTTTTTTATTTTGTCCCAATGTTGACCTTTGGGAGAAAATTCCAGGGGCCAAATTTACTAAGCTGCAGATTTGGAAATATGGAGATGTTGCCAATAGCAATCAGTCATATTCTAGCTGACATTCTCTAGTATGCAATAGGAAAGTGAGTGCAAGAATCTGGTTGGTTGCTATGGGCAACATGTCCATAGTTCCAAATCCGCAGCTTAGTAAATCTGGCCCCAGATCTTCATGTATTCCGATGGTTATCGTGTGGCTTTGGACATCTAAAAGGTAATGGACACCATATAGGGTTGTAGAAATGTGTTTCAGCATTTTTCTTTTTTTTAGCCCTCTTCGTGCCCACAGAGAATGAATCAGAATTCAAAACAGGAGCATGAATAGGAACACTAGAAGCTAGAAACTTGAGGCTATGATCAGCAAAGATGCTATCAGCTGACAGCTATTTAAGGGGAGAGCCATATACCCATTGGCTGCTAAATGCACACAACCAATTCCTCAGCTAGGGCATCCCAGCTGCGAGGTAATCAGCTAGGATCTCTAGCAAGAAGGAATACTGCAGGGGAAACATGAACCGGAGTACCCTGCTACAATACAATGATATTACACGCTGCTGCCATATTGCAGCGTGTAACAGTGTATTTATATCTAATGCGAAATGAGCCAGTACACATTTAATGTTATAAATACAATTGCTCCGTTGTAGGTAAACAGCCCACAGACATGCCACCAGTTCCTTATATGCCCCACTAGAGGCCATTTTATACCCAACTGTAGTGCTAGAAGAAGAGAGCCTGTCTCAGGTAATAACCTGACTGGGCTGCTGGTAAAGGTGGCGACAGTGACTCCCATTGAATACTCCCACATAAATATAGTTACTGTGGCTCCCAGACTCCAGACATTCAGAGATTCCAGGGGGTATATTTACTAAAGTCGATTTTGCCAAAAAAGACGAAAGTCCCGGGACTTTAGCCTTTAGCAAAATCGACCAGGCAAATATCACTGGACAGAAATCGTCCAGATGTTTGCCATATAAAAAATACAATTCGCCTTATTCACTAAAGGCGATTTGACTAAATCGCCTTTAGTTCGTCGGCAAAGCAACGAAAATCAAAGTACCCCACACCGTACCAGAAAAACACGTCAATATATTTGACATGTGTTTTTCTATGTCCCAAAGCCAAGCACAGCATGTTTGGAATACTTAGCATGCCTGCGCTGATAGAACTACAAGGCTCAGCATTGCTGAGCCTTGTAGTAATATCAGCGTCAGCATGCTGCGCTGTATCCGGTGCAAAGATAATAAGACAGTGTCCAAAAACATACACAAATACATTAACATACATGTGTGCCCAAAATAAACATTTACAATGCATTATATTGCCCCCTGCTCTATAAAATTACCCCAGGTGGCCACACCGTTTTGTAATAAATGTCTTGTAAACTAATGTGTGTTGCATAAAGTAAATAAAAATATTTCAGACTCACCGTTTAGCTGTCACCATTCTTGGGAATAGTTGCTTGTAGTTTCTTCTTTCTTTGCAGTTAATCTATTCCAGTTGCTTGAAGAATCTTGTCTGCTTGCTTGAAGATGATGTTCTGGTCCTTTCTTCAGATCTCTGCCTCTTCTGGAAATTGACCCGATGACAGGCTCCCTCCTCTTCTTCTATGCCACTACTAATAACCATTCGGACACTAGAGGGCACCCTGTTATAGAAATGATGACGTCATAAACACTAGAGCACTCACTAGAGCCCCCTAATGTAAATGACGTAGTATTTTCTATAAAAGGGTGCCCTCTACTGACCGAATGGTTATTAGAGGAAAACCACAGCGATTTATCCCTTGAAAAATCGATGCATATCGACGGGGATTTAAAAGCGTGTTTAAAAAGCTTCGGTTAGTAAATACCGCAATTTTAGCTAAAACATCATCGGAAAATCGTGGTGAGATATATCGATTTAAAATCGCTTTAAAATAAACGACTTTAGTAAATATACCCCAGGAGAGCAGGCAAATCTCCCGAATTTAAGCTTGAGGCTATGATTTTATGCAAATAATGGAATCAAGTCGTTCATTTAGGCGTTATTAATAATATGCCAGTGATTAGGATTAGGCCTCCTTATTGTTTATTTAACAAAATGTAAGTTTAATATATTTTGATTTATTTATAAATATGGTGAGAGAAGAAACAATAGTGCCCCGCTTAGGCCATATTGGAGACCATCACGTGGTTATACGTATTAGGCCTTAGCTTGGGTCAACTGTGACATTATGCAATGACCTGGTGTCTGGTGATGACTCACATTTACAAAAGCCTTTTACGGGCCCATAGCAAGAGTGTATTCTGCTTCCTCTTAAATACAGACTTGTATTGATCATTGCTCCAAACCCTCAAAGCGCCAAGCAATATTTACTTGTTTGCCAACCAAGGATCGTTTCTCACCCTCTAAATTGGCAGGATTGAAATAGTTCTTGTCAGGGATTTCTAAGAATAGAAGATCTTATTGGCGTTTGGCATCTAAAGTCATCGCAATTTACTGTGTCTTATCTCCTGATTCATCAGCCACAAACAGAGGCAATTTCTAGCATAGTTACAGTATTTTATGACGAGTGTAAATTATACAGTGAGTGCCGCTGAGTCAGAGAGCGTTATGCTAATGATTCCTTTTTATTTTTTATTTTTTTTCACCCCATTAAGGAGACTGTTGTATGCAAATGATAGAACTACTTCTGTTGGGTGATCTTGCTAACAGGGACTTGTATCTAAATGCCTAAACGTATCATGATTATATTTTGCACCACACAGAACAACAACCGCTATAAACTATGCAATCTACAGAGAATGTAATTGGTTTTGCTGCTTATTTTTAATTTGCATTTTGGCTCTTGTCATAATTATATCCCTGGTTTTAATGCATACTGTATCTTTCCTGGCGGATTTACAAGACTATTTTTAGCTTGCTTGCAGTCGTGGTTTAAACAGACCATAGCATTCCTCTGTAGTGTTTACCAAAACTGTATATTGACCTCTCAAGACCACAATGTATAGACTGGATCCAGAGTTCTGCTTCTGGAACCGGATCTTCTGCCACCATTAGAGTTCCAATACCGGTTTGCCATCAGATCCACAAAACTTCTGACAGCAGGTCCTTACCTTTAAATTTCCATGCCATTCCCATTATTAACGCTTATTTATTTAAACAAATAGTTTATAGCAATTTATATTAGACATTCACATCAGTCCCTGCCCCTATTGGAGCTATATACTAAGGTCCCTAACACATACATACATACATACATACATACATACATACACACCCAGACTAGGGTTCATTTTAGTCAGCAGTCAGTTAACCTACCAGAATGTTTTTGGTGTGTAGGAGGAAACTGTAGCCCCTGGAGGAAACCCACACAGACATGGGGAGAACATACAAACTCCACACAGATAAGTAAGATTTAATAATATGGGTTAATACTGTTTACATTTCTGCAACTTGCCATTTATACAAGAAGTTGCCTCTATTGCTGACTTGACACATTGTAACTTGGGGTTGTATAGGTTCTACCCCCTAGGAGAATATTCATAGATATGGATCTCCCCTATTGAAAGCAATAACATACTGTTTTATTTTTCTCTTATATTACGCATAGGCTGAAACGAAAACTAGAACTTACACTTCTGGATTAATATGTTTGTTGTGCCTTCTGTGTTCTATGTAAGGAATTAGGACCATATTCACACTTAAGAATGATACGAGAACCATAGGTTTACCTTATCTTACCGTGCAGAGTTTCCTTTGCCTCCCCCCTGCCCTCCCGGCTAATCTAAATCCATCCCCTCTCCCACCTCAATCTAAACACTCCCCGAGGCGGCTTAAGGGCGCCTCTTTCTACCTAAACTACTCTGGTCTTTAGGTGTGAATATGGGCCTAGGTTCGTAAAGTGCTGTGAGGCACAAGTTCTACTCACTGAGCCACCATACTTCCAATGGAAAATGGGGAGGGTGTGGAAATTAGGGCTTAACCAAGCCTGTACTGTACAGTCTACATACCACCCGTACGGTCTTCACTCTTTGCCGGTGAAAAACATCCATTATGCAGGAGTCTGGATCCAGTCCCTGCTGTGTTCGGAGTTTCAAAGTCAGATCCTAGCTGTGTCCTGAGATCCTACCTTAAATTTTCTGCACCATCCTCACTTAGGACCGGATCCAGGTCTCCCGCACGCTTTCTGTACATGGTCTGAAAGTCCTCATGGAAAAGGGGAGCCCCAACTACTAAATCTGGATCCAGTCCAGAACTCATATTACCATGACACAGTTGTACTCCAGTTCTTAACAAGTGCCATCTGGCCCATTGCTCTTCTGGCAGTCATCCTATTGGTTCCTTGACCCCCTTCTGATACCTCCATCCTCTGATTGGCTCCTGGACCATTCCACTATTAGCATTAGAATTTATTGCACCATTGAGCATTTTTTGGCGTTACTCTGGGGTTTACCACATGGGTGGCCTTAAACCATTGCACTGAAGGATGTGTTGTCTCAGCCTACTACACATAGCATTTACACACAGCAAGCGGCCTTTTCATGTCTCAAATGTACCTAATGTAATGGACAGTTTAACACCTTAGTTAATAGATTTCTGCTGACAGCCAATGTGCACAATATTGTTTTAAAGAGGCATTTGGGAGCACTTAAAACAATGGAGGTTGTTAAGAATGCCAGGCACCATCTTCATGCACTTAGCAGAATGTTTATACAGAGTCTCTCTTACGTTCTTTTTTTCCTAAATATTTTTCATCCCTCCCCCTTATAAAAATAGGGAATTGGAACCAGTCTTCCTTAACGGGGACATGTTCCAATCAATAAGAAAATAGGATTTTGCGTCCGAGCATGTGCATACAACACAATTTCGGTATGGATTCAGACTTTCTCTATTGATTTGAATAGTGACACATTTCCAACAGCAGGGTGGGTACAAGTGCTAGCGGAAGGCAATAGTAAAATGCTGGCCTGCCTGATGCATGCTGCACTCACTATCCAGTTTTCTAATAGGGGCATCAGTTTGCTTAAGTGCAAGTGAAAGAGACTGGCCTGCTCTCTCTCATGGAAGGCTGAACAAAGCTGGGACTTGGCACTGGATCTGCACCGGAGCTTAGAGTGCAGCCAGGGCCAGATTAAGAATGGGGTTAAGGGGACTACAGCCCCAGGCCTCCATCTGAAAATAGGCCCCCAGACATACTGCAGGGACTTCGGGCCTGATCCAGACCTATGAAGCTGGCATGCGCCGGTCAGATGTTGGTCGGCGTAACTACGGCAACGCCCGATCGAGGATCGGGCATCCGTAGTAACAGCTGAGGGGGCGTTCCTCGTTCTTACTATGCAAAGGTTAGTGTAGGTAGGCAGGGGGAAGTAGGGTAATGTGGGAGGAAGGGGTTTTGCTAAATACGCTCCGGTCCCAGTGTATTTACCCTCACTTATGCCGGCTGAAGTTAGGGTAGCTTTCAACCGGCGTAAGGGAGGGTTAATACGCTGGGACAGGGGGAGTGTCGGGGGGAGTGCATGCCGATACGCTGTACTTTAGTAAGCACAGCGCATCGGCGTAGGTCTGGATCAGGCCCTTCCTCCTCCAAAGTATACTATATAATATAGTTCCTTGGTCATTTTCAATCCCAGGCCCACATGGCCCTCAATCCAGCCCTGAGTGCAACAAAAATTTAAGTCAGTTCAGGATTTTTTGTAATATTGTAGGCATTCGGTGCATGCAGAAGGTGCATCGCTCGATTAGACCGGTCCTTCGACTGAAACGGGGATCCCAGCAGAAGGAATCAGTCAGCAGGTAGGGTCTCTTCTAAAATCAGGTTAGTAGTCAAATTTCTGTGTCAGGATCCGACAAGCTCACTGAGGCCCCTGTTCCAATGTCCAAAATGGAAGACAACTTTCTGCATATATTAGGGAATGTGCAATTCAGACCCAGAAAACAGGCACAAGCAATTGTACACAATTCTATTCAGCATAAGGTTTTCTGACATTAGGGTACGTCAGTTGATTGTTTTGGATTTTCGTGCGTCAATAAGAAAGTCTAACCCTGTCTCATGCTTAGTCTTGTTGTTTGTTTCATTTTTATTTATTTGGACTATTAAGGACAGAGGAATAGTGCCATTAAACAGGCATTAGCTCACGCTTGTCTGAAAAGACTAAAATTAACTATTCAAGTATTGCATCTAAATTGCAACCATGACAATATATGTTAATGGTTACAAATAAAGCTTTAATAAAAAAAAAATAAAAAAAAAATGGTACTGGTAGGTGGTCATGTTTTCATTGCAGAAATACCCCCAGTAGAGAAAAGCACAAACAAAAAAACAAATATCTACATTTTCATTAAAAAAAATTTATTCAAACTCTGAATAAGAGATTAAGCTTTGCCTTTGATTAATGCGATGGCATTATGTTAGAAGACTTTTCAATGACAATAAATCAAATTCACCACTACAATCTTAACTGCATGTTTGATTGAAATAACAGCAATTTCTTCAAACAACAATAATGTATTGAGCTATTCCGAAGTCTATTTTTCTCGTACTGGTTCGGTTTTTGATTAAAGTTTGTTTTATTTGCTGTAAATGTGAGTATGTTCTGAAGACGTTCTCGCCCCTTGGTATTTGTTTATGTAGAGCAGTCATGTCAAACTCGCGGCATGTCAAAAAGCTTTTCTTTTGCAGCCCCATCTAACAAAGGGAATGAGGTCCGGCGATTGTTGTGGAAAAGGGCCTGCTATAAGCCGCCGCTGCAGTTACATCGGACAGCTGATAGCAAGCCCCTTTTCAACTGTCCTGTATAACGACCGTTAGCAGGAAACATGGCTATGCAAATGACGCTGACACGCTAGCATTACAGAGAACATGGCGCGCACCACAGAGGAGAGACACGGACGGAAGTAAGGTATAAACAGGGTAGGCAGGAGACTACTGAATGGAGAATTGCTGGAGAGCTAGAGCCATATGAATTGGGAATAATGGGGAGCTGGAGTCATATGAATGGGGATACTGGCAGCTGAAGAGACTTGAATTGGTAATACTGGGAGCTGAAGACACTTGAGGGGGGATACTGGGAGCTGGAGACACATGGTGAAGAACATTGGGGTGTCGGAGACTTGAATGGGAATACTGAGATGGCTGGGGACACATACTGGGAAGAATGGAGAAACATGATGGGGAATACTAGGGAGACTGAAGAGACATGATTGGGAATACTGGGGAGGCTGGAGACACATGATGGGGAATACTGGGAAGTCTGGAGAGACATGATGGTGAATACTGGGGACTGAGACTTTTTATTTTTCTTGCTTCCCACACAATCTTAGACTTTGAGGTTTTGAATTTGACATGCCTGATGTAGAGTATGTGGGGTTGATCCTAAAAAGATAGAAGTCTGCTCCAGAACAAACATTTTGCAATGTCAAAGGTAAACATTTTTTAACATTTATTGCATGCAGGGCATGAACATTGCATTTGTTTTGTCACGATATTCAGTTTTCACCATGATCACCGAACCTTATGTTTTTTGTTTGCCTTTGCCGATCAGATGACCTTCTTTCTGTTCTCTGCACTTTGGACTCACTCCTTGGCTGCTTTATTTAAACCCATCACTCTGCTTTATCTTGTCAGAGCAACAGGTTTCCATTGCCTTCTGATTCATGTACTCAAGCTTCCTTGTGTGTACTTAGCTACTGTGATTTCTAAAATTCAACAACTTATAGGATCCTAAGCAGCGCAGCAG
>WWET01001490.1:201689-212582 GCA_011038615.1 Limnodynastes dumerilii
AGCAGGAATTCACTGAGGGGAACAAAATGTACTGAATTTTATGACTGAGTACAAGATCCAGGTGTTTAATTCCGCACAAGAAAGGGGAATAAATTCCATCTATCACTCCCCTCTCTCATTTGCAAAATGTGTGACGTACACTGCCATAAGTCAGCCTTAAGTCACCCTTATGGATCAGGTGTCTGTCCAACCGCTGATCCACGCGCAAGTGGGAGAAACCTCCCATACTGTAAAATTTAAAATTGAAATGCTTCCTCCCGTACATCCCTTTTCCACTTAAAATCCATCGTACGGAACTTCTGTTCTGTAGGATGGAAGTTGTTACGTTAGTAACGCTTACATAACATCTGGATCCCACTTATAGGCTCATGGACGTAGCTGTAGATCCAGTCCTTAGTCACTAAAGTAGCAGATCAAGGAGGATTTGTAGACTTATCTAAACTACAGTAAGGGTCCTGACACCGTGCCACATTGCAGACCATTAAACAAGTAATAAAATTGTAACTGGATTTAAAGATGGTTACAAGAAAAGAAATAGCCCGGTCAAAGAGAACTTGAAAAGCATCACCGGTGTTTTACAGGACCACAGACTACAACCTTCAACCAAGGCTGTTTATTGATGTCTTGTCCAGCATTCCATTTGATGGATAACCCGGGCTGTTTGCTTCACCATCCACCCTGGACCAGTTTTTTTTCCCCTGTATTTGCAAGCACTGTGAGTAAGGAGCTGACAGAGAAACTCCCAGCAGCTGATATCACATCAGCTTCACCATATAAGCTGGGAGCCTTTATCTCCGCAGCTTACTCAGTGTTGTATCCATGGCTACTGTGGTCCTGGCGCTGAAATAGGGAAAGGGGTGGCGGCCTGAAGAGTTACTCTCTTAGCTTTAATGCACCGGTCCCAGTTTTTGGTTCTGTCTATCATACTTTGTGATAGTGTCTTAAAATACTGGGACTGGCACACCAAACCAGGGAGAGCATTTCTACTGTCTGGTGTCCACTACAGCACAATGCTAGCTTTCACAGGAGATTTGTCCTCTCTCTTGGGAATCCGGGGGACACAGAAATAATGTAGGAGTTGGCAAGTATGCCTTGACCTGATTCCTGACTCTGTAAGGCTCCTGCCTTTCCTAACCTTGGGGTAGATCCAGAACTACATTTGCCATACGTTTATTCGCGTAGCATATTTTCGTGTGCGTAAATTCTATACACTCCCCTTGGCACACCCCTTGAACGTACGTATTTTGTCAAGATACGCTTTCCAATCCCTACCTTAACTTTTGCCAACGTAACTGCAGTGATCCGCACACGTACGTATGGGCAACACGAATTTACGCAGCTAAGCACGCCCATAATGTACACTTTAAATACAAACCCCCGCCTACTTAACGTAATTCAGACATATTTTGGGCTAACGTAAAATTGGCACGCCCACACGTAAGTATTTACGTGACACATACGTGAATGGCCCATACGTTCACAATTACGCTACGTAACTGACCGTATTTTCTATGGTGCCCATGCACAGTACTTACCAAAAGGCGATTTTACGTCTCCGCCACGCGTAAATTCGCTCACAAGCGTTGTTCTGGATCTGGGTCCTTGACTGTATCCTGATTCTGTTTGGCCCTTGTCTGTCCTGACCTCAGACTGTATCCATTGATACATCCGCCAGCTTTAGGATCTGATTCCTGTACCGTTTTTATTATTTGCTTCCCTCGTGTCTGAGAAAGTACATTGGGCCTGATCCAAACTTAAGGTCATTTAATTAACGCAAGCATACCCGAGCTACACACTACTAAGCATAATGCACTCCCCCTGGCGCGCACGTAACTTTTTTTTTTTTGTTAAAGGTTTTTATTGTAGTCAGGCAACAATACTGTATATTACAAATTCAAATACAGTAATATGAATACATTTTACATAATTTCAAAGATTTGAAATAATGGTGATTTATCCTTACTGAACATGCATGATGCATACACCTCATATCATACAACACATGTATAACTGCCAAATCTATCAAATTATGATACACTTATACCATTCTTATATTAGTGAAGCTATATTTAATTTAATCTTTATAAGCACATTCTTTCACACCCCCCCACACACATATAACAGCATTGTTCACTTGACACTTTCCATTTTATTCTAATCTAAATCTATAACTCTTAACAAAACTTCTAATTACTATTAATCAACTTCTATTTACCAGGTCTATTTGATCAATAAACATTTCTATTTAAATTACGTTTGTGTCTGTCAACTCATTATATCTGTTTCCGTATCAACCAATTTCTATTTATTCTTATTCTAGTCATCAACAAGCGTCGTTACACAGTTTATGAATTCTGATTCACGCCACCTACCCCATATTCTATCAAATTTAGCTCTGGCATTTTTCTTATCCATCGCAAATCGCTCATGTTCCAAAGTAGAGTCTACCAAATGCACCCATCAGATCATGCGCTCCGCTTCCCATCCAAGTCCTGGCTACACACGCCCAAAAAGACAATCTTTAGGAGAGTCTAGTATATAATATAGTCCCGTCCTGCCTATATAGTATCAATTAGCGGGAAACACCGGACATATATGCAATACGTCCGGTGTTGTGAATACGGGCCTAAGTCTGGATCAGATCCTTTCTTCTGCTTGGGTGTCCTTTTCTATTCTTCTACCTATTACACCAGTTACTTTAAGGTAGTCATCCTGGAAAAGGGGTCTTTTAATGGTGAACCCTCTCGGCAGCTCGAGAGACCAGTTCTGCTAATCTTAAGGTATGTAGTAACACCCTGTCAGCTATCCTTCAACGTAACTGTTTTTGCAGGCTATCCAGAAACCTTGCACACCTTTGATCACAGGATAAAAACTGCAAAAGAGCTACAGACACAGCACTGAGCATAAATAAGAGCTAGGAATGTAATCTGTCAACTGTGTCAATTAAGTTTCAAAAGGATGGATGTGTTAACAAACAAGGTCTGTGACATAAAAGGCAGCTCCGGTGAGCTAGCAGAGACAGCAGCCATCGGATTATCAACACGCCACAGTTTCTTCACTAATAAGGTCCTGAAACTTTATTTTTAGAAGTTTCTGTGAATGGGAGGACAGGGAAAAACAAAGCCGTAATGCTGCTCCCGTCAGGTACAAGAAGTTCTCTGTCTCCTAATAACTTCTGCTACTATTTAAAGTCATAAGGGTTATCATCAATTATTGGTGCATACATGAAATATAGGATGTAATTGCCGCTTTGATGTCCGCATTTTTGACACTGATACAGGTGACAGATTATTTGTGACTGTATCAGTATCGATACATGTTTAAAGAGGAATATTTAAATCCCTGTACAATGTCGAATGCACGTATTTTGGCAAAGTACCCACTCGGGTTAGGGCTAGGCTGCAGAGAGAAGGGAGGGTTAAACTGAGGGATGATGATGGATAGGGTTTGGGGAGGGTTAAGGTTAGGCTGCGGAGAGTGATGGGTTAAGGTTAGAATTAGAGAAGGGTTAAGGTTAGGTTTCAGGAAGTGGATAGTTAGGAGAGGGTTAGGCTGTGGGACATGTAGGGTAAAGGGAGGGTTAAGGTTAGGCCACTGAGAGGGATGGGTTTAAGGTTAGGGGAGGGTTAAGGTTAGGGTGCAGGAAGGGGGAAGGTTAAGGTTAAAAAAGAATAAAATGTACCTGTTGCAGAAGCGACGATGTTTCACAGGAAACTGCTGAAAAATTACCGCAGTCATTACTGTAGAGCCGCAAAGTAATCTGTGAAAAGATTATCGTATAGGTGAACTACGCCCATGAAATATATCAGCAGTTACACCCATCAATCAGTTAATTATATGAAAAGTTCAATCAACTAGAATTAGGGGGCAGCTTTACTAAATCTAAAAATAAGAATTGGGGTTGTGGCCCATAGCATTTCGAAATGATACAACCCGCCATTCAGCTGGTGACTGTATCATGGTCTAAATAGGCCCAGCCAGACCGGCAACCGCATCCCTATCTAACTTTAACCTCAAACTCTGGACCAGCCCTTGTCTGAGCAAAGGCTTTTCATATATATATATATATATATATACATACACACATTTAGTAGGCTTAATTATACAGTAAAAGTTTAATTCTTCCAATATATATCAAGATCTTGATTGACAGCAGAATATTTTTATTCAGTTATTTTTATCTAAATTCCATTAAAAGGTATGAAATGTCACAAAAGACTTGTTCAGAAATATCTACCATTTGCACTTTAACGTCGTGTGTATAAGTCACTGGGTGTGAATTCCATTCCTGGCTGAGATTGCTACCCACTCCCTTGCACTGATATTTTTATTAAAATGTTTACAGCTCTGGTGGAGATATTAAATCACCGCATCCATTCCTCTCCTTGGATAAAAACATGCAGCTATACATCACATTACAGTGAGGTTTTTTTTTTTGTACTGTTTATCAAAACACTATAGAATAAAAGGAAAACATTTTTACAGCATGTCCCTGTGTTGTAACAGCAAGGTCATAAATGCAACAGAATATCTGTAGAGGAAAGCGCATACCGACCCCGATCTAGAGGGGAGCGTATGCCACCTGACGGGATGTTTCTCTGTGCGATTTTCTACCGCGTATGCTCAGAACTGAAGAGTGTGCATAGCTGATTCAGACGTTAACGCAACTCGAGCGTCGGCGGCTCACATTGAGCCAGATGCTAAACTAAGTAGACAGACGTTACGCCGCGTAACTCTGAACGTACGTACCAGGTAGGTACGTGGAGGGAGGCATTTAAATCATACAGTATGGGCCGGGTTAGGCCGCTACGTACGTGAATCCATTACGTATGTCAGTACTTGCGCTTTGAAAAGTTAAGGTAGGGTTTGGGAAGCGTAAAATGGCCAAAGTACGTACGAGCGAGGGGAGTGGCTAGAAAATACGCTACGCGATGAAAAGTAACAAGCATTTAGGTCTGGATATACCACATTCTGAGGGGTGTGTTGAGGGAGGGGAGGGTGGCGGGACAATGTACAGTAAGGGCATGGCCCTCCCCCAACCCAGAGCCGGGCACAGACGTAAAAAACATCTTAGTGCATGGGGTTCAAACTCCGCTTTTTCCCATCTATTACGGTAGCCAAAATTCACAGATTTGTATGTGCACTTTAATGGGGTGCACATAACATCTGCCACTGGCACTCATTCAGACGTCTGAGTTCCATGTATAAGGTTCTCTGAGCAAAGTAAAAATAATCCAGAAGTAATAACATCAGTCGTCCTACACAAGCGGAGTGCGTTAGTTGGCATTTGACACGTGACAGATGTTACGATCTCTGAACGTACAGAGTTCCATACATTAGGACCTGACAGCCCTCCAGTATATGTGTTATAGGCGGAGAAAGACATTTAAATTTTGCAGTATGGGCTGGGGTATGCACCTCCGTATGTCAGAGCATTCCATGTGCACAGAGATCCATGCGTTAAGAAGTAAACACAGGGTTATGGACATGTAAACTACATAGGGCCTGATCCAGACCTACGCCCGCGAGCGTAGCGTATGATCGCCCGGGCGCATAAACTTTCACGCCCATGACACTCCCATTGATTGTACCTACTTACGGCGGCTGAACCCTACCCTAACTTTTTCTTGCGTCCGTACGCAATTTCGGACCGATACGCTGGTCGTACGGGGCTTAGCACGCCCATACTGTACAATTTAAATGGCTATCCCCGCCTCTGTGTAGTAACTCCAGCGTCCGCACTATCGTCGTACAAAACGCACGCCCCTTGGGTGAAAAATACGCACAAATTTGCTCGCTGTACGCTCATGTCCTTCGGACGATCGGAAGTTGTCATACTGCACATGCGCAGTGCGTTTTTTCCCCCGGTTTTAAGCTCCCAACCGCCGATTGCTCGTGGGCGTAGGTCTGGATCAGGCCCATATTAACATAGTTGATGAGGCTGAATAAAAAGACACCAGTCCATCAAGTTCAACCTATTACGAATCTCCTGCGATCCCTATCTTTATTATTGAAATTGATCCAGATGAAGCAAACTCCAATCTGTTGCAATCTGAAAATAAAATCCCTGCTGACCCCAGATGACGCCCTATTTCTCCCTGGATCCATTACTGTCCTTCATTTAAATTAACGGTCCTGGTAACCCTGGATGCCCTTTTCTGCTAAAAATGCATCTAAGCTTTTCTTAAACATATTAAGTGAATCTGCCATCACAACCTTTTCTGGCAGTGAATTCCATATATTGACTGCCCTTACTGTAAAGAACCCTTTCCTGTTTTGGTTGTGAAACTTCCTCTCCTCTAACCTTAGCGGGTGACCGCGTGTCCTGTGTACAGTCCTTGGGGTAAAAAGTTCCCATGCAAGTTCTCTGTATTGACCCATGATGTATTTGTATATACTAAACGAAAATCCACAGTTGAGTGGGGACTGTCATAGACGCACACTGACCTCTCTATTTTGAATGACAGCCATTTTAGAATATTTTTTTATGAATGGGTGAGTGTGCGATCAGCATACTCACCCATTCATTTCAGAACCGCCGCCACCATCAGGGGATTTAGGGTTAGGCTTCGGGGGGGGCGGGGGTAAGGGGTTAGGGTTAGGGAGTGGGTTGGGGATAGCATAATTACTTACCTTTTCGAACAATGGACCTGATCCAGAACTACGCGTCGGTGCGAATTTACGCGTGGCTGAGACGTAAATTCGCTGTTTAGAACGCACTGCGCATGCGCACCATAGAAAATACGCACATTAACGTAGCGTAATTGTGAACGGATGGGCCATTCACGTATATGTCACGTAAATACTTACGTGTGGGCGTGCAGATTTTATGTTAGTCCAAATTACGTGTGAAATACGTGAAGTAGGCAGGGGGTGGTATTTAAAGTGTACAGTATGGGCGTGCTTAGCTGTGTAAATTCGTTCAGCCCATACGTACGTGTGCGTATGACTGCAGTTATGTTGGAAAAAGTTAAGTTAGGGTTTGGAAAGCGTATCTTGACAAAATACGTCCGTGCAAAGGGGTTTGCCGAGGGGAGTGTAGCGAATTTACGCGCACGAAAATGCGCTCCGCGAATACACGTACAGCAAACGTTGTTCTGGATCTACCCCAATGTGTTCGGTGCTCCAGGTGTTAGATGCCGCCGAACGACATACTCACCACCGGCTTCCCCGCTCGCCGGCGCCATCTTTCGTCCCCGGCGTCCTCCTCCTCAGCATGCCGTCACTCCCACGTGACGGCATGCAAATTAGCCATGTGGAGAGCGCCGTCCGCCCGAAGGACGGACGCACGCTCTCCTGTGTACAGCCGTTGCCAGGCAACGGCCAATTGTGTCAGGGAAGCTGCTGGCCAATCAGGGCACAGCAGCCTCTTCTTAAGACCAGACAGCCCCTTAGTCCACGCTGGTTATAGATCCTGTTTACAGCTCTGTGCCTGCTACTCTCCATTTCTCTCTTGCCTTGTGCTATTCCTTTTGATTCCTGAGTGCCCCATTGTTATTCCTGCCCAGTACCTTTTGCCTTGCCCTCAGTGTTCCATATTCCCTTTCTCCCACCTTACTGTTCAGTCCTTCCTTGTTTTTACCTTACCTCTCCCGTGTGCCTGTGTCTGTTAACCCCTTCGGGGGTTTCCGCTGTTTGGCTGAGTGTGTGACTGCCCCAGTAAGTCCAGTGTGTCTTGTTAGTCCCGTCGCCCCCTTCTGTCTTTTGTCATTGTTAAGTGGTTTCCGTTGTTCGTTACAGGCCAGGCGCTACTGGCCTGTCTCTCCCCTTTTCTTCCATCTGTTCCTTTATCTCTTCTCCCGGGTGTTGCCACTGAGGCCGCGACCTGCGGGTAAGCCGGCAGCGCCAGACTATCCTCACCTTCAGAGGCTCTAGTGAAGAACACGGTCCTGCTAGACTCCGCGCCTCGGTCTGCTGCATCCGCCACGCTCCCAAGATCTTCCAGGTGGGTTCACCTGCACCACGTGGTACCATCCGCAAGCACCTCCGAACTCTATTCAGCTCTCCGGTACCTGCTCCCCCCTGACTACCGGTATCGTAACACCAGGATTGCTATGCCTCTTCTAAATAGGGGACCCACACTTAAGTTCACCAGATATAAAGTCTTATGGGAACCTTGGCAATTGGAATCCATAGTCCTGGACTGACCGGCAGACGGAATTCGAAAACAAAGTATTTTTAAAGAAATAATAAAATATGTAGAAATAATGATGTGAAAAATTTCACAGACATCTAATTCTATGCAATTTGCACAGTCTCCCTCAACTGAAATGGGCCTTGTAATATCCCAGGGGACATTGGCCGGTAAAGTGCATTAAATCTTGTTACTGCCCCTGAGAGACACGGCTTATCACATAAAACTCAGTCAGGGGGCTTACATGTAATAAGATGCAATCAAGTCGTGGAAGTGGTCTCTATGGCGGATCTTGTTCCATTTGGCTTCCATTCATTGAATTGCAAGTGTTACATTATTACAAATAAAGGATTAAATAGTGGGAGCTCGTTATACCCGGTGACTGCCTGATTCTCTCCTTCATGGCGTTTGGTGATTACGCTGAAATAAAGGATAATGGAAAACTGAATTGTCTTGGAGACACAAAACGACAGAAAGGACAGAGTTACTTTCAGATAAACAGTAGAGGATTGCAGAGAATGCAGCGCTGTGTTTACAAGCATCTCCTCGGGAACCATCCTATTGGATGCTTACACATCATGAATATTCATTGCTGATGCGTATGTAAATTGCATGCAGCGGCCAGGAATATGCACAAACGCGGTGGGCGTAGCGAAAAAGGGGCAGATCCAAAACTATGTAAGTGAGCTGACATTAAGTCGCCCATTAGAATTTCTGCGCATGCGTGCGGCAGATGTTACGCCACGTAACTCAGAGCATACGGGCCAGCGACGTATCAGCAGTGTAACAACGCAAGAAGGGGCATGTCTACCATGCGACAACCGTAATTGCGCTTTGGAGGTGGGGTGAGGCAAAGTAGGTACATGCAAGGGGAGTGTTTAGAAACTACGCTAGCGTAAGCACGCTATGCGATGAAAAGTATCAAGCGCGTAGGTCTGGATCTACCCCAAAAGTCACCAAGCATGATAGCCAAGTTGCGTAAAAACATATCTGCAGAATTTGCAACAGTGTACAATATATTGTTTATATTGTTTATATTGTTTATATTGCATTTCCCTTTAAACAGCTGTTTAACGCACTATATAGACCTGATCCAGGGTTTTAGAGCAATGAATGCACATATGAGATGATGGGATTCCTTCTCTGGATAGGTCATACTGAAAATGAAGACTCTTTAGAAACATGTAACCGATTATGGTTAGGCAGTGGCACATTGGTGCTGATCCAAACCTACGGCCGCCGCATTAGTTATGGCGGCCGTATGCGTAAGAACGGCAGAAATGGCGTTCTGCGCATGCGCCGGGCATATACGGCGTAGTTACGGACGAAGGAGCGGGCAGCTCCATAACTACACTGTAGTTACGGAAGCTGGGCGGGAAGAAGGAGGGAAATTAGGAAGGGAGGACGGGTTAGGGGGTTACGATGTGTTTCCCGGCATAATTACCCACTGTTACGCCAGCTGAAGTTAAGGTGGCTTTCAGTTGGCGTAACAGTGGGTAAGTAAGCCAGGACAGGGGGAATGTTGGGGGGAGTGCTTATGAACTACACTGGACAGACTTACGTAGTACGGCTCATCGTTGCTCTGGATCTGTCCCATTGAGGTTAGGGTTAAGGTTAGGGAGTTAGAATTTGGAAGGTTAGGGTTATGTTGAAGGACACAGAGGATTTGGGTGGAGCAGTAGGACAGGGTGGGTTAGGTTTAAGCAGTTAGAAGGGGAAGGTTGGGGTTAAGCTGCAGCACAGGAAGGGTTAAGGTTATGCTGCTGGAAGGGGTTGGTTAGGGTAAAGGTTAGGCTGAGGGTTATGGGGATGGAATAGAAAACTTTCCTGTTGTCATTGGCGTTTCTTGACAATACTTCAGGCACTATCACAATGGTTTCTTCATGGAGATATCTCGCAATGACATTCCCCGTCACTGCTTTACTGTCGGTAAGTGGTTCGTCGCAAAGAAGTCATTCTAAGCGACAAACACCATTCGGTCCTATATATTTTTAAAAAAACTAAATAAAAAAAAAATGATAAAAATAAAGTTTCTGGTCCTCTGTCCCTTCACATCACCAAGGCCCAGATTTACTAAGCTAAAATCTGTTGCTATGGGCAACATCTCCACTTTTCCAAACCCGCAGCTTAGTAAATCCGGCCACAGGAAAGGATACTTCACCAGGGCTAATTACTGAACGTATCCTAAAAACGTGTAACTCTACTCACAGACACAAGTGTGGAAATAGATTTTATGTTCCATAGTGATTGGAGTCACCGCTATGCTCAACATTATTTAAACACAGGGAATGGTCCCCAAGTTATCATGTTGTTGTGTAACAATGGTCATGGATGGGTGTGGTGTTAGGATGGCATTTGATCGACATTCATAACAATATAAGTCTAGCCAGGGCCGCCATCAGGAGGGGACAGCCGGGACTACTGTCCCGGGCCCCCGAAGCTGATGGGGCCCGCAAAAACTTACCTTGGCTATGCAGCAGCAAGAATCAGTGGTTACTACCGCCAATGCTTCCCTGCACATCGGCCCACTGATAATGTGGTTCTGCGGCAACCCTCCTCCTATGTGACGTCATGGATGACGTTGTGTAGGGGCAGGGCAACGAGGATGTGTCCCGGGCCCCAAAATATCTGGCGGCGGCCATGAGTCTAGCAGTGTATGAAGTAACTCGACCGCATTGTTTTCCTGACAATACTCAGGGCCAGATTCAGTTAGGTTCATAGCGAATTTTATGCTTACTTTATGCTCATTTGCATAAGGA
>WWET01001490.1:219296-248218 GCA_011038615.1 Limnodynastes dumerilii
ATATATATATAGCATAAAAGTATTCCACTATAGTGGAATACCTTCAGTATTTTCAAAATTGGTCATTATACAAATTTTAATAAAAAAACAAAAAGAAAATTACTAACAAACACAATGAAAAGAAAAAACTTTACACAACTTTATGTTTTTAAATAGTCTTCTAGAATTCACCATTAATAAAAGATTGGTGAATTGATTTGGCTACTGGGCCAGTATTGAGAATCATTCAGCTGAATTCTGTGATGATGGCCCGCCCCCGAGAGCTGTGTAGCAGTCTTGGTTCATTGGTTAGCGCCAACCAGTATTCAAACTGACATATTGAATGACAAATGGGCTGTCAAGACAATTCAATAGCAGTTAAGATTTTAACAACAATGCCTGCACAGCTCCTGATCCTGTGGTCAGCTCTTGCCACCGGCAATTCATTTTCAAACACTCGTCAAGATGTTATCCGCCGCAAGCTCCCAGGGTGAGTTTCTAAAAGGACTGAGTCATCAGTTAAGTTTGAACATATCTCATTGCTTCTCTTAAACCGAAAGCATCTAAATCCGCCTCTGGCATTGTAATAACAACTTAGAACCTATCAACATTTGTGGTTGTTACAGAAAAAGGGCATTTTTATGCTGAATAAATACCTACTGCATATGAATTAAATGTAACTTTTTTTTTTCTTACCAAAGGAACCACAAGTTGAGCATATACGGTAGAACTGGAATTTAGGTAATTTTAAAGGGACGTTTTGAAAGATCAGAGGCCAGATTTACTAAACTGAGGAAAAGGAAATGTGAAGATGTTGCACACAGCGACCAATCAGATTCTAGATGACATTCTCCAGTATGTAATAGGAAAGTGAGAGCTAGAATTTCTGGTTGTTATGGGCAACGTCTCCATTTTTCCGCAATTTAGTAAATCTAGCCCTTAGATCTTTTAATATTTGCACTTCAAATATTCAGATACAGATGTGGGGCCGTATTCATAGATCCTTATTTCTAAAGCACGCTAATATACGCACATGTGTTAAAAGGAAACACCCATGACCTTATACGGATGGGTTTTTGTTGACTTATGCGTCCATAGGGCAACCTTAACTACACATGTGTAGTCACGTGCGTATTTTCCTTCCGAACGTACGTACATGAAAACCGCGCCCATATTAGTCCATTTAATTGCCTCCCCCCACCCACTCTCACTAAACTATGCACGTACGGAAGACAATCACGGCTCTCCGTACGTATGTCACTAAGTCCGATTTATAAATACGTGCGTAAAGGACTTCCGTGCGTAAATACTACGTAGCTTGTGTAAAAATAGTTACTACGCATGCGCAGTTGAACCGTACCTAAAAATACGCACGTAAAAAGGTGCAAAATCTTAAATGTGAATCCGGTCCGTGATGACTAGATGTTCAAGGCAAATTTTTGCATGGATTGGAAGCTGGATCCCTGTTCTTAGCCAATACACAATTTAAAACCTTTTAAACATGTATCAATGTTTTTGTAGCACAGGATATCTCCCAACAATGTAATCAATTTCATTTGACAATAGATGAGACTCTGGTCGTCATGGTCCAATTTATAGTTGCCATGGAAACCAGTGTTTGTTGAGCCCTGCCTTGCTTACGATCCACGCTTCTGCACTGTCTCTGTCATTTAAAGTAAAGAAGGTGCAGAAATGTTAATGTAGGGTCTCCCGTTTGGAAGTCGGGGTGTGTGAGAGACGTGGTCTATCTTCACAGCCATGGCAAGCTGGATTTGGTGGTATGGATCCGATCCGTATGTCTTTACACTCCAGGGAATATCCCCTTTGCATTGGGGACAGTTATTCATTGTAGAATAACAACAATGGGGTAGATCCAGATCTACGTTTGCCGTACGTTTATTCGCGTAGCGTATTTTCGTGTGCGTACCTTCTATACACCCCCCTAGGCACACCCCTTGAATGTATGTATTTTGTCAAGATCCGCTTTCCAAACCCTACCTTAACTTTTGGCAACGTAACCGCAGTGATCCGCACACGTGCGTATGGGCAACACATATTTACGCAGCTAAGCACGCCCATACTGTACACTTTAAATACAAACCCCGCCTACTTAACGTATTTCAGACATATTTTGGACTCACATAAAATTGGCACACCCACACGTAAGTATTTACGTGACACATACGTTCACAATTACACTACGTTACCGAGCGTATTTTCTATGGTTCTTATGCGCAGTACTTACCAAAAGGCGATTTTACGTCTCCGCCACTCGTAAATTCGCTCACAAGCGTTGGTCTGGATCTGGCCCAATGTTTGTCCAGAAAGTGCATGTTGCTAATTTTTTTTTATAAATTCGTGGTTGCTCAAATCAATTCATGGATTAATTAATAAAGTCAGGTGTATAAAAGACAGAGGGCAGAAACAAACTTCCACCAAAGTGACCACCACCCAAAACATACAGCATCCTAGTGACCTCCAACAAACACATACAGCATCCTAGTGTCCACCACCCAAAACATACATCATCCTAGTGACCACCTCCCAATACATACAACATCCTAGTGACCTGCAACCAATACATACAGCATTCTAGTGACTGTCACGAAATACATAGAGCATCCTATTGACCACCAAGCAATACATACAACATCCTAACACCTATGTTACATACAACATACAACACCTATGACAGTCAACATCCTAGTTTTATTAAAATAAAAAGGGCTCTCTCGGCTTTGCTGTCAGTGACTTCCGCCTCCATAGACCACTTGTAACTTTCCGCGTGCAGTCCTGTGCTTATGTGTCCTCCGTACGTGTGATCCATGATAATCACGCCCACTTCCCTTCATTTAAATGCCTTCCCCCGCCCATTTTTCTTAAAATTTTCACGTGCATATTTTTGTGCCGCATATCCGTACGTATGTATCCAAGTGCGATTCACAAATCCATCCGCGAGGCACTTCCGCTTGTATAGTTTACGTGAAGTATGTAAACAAAGTTACTACACATGCGCAGTTCAAACGTACCTAAAAATACGCACGGAGCTCGCCGTGAACACGGCTCTCTGAATATAGCCCAATATTTGCAATCTACTGAGCCTAAACTGACCTCAGATAGTTTAACAATACAATGGCAATTCATTGTGCATTCTAAAAGATTACTAAACTACCAAAAATGAATATAAGTGAAAGAGCCTGTACACACATCTCTGTGACAAGTCATTCATCCACTATCAGAGAGCGTTAATACACAGAACATATAAAAAAATTGACTTGACATCAGAGAAGATTTTGTGAATATGAACAAGAGAACTTTAAACATTACGCTGCTCTTTGAGATATAATGAATCATTACGCTTAGTGGTAGGTTCATAGAAAATGTGAGGAAAAATAACTTCACTGAAAGGATAGTCTATAAGCGAAATATTCTCCCATTTTAGGTGGTAGAGGCAAACACTGTAGAGCAACTTACACATACTAGGGACAGCTATAAGGTTATCCTAAATATCAAACTAAATTGGGAGTCAGATGGGGTCTACGATTAGTATAGCTTTAAATAAACAACTGGGCAGACTGGATGGGCCGTGTGGCTCTTACCTGCCGTCCCTTTCTATGCTTCTATGTTTCAAATGATAGTGAAAGTTTAAAAAGCAAACAAAGCAAACAAAAAATAGTCACGTACAACACATATTTTACATTGTAACTTAATAATAGAAGTCGTTTTATATGCAAATTTTAATTTATTTAATTGAGAAACACTGTAAAAAAAAATGAACCTCTCTTATCACCAAGTCACACATTCTACCTAAAGGCGGATGTGTTTAAATGCAGATATTTCTTAATCTTTTTTGTCCAGACTTACAGTAATTATTGCTGGTAAATATATTTTAGCAACTCAGATCATTATATTTTGCTCTTCTCAATTTGCATGCGTTTCGGTGAGCCTAGAGCACAGTGGGGATTTTTTTTTTGTTTAACAAAGTTGTTTTACAACTTTGGCACAAAGCAACCTGTTATAGACAACCCATGTGATTGATTGTTCGTTCAACGGTTTCCATAATATAAGAGGTCAGATGTGAACAGTATGTGATAAGGTGAGTTTCGGAAGACTATTGATAGGTTTATTTGGGTCATTAATACATTATGTTAATACATTAATACATACAAAATACATTTTGGAACTAGAAAGGGTTCAGAGAAAGGCAACAAAATTGATAAAGGGTATGGAGTCATTGAGCTACGAGGAAAGGCTAGAAAAGAGGCGTCTAAGAGGAGATATGGGGGCTGATTCAGAGATACGATTTCCACGGCACTTAGGAGCGTATATTTAGGATCTTAGAAAATTCGCATTACTGCATATGCGTAGTAATAGTGCAATGCCGTCTACGTAGCGGTTAGGAGCGTAAATTCGCTAAGAGCATAAGTTTGAATCGACCGCAAGCACTTAAGATCTTAAGTGCTGCGAAAGTTTAAGATCTTAAGGATTTGCATGGAAATGGGCGGGGGGAGGCAGGGAGATGAGGGAAAGTGGGCGCGGGCTGACACTTAGGATCCTAAATAAATGCTGCTACGTCACTTAAGATCTCAAATGACAGCGCAGAGTTAGGGTTAGTCAATGGTGGTCTAACTTCGCAATCGCATCTCTGAATCACCCCCTATGATTACTACAAATAAATATAAGGGTCAATACAGAGAACTTTCATGGGAACTTTTTACTCCAAGGACTGTACACAGGACACGGGGGATCCCACTAATATTAGAGGTGAGGAAGTTTCACAACCAGCACAGGAAAGGGTTCTTCACAGTAAGGGCAGTCAGGATGTGGAGTCACTGCCAGGAAAGGGTTCTTCACAGTAAGGGCAGTCAGGATGTGGAGTCACTGCCAGCAAAGGTTGTGATGGATGTTTCACTTGATTTGTTTAAGAAAGGGTTAGATACATTTTTTGCAGAATAGGACATCCAGGGTTACCAGTCCGCTAATTTATATGAAGGAAAGTAGTGGAGCCAGGGAGAAATAGGACGTCATCTTGGGACAGCTGGCATTTTGTAAGATTGAAACAGTTTGGAGGTTGCTTCATATGGATTAATTTTAATTATAAAGATAGGGATCACATAATATTAATAATAGGTTGAAATAGATGGACTGGTGTCTTTTTTCAACCTCATCAACTATGTTACTATGGGCCTGATCCAGACCTACGCCCGCGACCGATCATACGCCGGTCAGGAGCGTAAAACCGGGGGGAAAAAACGCACTGCGCATGTGCAGTATGACAACTTCCGGTCGTCCGAAGGACATGAGCGTACAGCGAGCGTATTTTGAGTGTATTTTTCACCCAAGGGGCGTGCGTTTTATACGATGATAGTCCAGACGCTCGAGTTACTACACAGAGGCGGGGATAGCCATTTAAATTGTACAGTATGGGCGTGCTAAGCCCCGTACGACCAGCGTATCGGTCCGAAAATTCGTACGGACGCTGGAAAAAGTTAGGGTAGGGTTCAGCCGCCGTAAGTAGGTACAATCAATGGGAGTGTCATAGGCGTGAAAGTTTATACGCCCGGGCGAACATACGCTACGCTCGCGGGCGTAGGTCTGGATCAGGCCCAATGTTACTATGTATTATAATTTACAAAATGCGGATAATTTTTTTCATTGAAAACTGGAGCAGCAAAATTGACTGTTTAATTGTAGTGAAAGAAAGAATGAACATTTTACATGATTGCATTCTTGAAATCCTGATAGGTACAATCAATCACAGAATATAATGTAAAATAAAGGGTTTATTTTGTTTGCTATGGAAAACTGACTTGTCTATGAAGCTTTATATCCCTTGGACCCAGAAATAACCCTATTCGGGTTTTAGTGTGAAACTGATACCAGGGTTATTCCCGGGATAGCTTAACCCGTGCTGTGATGTGATAGGTGGGCGGGGGGGAAGCATGTAAATTGTACAGTGAGGGAGGTTCTCGTCACTTACAAGCGGATCAGTGGTCGGACGGACCGCTGATCCGCAAGTGTGATTTAAGGCTTCCTTAAGTCGTAAGTCACACTTGTTAAGAACGAAAGAAGGGAGTGACAGGGGGAGCACCACACCCCCCTCTCTCGTTCGGACGGACAGACTCCCACACGCACAGAAAGCTATGGGCTTGAGCCGATCAACCGCTGCCCCGGTCAGTGCCCTTGTTAAGTACCTCAACACTCTGCAAATAGCATCAAAAATTGCGTACACAGAAGGTCTGTTCAAAATATACCAAATCGCGCAGCTTTTTTCACAGTCCGCACACTGTACAGTAATTCTCATTTGTTCCGCTTTTGCAAAAGAGCTAAGGAAAAGTTTAAAAAAGTAAAGAACAGAAATGTGAAGTTCCTGGCATCTTACAACGAGTTGATTTATGGGCCAAGAAAGGTGATTGTGAATTGTGAATATTTTGCAATGTAACTATTTATCCAGTTCTTTTAATCTGTGGAATTAAGCTAATCCAAGACTTCGATAAACTGCAATCACTTGATTTAGCTAAAAGGAAATAAATAGTTATGTGAATTCCATCTACTGTAATACAACGTCTGAAAGAAACTGTTTTCTGTGTGGCTTAAACTTTCTAAAAGAGCTTCTAGCAAAAAAAAAAAATGTAATCAAACATAATATAAATATAAAACACATTTTATTGTCAGACATATGTCACTACGAACCGGAGAGAGTTTGAAAATAAGAGGAAAGCAGGTGGAAACTTACACCTGGGCAAAAAGCCATTTTGAATTGCAGGGGAGGCAAATTCTACCTGTTCACTCTCCCCCAAATTCAAAACGGATTTACCCAGTTGTAACTTTCCACCTGATTTTCTCTTATCTTCAAACTCACAAACCCCTTTTTTTCGTTTGAGATATATTGGCAGATTTTGGGATCGCACCAGGGGCATTTTAAGAAGTGAGGGGGCCCTTGTGCAGGATTTGCACATGGGACCCCTCCCCACACTTACCTGAGACAGGACTGTTCCGATTCACGGACTGAAAAGGGGCGGGGCTTACAGCGTCGTTAAGCCCCACCCCTTTTCGGCCCGCAAATCGGCACAGTCCCACCGTAGGGGAAGATGGACTAATTTGGCATCTATTTCTTCCTTCCAGAAGATCTTAGATGGAAGAAATAGATGCTGAATGCCCCCCCCCCTTCCCCTGCCAACCCAGGGTGCAGGATGCATGCCACAGGGCCCCCTGTTCCAAGGGGCCTGTGTGCACTGCACACCCTGCACCCATTATAGATTTGCCAATGGATAACACCCTGTTGGTCCAGGGCCAATTCTATTTTCTGTGAGCTCTGATAAAAAGAAGTAGTTTGTGATAAAAATTTTTAGCAAACTAACTCTTCCTATGTGATTTATCTGTCAGAGTGCGGCTGTGGGTTATCATACATAGGTAAAATGAAAAGATCTTTGAAGATAAGGGCCTTGGAGCACTACTGAAATATTATTAACCAGGTCACCACCCAGTGTCCCACGCCACTTTAAACAGGTACATAAAGGAAAACCCGATACTTTGTCTATAAATTCAGTTTGTAGCAAAAGACAAAAGAGCTGGAGACAGGTAAAAGAAGGTATCGCAAAGAGAATGTTTTTGGATATCAACATGAACAGCTGGGCCCCTTATGGGTTAAATGAGAATTTTGATTTAACGCCGTTCCTGTGTTATAAAATTGTGTAATTAGCTGTTTTGTGAAAGCTTATTAAATAAATATGGAAGATACTGTACATGGGAATATTTATATGTGGGACCTGTATTGAGCCTGATCCAAACCTAAAATCGTTATATGTACGTATGTGTACCTCATGGTTGCCGACTTTTGGCAGCTTCCCTCCGGGAGATCCCGGAGAGAAGCTACCGACGCATGCAGGGGCGGGGCTTAATGACGCAGGTTATGCAAATCGCGTCATTAGGCTCCGCCCCCTGACTCATACCGACCTGTTTTTACTTAAAACAGGGGTCGGGATGGGGCTTGATGCCGCAAATTGCGCCATCAAGTCCCTTCCTGTGCCTAGCAACACTAGTATACTAGCGTTGCTAGGCAGGGGGGCAGGACTTGAGACCGTGGTTTCAGTGAAACCACGGGCCTCAAGTAATTTGCGGGAGATTTGCTGCCTCTCCCGCGATACCGGGAGAACTACGCGAATTTCGGGAGTCTCCCGGATATTCCGGGAGAGTCGGCAACCCTGGTGTACCTAAGTTACGTAATACTAAGTATAACTGCACTGTCCCAGCACTCCTCTTGCACGCACGGAACTTACTTACTTAAGGTTTCCTTGCGCAGCTCTGGTTGTACATAATACCTTGTCGTACATTAGTGCCTAACCCCGCCCATACTGTGCAATTTAAATGCCTCCCCCCACTCATATATAATCGACTTGGAAAGGGATGTCACGCCCTATCGTACAGAGTTACATACAAAATACGTACGTTCAGAGTTAAAATGCCGTGCGCATGCGGAGTGCGCTCCCATAGTCAGACTTATGCATGCAGCATGCATAAATTAGCTGTCGTTATTAAGTCTGGAAAAGACGATCTGCGCATGCGCCGGGCAGATGTTGCCTGGCGTAGCTGCGTAAACACCCGATCCATAGCTTCAGCATAGCAATGCTGGAGGGGGCGTCCCCCAGCGTTACTACGCATAAGTTATGGCAGGTAGGCGGGGGGGGGAGGGGAATGAGGCTGGGGGGGGGGGGAGGGTAATGAGGCTGGGAGGGTGGCGCTAACGTACTAACGCCGCCGTCCCAGCATATTAACAGTCGCTTATGCCGGCTGAAGTTAGGGTAGCCTTCAGCCGGCGTAAGCTACTGTTTATACGCTGGGGCAAGGGGGAGTTTCGGGGGAGGGAAACGATGGTACGTTGAGCGGTAAACCGCTCGGCTTCGATCGGCTGCCTTTAGAAATAGATACAGTCAAAAGTTCCTTTTTGGCTTTCTCTATTTTGAATGGCAGCCATTTAAAAAAAAAAAAGTATGAATAGGTGAGTCTGCTGATCGGACCCGCCAGCGAAAATGATCGTAACTATAATTACACAGCAATATGGAAACATTGGGGCAGTTGATACAGTAAGTTAGATATAGAGCAGAGGATCTCATATTTTATAGGAAAAGGACAGATTTATCAGATATTTTAAGGCACAGGGTAATTTGAAAAGACAAAAGTGAACTTTTATCAGGCTCCTGTCCCAATATCAGCGATTCAATTCGGTGGGAACGGTCTGCATTCAGCAAGATTGATCGTGGCACTAGAAGCTGTTCTGCTTACTCTGCAAAATGTAATTATGTTGCTGAGAATGGGAGAATGACTTTTACGGAGTGAAGAAACACAGACTCTCTGAGCCTTGTCATTCCGCTCTCCACGACAGACCACAGAAACAGAGTATGGATATAACTCAGACTATTGCCGAGGATTTAATGCTGGTCCCAGCTCTGCTGAGATTAAAGGATTTGAAGAATCAGGCTTCTCCATTTAAAGAATCTTAATACAGTAACTTCGTTTTTTTTTTTTAAATAAACATTTCAAAGTTAATGACTTCGGGCCGGATTCAGAAGTAATAAAGAGAGCTGACTTATATATATATATATGCTATGTACGTGAGTTAGCTCTGAATAGCTACACTTCTGCTATAGAAAGCCACCACCCACTATGCATACAAGATACACATAGTGGGTGGCCTTTGGCATTTAAATTGTAAAGTAAGGGTTTTGTTTTGCCCCTTACGTATGACCCTCTATTAGAAATTGGAATATTTAAGGCTGCCCCCAGACGGAGGGGATGCACCACCCTGTCACACTTAATTCAGAATCTGATCCATAGACCACCAACTAAAAGCTGAGACCATTATAAACCCCTGAATACATAAAAATATCTTTGGTGTAAGAATGGATGGAGTCTACTGTTCCCTTTTCTTCTTTGTGTTATGAATCCAGTTTAAAAACCTCTCTTGGTTAAAGGAAAGGACACCTGGGATTGTAGCTGTTAAACTCTTAATTCCGAGCATGCTAAAGCCCTACGTTGTGTGTTTTCCCCCTTTATGAAGCAGAAGGTCACACACTTGTTGCCTTTGTAAAAGTCCTTTACACCTTTACAATGCAGCGTTGAAATGATCAGCCTCTAATTTCTTTCCAAGAACTCGAGACCTGCAGCTTGATTCTGTAGAGGTGACATTAGAGCCCCAGGAAAAGCACAAAGAAAATAACAGACTATTGTGCCTTTATTATGGCCTTCAAGTCCTTTCAAGTCATAAAATAATGCGGTATTCGTGGAAGTTCAAATGATTATTATGATTATTATATGTTTGGTAGCTCAGGCACTCTCTGACAGACTTGTTATAGCCTCGGTAAAGTAATTGACAAAGGTGAATATAACGGGGGCCAATCCAGATGGGAGCGTCTACGAACTCGCATAGCTTATAGACATTGAAGGCTGTCTTTTAGATTTTATTTTACGAATGGGTAAGTATGCCAATCGGCATAATTACCCATTCATGTTTCACAAATGCCACAGGAAACCGCCGCACCGACCAGACACTGGAGAGGTGAGTAGCACTCTCCGGAGACTTTTAGGTTTAGGCTGTGGGGAAGACAGGGTTAGGATTAGAGACATGGAAGGGAAGTCTTTGGGTTAGGCTGTGGGGGGGGCGTTTAAAGTTAGGTTGTGGGGAGGGAAGTCTAAAGCCCCATACACACTACATGTTTTTAAACGATGGACGACATTATAGATCACTCTAATTGCCAATCAGGCTGCAGACACACTACACACGGTTGAGCCTTCATTATCGGATGGCTTGATTGTTAAAATTAAACTTTCTAAAAGATGCGATCAAACGATTTTGTGTACTTTGCAATGATCAGGCCTCATCATAGCAGCAGAAGAGAGAAGGACAAGGGCTACTCACATAATTTTTCCCTTGTGATTTTGCCTTTCTGACTCCTTTGAACTCCCGGGCTCTTTTCCTTCCAGGTTCCCAATGACGACGTCTCACCGCGAATCCATGTCAATGGAAACAAGAAGGTTGAGAATCTAAGTGTACCACTATTGCCAACACCGCAAACCTAACCCAGCACAGTGACCACTCACATTAGATTTCTCTTGTGTTTCTGTAAACAAAGGTTTCTTTTATTTCCGTCTCCACAAATATTTCAAAGAGATCTTTTCTTTAAAACATATTTATTCTTCAAATAAAAAACTTCAATAAAAACTTCTTTCATAAAGAATCCATGTGAAAAACACTTTTCCTTTTCTTACAGCGTGGATTTATTTCTTTCCACTTCTATAGGGGAAGGCCCCGTGTACTCAGATGTTTGTACCCCCTTTTTTAAGTGCTCAAGCACTTGTCCTAGTACACACTAGGACTTTTTCACACGATTATTGTTCCAATCACACAATAAATGAGTGTTTGGAACACGCTCTCTGCAATGATCACACCTGATTGTTGCAAAGTACAGGACATCGTTTTATTGCATCTTGCATCGAATCCCAAGATCCTTGGATCACTTGAAATGCTCCATTGTGTACTAAGCTTCACAAGAATAAGAGCAAATCTGCTCCATGACATAACCATGTTGAACTGCAGGTGGAGGAAAATTTTAATCGTGTAAATGAAATGACTGGGTCTTGAAGCTCAACTCCAAATTAGAGTTTAGAAATAAAACTGTTAAACATTTGTGTGCAATAAGCAAAATCTACTAGTGATTTCCATGCATGCAAAAACTGTATAAATTATTCTGCTCCTCTCATGTTGCAACATTGTTTGTCTGGGTTCAGATTTTTGGTGCAATTACTTCTATCTATCAGAACTAATCAATTAGGTTTTAAGGTAGGGACTAAACATCTGAACTCCATGCAAGTAATGGGAGCCAATGGATTATGGCCTCTGATTTCTCTGCGGATGGATCACCCAGTCAAAAGATTTGTAGCAACTCACTAACTGCTCTATTCACACATCTGTGTACAAGAGTGTAACTACAGGGGGCGCAAGAGGTGCAGCTGCTACAGGGCCTGGAGGCCCCCTTTCCCCCCAGGGTGATCTTGAAAGGAAGAAATAGATGCCGTTATGCAAATCGTGTCGTTAAGCCACACCCCCTGTCAATCACTACTGTAATTCAGTGTTCCTGGGGTGGGCGGAGCTTGATGATGAAGATCACGTCATCAAGTCCCGCCCATCCCTAGTAACACTAAGAATTACTGTAACGACAGGCAGATGGCCAGGACTTGCAGGAGATTTGCATGCTTCCCCGAATTTCGTGAGTACCTGCTTAAAACAGAGCTCGGCTCTCCATGTACGAGCGCTGAGCGCCGTTAATAAATGAGTCCGCCATTGACAGAAGCGCAAAAACGATGAGTAAAACTTTGAAGTGTCGTTCCTTATTATTTTTATGTGTTATTTAAGGTCTACTCTTTAATATTCTTCCTATGTCTTCAGATTATTACCATTACATTTTATCATCACAGGCTTTTATGTACCCAATATTATTCAATTATGAGTTAATAAAGGTTATATTTTATTACTTACAGTATCAACCACATTATGCAATTGTACCTTACAGTGTTTAAAGGCGGATGTTACCTTTGTGCAACTTTATTATTGTTTTTGATTATTACGCTGCCTCTATAAATAAAATTCTAAGCATAGGAAAATAATCCAGATCATTGCTGCATCCTAACTACAGCTCCAACGACGGGGTGGACCACTCTCCTCGCTCACACGGTATTTACGCCAGCTCGGCCCTACCTTAATGTTTCTGTACCGCCCCCATGTAAAATGGGTATGGTGAAGAAGTGGGGATTGTACATAAGGGGTGAAGCCAGGACTCATATAGTACAATTTACACCCGTCCCACAAAGCGAAAGTGCCACCGGGTTTAGTACCAGGACAGATCTGGATCCTCTTGATCCAGAATTCCGCCCTGGAACTGCGGACACATAGCCTCCAACATGACCCATTCCATTGGCTACAGAATATTCAGCTTCCCAGTTTCCAACTGTCAGTTACTATGGTAACCTCCTTTGTTGAAGAGACAGATAGTTTTTCAAATATCAGTTAAGTCATTTCACCAGGGGAGTGACAGTTGGAAGCTCAGGGATGGAGTAAATTGTACCTAATGGAATGGGTCATGTTGGAGGGTCTGCGCACATGTGCCGCTGAACCAAAACATGGCATTTACCCATTCTAGCGATTGGAATATGACCCCCTCAGAGTACATTAGCATATGGTTCAACGTTGTTTTGAAGGTGTGATTATTGTTTAATGCCAACCTATTCATTTCAAGTGTAATCAATGTCAGAATGTGGTGAAGAGGACAGTTAAATGGCTGATGGGTTTAACGTAAAGACTTTACTGTCTCTGACAGGGTCGTTAACTCAACACTTACTGTGTTCGGCATTACAGTTACTCAACACTAACCCTAACCCAACTCTAACCCTAACACTAGCCCTAACCACTAATTACTTACAAGTACGTAAGATTGTGTACGGACACATTACAGTCAGACACAATGTAATTACTTTCCCAGATACGTTCCCTTATCCTAGCAATGGGATTCAGTCGCCGCCTCTAAAATGCTGTTTCCAAAATAGAGATAACTGAAACTTAATTTTCATCTGTCTCTATTTCGAGAATAGTGCTAATTCAAAAAAGGTTATTAATAAATGGGTAAACATAGAAACATAAAAAGTGACGGCAGATTAGAGCCACATGGCCCATCTAGTCTGCCCATTTGTTTATTTAAAACGATACTGATCCTAGACCCTATTTACCCTCAATTTAGTTTGAGATTTAGGATCTCCTTATATTTATCCCAAGCATTTTTACACTGTTCTACTGTGTTACCTCCACCCCTCAGATGGGAGAATATTCCACTTATCTATCACTCTATCAGTGACGTCATTATCTGCACATTTCCTCTGAATCTACCACCCTCCAGTTTATATTCATGGTCTCGTGTTCTATTACACATTTTCCTTTATATAATGTCACCTCCTCTAGCCGGTCACAACGCTTGATATATGTGAAAGCTGCTATCATGTCCCCCCTCTCCCTTCTCTGCTCCAGGCTATACTGCTCATGCGGATCGGCATTCTTACTCATTCATTTGGAAACTGCCGCTGCAGACCCGTCACACCACCACAAACCCACTGCACTGCACCGGGTGGGTGAGTATTATAGAGGAGACCATAGGGAGTAGTAGTAAGGTAATGGAAAGGGAAGCTTAGGGTTAGGCTGCAGGGAGGAAAGGGTTAGGATTAGAGTAATGGAAGGGGAGGGTTATGGTAAGGATCAGGATAAGGGTTGGGGTTACGTTAATACTCACCATTTGCCGCTGTATCTTCCTTCTTCAGTGGATCGATTGCTTCTCTTCAGCTTTCTGTACGTGCGGGAGTCTGAAACTCCGCACAGAAGAGAGGAGTGAACTCCCCTTGTTGCTCCCCTCTCTCTTGCAGACTTGAGGGCAGATACACTGCCATAAGGCAGTTTTAGCACTGACGCTATTATGCACACTATTTATGGAAAGAGGGGGAAGACCTGTCCCGTCGGACGGATCTCCAATCCATCGACCTTCTATTAATGGCAGCCTGGGCTTGCTGAGACCTGTAGTACCCTACAGGTTCCAGCAAGCCAAGGCTGCCATTAATAGCTTGGGCCTGCTGGTTTTTATAATACTACAGGCACCAAAATACCCAACCTATTCATGACAACCTGGGATTGCTGGGACTTGTAGTGCAAAGAATAATTAAACCAAAATAATAATATGGAAAAAATAAAAATATCTGGAAGTGAATGTATTTGAAGTTAATAATACTGTAGGAACAAAAATACATAAATCCTGTCTTCCTGGATCTTCTGTGCGCTTGTGATGAAAAACATAATATATCCCCTGCATTCAGAAGTCAGCAAAGGTGATTCAATTCCGAATGCATGAATGTCTTCATAGTGCCAACCAGCGCCATTGGATACATGACATACATACATGCAATTGGTGGGGAATGTCCACCTGTAACTTCAACGCAGTCACATGATCTAATCACATGACAATCAATAGGCTGCATCCATCCCTTTACTCACAACCAGATGACTTGTTTATGCACTGTATCACTTTGTGTTTGTTCTTTTGCGCCATTATCTTTAGTATTTTCATCTTGGATAAATGTTTATTTTTAAATGATGTTATTAAAAGCTGTAATTAACGTTTTGTTGCAATTGCAGCCTTTCATGGATGCTTTACCCTGGGTCGCCAAATCCGTGTTGAATTCATTATTTATGGTTGTTTGGATAATGGCTTGTCACAGTCTCCCAGATGTACTTACACAATATTTGTGCACTACAAATATATTTATTATCATTTTTATTACAGTTATGTATTAGGTATCAGTAGCAAGATATACTAAGCAGGGAAAATACACATGGGCCCTGATCCAGACCTACGCCCGCCGTAGCTAGGACGGTGGGCGTAAGCGTAAGATCGGCTGAAAAGCCGATCTGCGCATGCGCCGGGCAGATGTTGCCCGGCGTCGCTACGGCAACAACCGATCGTGGAACGGGCGTCTGTAGCAGCGCCGTAGGGACGCTGGAGGGTACGTCCCCAAGCGTCCCTGCGTTCAGGTTAAAGTAGGTGGGCGGGGGGAGGTAGTTAAATGAGGGTGGGCGGGGGGAGCTAGGCGGCCATACGCTCCTGTGCGAGCGTATGGCCCCTTCCTTACGCCGGCTGAAGTTAGGGTAGTCTTCAGCTACGTAAGGAAGGGGCCATACGCCCACACAGGGGGAGTGTCGGGGAAAGTGAACGCCGATACGTGCTTTAGTAAGCACAGCGCATCGGCGTAGGTCTGGATCAGGCCCATGGACATTAAAATACGCCTGGACATTGCTATGCCCTCCCTTCCAGCCTAATCTAAATGCCCCCCCTCCCACTTCTCCTATGGTTCCCATAGAGGCTGCATTGGCACGTCTGCTTTTACTTACATCCCAAGTGTGGATCGGGATCACTTGCCTTGGCCCCGCCCTTACTGTAAGCTGACTACATGCTTCCTCCTCTTCTCTCCCATAACACGCCCTTCAGACTGCAAGCCGCCACTACTCCAGTTGTGTTAGGGTCTGAACAGGTCACAATTGCGCACTCTTCTGTACTGTGCATGCACACTGAAAAATCAGGCAACGATACGCCACGGCAGCGTTACTTTATATTATTATTAAAATATTCAAGGTCATTGTGAAGGTCATCTTCGATTACCTAAGGCTGTGAGCGAATGAGCAAAATTCTCTGTAAAGGCTTATGGAATACCATGCTACTATACATCTACAGCAGGGTTGCCAACTTTCCTGGAATATCCGGGAGACTCACGAAATTTGGGCAGTTCTCCCAACAAATCTCCCGCAAGCTTCGACCCCCTGTCAATCTCTATAGAGTTACTAGAGATGGGCGAGGCTTGATGACATTACCAAGCCCCACCCACTCCATTGAACACTAGGGATTTACAGTCAGGCCTGGCAGCAGAAATCATGGGGCCCGATACACTCATGCATTTGGTGGCCCCAATCCCTCCTTAATAATGTATTGCAGGGTTCCCTCTGAACCTTGGGGCCCATCACAGCTGTCCCTCTTTTCCCCCTTTCCGACGCCGGTCCTGATTACAGCAGTGATTGCTCAGGGGTGGGACTTAATGACACTGATTTGCATAAATTGTGTCATTAAGCCCCCATACCGGAATCTATTTCTTCCCTTCCGAGTTCTCCCGGAGGGATGAAATAAAAAGTAGACATCCCTGATCTATAATAGTAACTAAAATACAAACACGTTTGACTGTACTTAACAAACCCTTCACATTCCATATTCTAAGTTACACTGCCAATATAAAGGGTTCTTAATTGTGGATTCAGAGTAGTTTCACGTATGTTTTAAAAAAAAAAAAAAACCGAAATGAAGGCGGTGTATCCGCAAGTGTTCCCGATGAAGAGCAAGCCTGGAACGCTGGAATCCTGATTGATTGCCATAACTACACAAAGAATGATGTGGCTTTAACAATGTCCTCGGAGACTTATCTCCCCTCAGCATAGGACTTGACTTTGATTTAAGACTACACAAAACTTCAGCTGGGGGGACTTTACTCTTTCTTCATGTAAGTTTGTCCCATAGGAGTCGACGTTTTGTTACAGTTGTACATAACCTTATGTGACAAGTATATTTTTCACCAGACAACTGTGTAGTTCAACTTCAAATTAGATCACACACAACAGTATTATTTAATTAGTCTACAATAACTGTTCATTTATGAAACATTTTATTTATTATGTTACTAATTACAACGTGCGTGGGGATAGTTAGCAATACAATGATCACACACACAAAAAAAAAAATCTATACTTTTATTTCAACTGCACAGAATCTGGGGTTTCTATCTGTAGAGGTGACATTACAATGACAGGAGAATTATAGAGAAAATAATATACTGTGCAGCTGTTATTGCATCTTGGCACGACTGTTCGGTTCTCTGAGTTCAGAGGTGGGTGGGAGAAGTAATATATGGGAAACCGAGGATGACTCAAACTCACTGAACTTTAGATGTACTGTAAATGGATTTTAAGACGCTTAATTGTAGAACTGGTCTATTTAATAGGCCATATATATGTTTGCTTGTCCTTATTTTGTATTGTTTTAATTAGATGATGCTGCTATCTAAGTTATGCTTTTTTTTTGTCATTTTAATAATTAGCGTACATTTCCTGCATTTTACTTAAACGAGCAATGACTGAAGCCTCACCCACGCCTAATGGAAATCAAATCTCAGACAACTGACATGGGCTTTAAAAGGGAGCCATAGATTTATTCATTAGAAAAGGAAATTCAGATTGAAATTGATTTGACTATAAATTTGGGTAGAGACAGGTGGCACTGATAGCTGGTGGGATTACAATGTCTTAAATAGACAACTTCCATTGTTAAAAGGCGTTATCAGTCTCCGGTAAGAAAATTTGATTTCCGAAATGGGGACATCCGAAAGTTCCTTTTTGGATGTCCCTATTTAGAATACTCCCCATTTTAGAATGTTTTTTTTTTTCAGAATGGGTAAGTATCCCGATCGGCATACTCACCCATTCTGATTCAGAAATACCGCCGCTGCCGATATACCGCCGCCGCCGCTCCTTACCTCTCCAGGTTGCAGGGGAGGGAGGGTTAGGGTCAGGCTGCCGGAGATGGTGGGTTAGGGTCAGGCTGCAGGCAAGGGAGAGTTAGAGCCAGGCTGCAGTGGAGGGAGGGTTAGGGTCAGGCTGCGGGAGATGGAGGGATAGGGTCAGGCTGCAGGGAAGGGAGAGTTAGGGTCAGACTGCAGGGGAGGGAGGGTCAGGGACAGGCTGCAGGGAAGGGAGAGTTAGGGTCAGGCTGCGTGGGGAGGGAGGGTTAGGGACAGGCTGCAGGGGAGGGAGGGTTAGGGTCAGGCTGCCGGAGATGGTGGGTTAGGGTCAGGCTGTGGGAGATAATGGGTTAGGGTCAGGCTGCGGGAGATGGTGGGTTAGGGTCAGGCTGCAGGGGAGGGAGGGTTAGGGTCAGGCTGCAGGAGATGGTGGGTTAGGGTAAGGCTGCAGGGAAGGGAGGGTTAGGGTCAGGCTGCGGGGAAGGGAGGGTTAGGTTTAGGGTAGTGAGAGGGTAGGGTTAGGGTAAGAATTAGGGGAAGGGTTCGGGTAATTTTATTCCTTACCTTTCGGAGCACCAAAAGTTCGGTGCTCCAGGGACCAATTGCTGTGACTCATCGAGGTATATGCAATCGAAATAGGGCCCTTCTAAGTGGGGACCCAAAGCTGTTAAAAGGCCCCCCAATTTTCAAGATCAACCATCCCCTGGACATCCAACCTTCAATGTGCACATCTGCAGAAGGAGGAGTCAGATCAGTCTGTGCCATGGAGCAGAATTTACTGGTGTACAGCAGAAAGGTGGGGCCATGATGCTTAAACAGGGGAAACGAATATATTATATAGACATATTACATGCAAAGTGAGCTATTTCCAGCCTTTATTTGTATTAATTTTTATGATTATGGCTTATAGTTTATGAAAACTCCAAAATCAAATCTGATCCGCTCGTGTGACTGAAGGCCGCCTTATGGCAGCGTAAAACACTAAGCGCCAGATTTACTAAGCTGCGGGTTTGAAAAAGTGGAGATGTTGCCCATAGCAACCAATCAGATTCTAGTTCTCACTTTGCTATTACATACTAGAAAACGTCAACTAGAATCTGATTGGTTGCTATGGGCAACATCTCCACTTTTCCTTTCTCGCAGCTTAGTAAATCTGGCCCTAAGTGTCAACACAAGAGAGGGGAGTGACGGGAGAGTTCCATCTTCCGAGCAGACTTTAAGACACGCATGTATGGGGTCCGGATCAGGTCTTATGTGTGGACACCCAAACCTCTGCTGCTAAATCTATACCCCATCTGAAAAGAAAAAATCAAGTTAATAATATACAACCTAATAGAAATGAGGGAGGGAGGGACACGATTTCAACAGAAGAAGGACACCAGACCCTTTTTGTCACCTGTCACCCCGCCCATGTCCCACCTCTTTCCATGTTACGTTTGACCCCGATGTGAGCAAGGCCTAGTCTGTCGGTTATGTTCCTTCCTGCCTATGTGACGCTCAGTTTTCTTTTTTGCTGTAAATTCCCCATATAACAACTCCACCAAGGGTCATCTGTTTAGGGGCCAAGGCAAAGCCCTGATCGGTGGGTCATCCACCTCCTGTAACCAGCATATGCGCTGTGTGGTTGTAGCTTTGTCCATGTGCAGAACGGCACCTGAATTGCGCAAGTGATTAGTGATTTATAACCAGCGCTCAGCACTGACAGCCAATTACAGAGCTGCAGCCGTCTACAGTTGAGCGCCACAGCTCTGTAAATGCTGAGGCCGGCTGGGATCATCTAGAGTTGTTATCGATGAGAGCGAATAAAATCACTGGCCAATCTATTACTCCCCGTCTACCTCATCTACAGAGTTATAGCGCCCTCTGGGCCTGATTCACAATTAAGGGCCAGATTTACTAAGCCGCGGAAACGTTTGGAAACGTGGAGAAGTTGCCCATAGCGTCCAACCAGATTCTAGCTTTCACTTTCTTTTTACATACTAGAAAATGTCAGCTAAAATCTGATTGGTTGCGATGGGCAACATCTTCACCTTTCCAAACCCACAGTTTAGTAAATCTGGCCCCTAGAGTGAGTTAGATGCGGAGAGATATACACCCAACTCACAAATTCTTCCCCTCGACACATGCCCGTTTTTAGGAACCTTATTGCACTTAAGAGTGCCATAGGGCTTCCTTAAGTAACCGTGCGTATTTTCCCTCTTAAGAAGGAAAATACGCACAGAGAATGCCTCCCCCCGCCCTCCCCGGATAATATACATCTTTCCCCCCTCCACCTTCTAACTAAAACCACCCGAGGCGACAGTAGCACGCCTCCTTCTGACTAAACTAATCCGTGCGGACTTTAAAGACCGCACTGAATCAATCTACCTACCTAAATGGTACATAGATTGCGTAATTGACCTACTACACATTCACACTCGTAATTGTCAAGCAGTTTTGGTGCAGAGTGGGTGCCATGGGGCCCCCTTTTCTCTGGGGCCCATGTGCACTGCACACCCAGCACCCATTATAATAAAGTCATAGATTTACTAATATGACATTACTATAGCTCTGAGGAGTGCTTTAAAACCTCAGAGGGGTGTTTAAAAAACCTCTCTGACCATTGCATCATGTCCACATGACTGTGGTTTATTTCGTAGTCCAGTTTCATAAACGAATAATGTTAACAATAATAAAAACAACAGGGACAATGGTGACTGCTAACATTCTTTTACAAGAAGTTATTTCATTTATCTTTAGAAGGATAAGTGACGCTGGGTAACAGGCTATTTTTAAATGCTTGTTCTTTTTTTGCGAGGCCCTTTTGTTGATAGCTACTGTTGGCAAGATGAATGAGGTTGAATTTGGTATGATTGGTGTAGGAATATGATAAGAGGAGGTTATAGAAAGTTCGTCAAAACTATGGCTGATGACTGTGTTTTCAGTAATTATCGTCTGTCCTCTACTTTATAATACCTGCTTTCAGGGCCATGAAACCTACAGGAGCTGTCCACGGTGCTGACGTAAATGTTCTCTAATGGAATAATAACTGTATTTAAGGAGATTCATATGAACCATTTTTTCTGGTGTCAATGAGATATCATTACGATGGCCTCCTGCTCTAGGGAGCGTTTAATTAATTTTCATGAACTTTGCATGATGGCAGACAGGTATTTATGGCAACACCTAAGAATCTCTCAAGTACAATTTCATTTAATTTAAGCCACATCAGGGGAGGGTCCTGATGTAACTCCTCTTACTTCCTACTTTGTGCATGCAAATTGTTTATAAAAAATATACAGAGCCATGCCACTCTGCTAATATACTGTAGAAGATAGCCGCTGTTCTATCAATGAAGCTGGTGGGGGCCTCTGGTGAACGTAGCCCAGTGCATGAAACCTAGGACCGGTTCATACTCTAATAACGATGACTGTTACAGTGATGCCACCAACCAGGGCACGGTTCCTAACTAAGAGCCTGCTACAGCCACTGATGGTGGGAATAGTCTGAGCTGCTGACACCTAGCAGGTCGTGGCCCCCTGTGTATTGGCAGGAAGGAATGATCTGCAGAGAATACAGAGACAGGCAATGGACACCTGCACAGTGTGAGATGGAATGCACACAAAGATGGGCACTGACAGGTGGGAGATAGATAACACACACTTCCCAAGGCTGGGATAGCCTGGATAGCAAGAAAGCACCACACACCAAGTGGGAGGGATACTCACACAGACGCACAAGAAACAAACAAGACAAATTAGGACACTCACTCACAAACCAAGGTGAACACAACAGCAAAGGGACCAGGAGCAGGTAGGAGACAAAACTAGGAGCGTACAGGGCAAAAGGGACTCCACTCAGAGATGGCAAGATACATACAAGACACAGACTGGCAGAAACAGCAGACAGACAGGTCTGATGCTATAAGCAGCAGCATGTGGTAGCACTGGTGGTTCTTAAAAAGAGGCTGCTAGTCACTGATTAGCTAGCAACTTCCACCTAGGGCAGTATTGGCTGTTGTCCTGGCAAGAGCCAGGATGCCGGAGAAAAAGCCAAGTGGATGGCATCCACATGTCTAATTTCCATGCCGTCACGTGGATGTGACGACATGCACATCGGGCAAACACCAGGGGCCAGGGAAGATAGCCAGTGGCCCACAGACTGGTAGGTTGCACATTATATAGAATCCCACTCCTTTCCATGTGCCTATTTTCTGATTAAAAAATATACAACATACTGAAAAAGTGCTGTGTGCGCACAACTGGGAGTCAGAATTGTCCAACGTTCACACATTAAGAATGATTGAGTTAAGTTGAGTGTGGTGTTCAGCATTTCCTGGATAACAAATTCCCTGACCACAATGAAACCTCTCATGTCATTGTTGCCCTTGTCCTGATGTGTTGAGCAACTCGATAATTAGAGGAATTTTAAAGGATACATTGTGCCCCATTTGATGAATCATCCACTATCAACATTTTGCATGTCCCATGGCACTACATTTGTCCAAACATTCGTACCTAAGAGTCCGCAACTGAGAATATTGGAGACATAAGTAAGACTTTGACACGACTGGAAAATGAACTCCAATTAAAGACCCCTTGTGGTTGTCGTTGATGTCTTCATTGTCAAGTGGAATCAACACGCCAGATATGGATTATTCCCATAATATATCACCGGTGACACACTAGAACATTTCTAGTTTGTGTTGTCAGAGAACATTCTGAGGGCTGTCATATCCTACAAGAATCTTGCAGGCCGACGCTGCCTTTTATATTAACTACAAAAGAAAATCTTTTTTTCCCGTGTTTGTGTTTTGCCTTCACAAAAAAGGATTATAGAAAAACACAAGGAGAGCAGAAGCTTTACATTTTTTCCCCATAACCGATATTCCGTGTGCTTAAAAATATATTTGATCGCGTTGACCTTATTTTAGTGATGCTAAGCTGCTTTAACATCCAACATTACAGGTATGGATTTCTTTAGAGACATCCCTTCTTGCGGAAAAATCCAAGCTGACTGCCGAATGCATAATGTAGAAAGCCGATGAGTCTAGATGAGTCGGGCTTCGGATAGCCATTAAAGCTACCGGGGGACGTGTTTATGGTTTTGTAGATAACATAAAACATATAAGAGCTATTAATGGTCACTTACAAAGTGAACAATATATACTGTAGGAGACCCAAGCTTGTCTAACTGTACTAATAAGCCAATATACGTGATGTAGTCGCAGATTTACCTGATATCTCTAACTGCATTCCTTCTATGAATCTTAGAGTATTTATTGCAACAAGATATGTTTTCATGAAGTATTTTTTCCATTCGCACTACAAGTCCCAGCATGTCACATAATTTTGGTACTTATAGTTTTAAGGTGGTTTGCTAAATTGATGTATAATGAACAGAGTGGAGGGAAAAGGGAATTTAGTAATAAAGGGCCATATTCAGAGAACCGTTTTCACGGCGAGTTGCATGCGTATTTTTATATACGTTTCAACTGCGCATGCATAGTAACTTTTTGTATGTAGTTTACGTTGACTATACGCGCGTAAGTGACTCATGGATGGACTTATGAATCGCACTTGGGTAAATATGCCCGGTTATGCGACGCAAAAATACGCATGTGAAAATTTAAATAAAAATGGGCGGGGGATGGTATTTAAATGAAGGTATGTGGATGCGACTAACATGATTCGCATGTACGGAGAACACATATACACGTAACTGCTCACGGAAAGTTACAAGTGGTCTATGGAGGCGGAAGTCACCGACAGCACCGCTGAGAGAGGGGCGTGTCATGGGTGAGAGGGGGTTTGGCCTGCACCGGCCGTGCGTATAATTGAGTACCATAATAATGGTCCTGATCCAGAATTAAGAAAAGTGGACTTTTTCACACTTTGCATTGGTATACGCCCAAATTTAAATACAGCGCATGCACACACCTCCTCAGGATCTAACTTCTGGGGTCAGATTTACTAAGCTGCAGGTTTGGACCAATCAGATTCTAGCTGACATTCTCTAGTATGTAATAGAAAAGGGAGAGCTAGAATCTGATTGGTTGCCATGGGCAACATCTCCACTTTTTCAAACCTGCAGCTTAGTAAATCTGGCCCCTGCAGTGTAATATAATGAATCAATATTATGGGCGTGATCCAGATATAATATGAAATTCCTTAAGTAGCCTCCGAAAAGGGCACTCGCTCTGCTTTCCTACGTGCGGTTAGTGGATCCGTGACCCCGGGGCCAACCTTAAATATTCTGCACGCAACTGTGTTTGTGTGATATAGAGAATCGTACTTAAGGGCTAATCCCAGATTGAAATGCTAAACGCCACCCACCATGTGTATCTCAAACCCATAGTTGCAGCGTATCTCTATATGAGCGAAGGGTGTGGCCTCCCCTCACCAGTACAGAAGACTGTATTCTATCCATAGGGGAGCAGTTCCTTGTATCTGGCCCTTCTTAGCAAAACTCTTCTTAAGAGAAATCTTACAAGTTGACGAAATAAAAATAATAATAATAATTTGGGGATAACCTTTGCATTTCAACATTTGCTAATAACTGTCTCCGGGCTTTTACGCATTAAATATTTTTTATTTTATGACACCAAGTGGCAAGGAGTCAGAATCCAATTTTACCTATTTAGTAAATGAATACACTTCTCGTGTGCCATCTATCAAGCCAGTGAGATTAAATTCACTTACACGCTGATGTAACATTGATAAATGCTAAATATGCCAACTACATCAACCTGTCTGCAAAACCCTGCGTTCTCCATTAGAAGATTTCCTAAAATAATGCGTTTTTTTATATTCCCAAGAAACGCTATTGCTAATAAAACAACATAATGATATTTTAGCAATGATTTTATGTAAAAAAAAAAAGGTTGATCTCTTTTTAAAAATACATTTTTCCTCAAAGGAAACTTGTGTTTAAACATATATATAATATATATGATATGGGTGCATAATGGATGTATAATATATATGATATGGGTGCATGATGGATATATAATATATATGATATGGGTGCATGATGGATATATGATATATATGATATGGGTGCATGATGGATATATGATATATGTGATATGGGTGCATGATGGATGTATGATATATATGATATATATCCATCATGCATGCTATTGCAGCTCTATATCCCAAGTATGACACGTTATATATGCACATAATGCAGGCAATCACAATGCAGCTACTTACTCTGATATCTTACCTTTCCTAAACACTCCAAATGTAAATACAGAGTACCTCATTGCAATGTATAGTGGAAATGGTGGTTTTGCTGTGTGTAAGCGCTACAGTGACAACATGAATGCACTAAAAGTATGAATAAAATGAGCACAAAAAAACCCAATATATTTTTAAAATTTTAGTTTTCCCAAAATTTTTTTTATTCAACACAAAGCGTAATCAGTATTCCCATGTCTGTTTAAATGTGGGTTGTCTCATTTCCAACAGTAAACATGCTTAGATATTATAAGAACCCCAACACCTAACTATAACCCTAATTTCTAACCCTAACTCCAATCCTAATCCTAACACTAAACCTAACCCTTACACTAAATATAACCCTATTATTAAACCTAACCCTAATCCTAATCCAAATCCTAACTCTTAATCTAACCCTAATCCTAATCCTAACCCTAACACTTAATCAAACCCTTACCCTAAACCCTAATCCTAACACTAAACCTAACCCTATAATTAACACTAAATCTAACTCTAATCCTAACCCTAAATCTAATTTTAACACTTAAACTAACTACAATCTTAACCCTAACACTAATCTAACCCTAACCCTAACTAAATCTAAATCTAAACCTCACCCTAATCTTAATCCTAACACTAAATCTAACCCTTATCCTAACACTAAATCTAACCCTTATCCTATCCTTAACCCTAATCCTTATATTTACCCTATTATTAAACAAACCGTAATCCTTATACTAACCTTACCACAAAATCTAACCCTAACCCAAACCTAATCCTAACTCTAACACTAAATCTAATCCTAATCCTAACACTAAATCTAATCCTAATCCTAACACTAAATCTAATCCTATCCATGGGCCTGATTCAGAGATCCGATATTAACGATAGTTAGGTGCGTATATTTAGGGTGTGCATCAACTGCGCATGCGTAGTAATAGTGCAACGCCGTCTACGTTGAAGATAGGGTCGGAAATGCCTTAAGGTTGGACTTGTGAATCAGTCGGAAACAATTGCGATCCTAAGTCCAGCGGACATATACGGACCTAAGGATTTGCATAGAAATGGGCGGGGGGGGGGATTTAGATGAGGGAAAGTAGGGGGGGGGGGAGGCATTTAGATGAGGAAAAGTGGGCGCGATTACAGAGTTAGGACCCTAAATATATGCAACTAATACACATAAGGTCAGAAGTGAGTGCGGCCAGATAGGGCAAGTCAATGCAGGTCTAACTTTAGGACCGGCCGCTGTTTGCAAGGGGAGTGACTGTTTATGCAGTGGGATGTAACCTGCTCCGACCTGCGCCGATGGATCTCTGAATCAGGCCCCATATCCCTAACCCTAATCCTTATCCTAACCCTAACACTAAATCTAATCCTAATCCTAACACTAAATCTAATCCTAATCCTACCACTAAATCTAATCCTAACACTAAATCTAACCCTATCCATATCCCTAACCCTAATCTTTATCCTAATCCTAATCCTAACACTAAATCTAACCATACCCCTATACCTAACCCTAATCCTTATCCTAACCCTAACACTAAATCTAAGCATACCCCTATACCTAACCCTAATCCTTATCCTAACCCTAACACTAAACACAACCCTAACCATAATCCTAACCCTAACACTAAATCTAACCCTAAACAAAACCCTAAGCACTGACCTGGGAAGCAGCACACTGGGAACAAGCCAGACTGTAGCAGGAGAGAGGAAAGCTACCTTGAACCAGAGAGTAGACTGCGGTGCTCGAGTACAGCTGTGGAAATGAAAGCTCTCAGCGGAGTCCCATTGTTGAATTCCATTTATTCTGCACTTATGTTCTGAGACACTCCTGGCATTCTAGGCTGCTGGAATGACAATACCATAACCTTTATATATTGCGTTTGGAAGTTTAAATGATAACATAATGATTCAAAATAGTTTCAGCCATCAGACGCCCTGCGGCAGGTGAAAATGTTTTGTCTTACTTTGCACTTACATCTACCTCATCTACGTTTGGGTCGGGATCAGGTTTTACTTACTGTACATTGACTACATTAGACCACCACGATGAAAGCTGATTTTCAGCATTAGCCATTCCTCTATCGCAAAGACGATGGGCCTGATCCAGACCTACGCCGATGTGTTGTGCTTAGTAAAGCACAGCGTATTGGCGTGCACTCTCCCCGACACTCCCCCCCTGTGCGAGCGTATATTCCCTCGCTTACGCCGGCTGAAGGCTACCCTAACTTCAGCCGGCCTAAGTGAGGGAAAATACACTCGCACAGGAGCGTATCACCTAAAACCCCTCCCTCGCTCCCCCATTAAACTACCGCCCCCCCGCCCACCTACACTAACATGTGCGTAGTAACGGTGAGGGACGCCCCCTCAGCCGTTACTACGGTGATACTACAGACGCCCGATCGTAGATCTTGGCCGGCGCATGCGCAGATCGGCTTTTCAGCCGATCTTACACTTACGCCCGGCGTATTACCGCCGGGCAGCGTAGTTCTTGATCAGGCCCAATGTCTATGATTTTTCCATCAGCTCTGGATCAGACATAATAGACGTTAACGCTCCCCTAAACATAACCCTTACCTAACCGTTACCCTTACCCTAACCCTCCTCTGTTATCAGCTTAAACTTAATCTCTATGTCTCGCAGCTTAACCCTAACCTTCCCTTTCTTTCAGCCTAACCATAACCCTCTATGTCCTGCAGCCTAACCTTCCTTTTCTATCAGCCTAACCTTAAACCCTCCATGTCCTGTAGCCTAACCCTAACTTTCCCCTTCTTTCAGCTGAACCTTAATCCTCCATGTTTGGCAGCCTAACCCTAACTTTCCCCTACTATCAGCCTAACATTAACCCTCCATGTCTGGCAGCCTAACCCTAACTTTCCCCTACTATAAGCTGAACCTTAAATCTCCATGTCCCGCAACCAAACCGTAACTTTCCCCTTCAGCTACCCACAGCTCATCACTGCACGCCAAGGGGGTGAGAGCACAATTCGCTATTGGGAACAGGTACCTAGTCAAAATACAGCCATTTGCTATAGAATTCCCAATAGGACTTTTCCTTATTTACACTATTTCAGCACTTATACGGCCGCTATTGATCTGTCGTCTGTATCAGTGTCGAAAATCAGCTAATTCAAGCGGCAGTTACACGGTTGAAGTCTCCTCTGCGATGGGCTGCTTTTAGACATAGAGAGTTCCTTTTCAGCTGTCTCTATTTCGAATAGGCAGCCCTTTTAGATATTTTTTTTATGAATGGATGAGTGTATGATCGGCATACTCACCCATTCATTTTCGCAGAGGACACGCCACGCTCGCCACTGACAGCTTCGGAGAGGTGAGTAACCTCTCCGGGGGCAGTTAGTGTTAGGAAGGGGGGGAAGGGGTTAGGGTTAGGCTCTTAGGAAAGAAGGGAGGGTTAGGGTTAGGAGCCATAAAGGGGAAAGGATAGGGTCAGGCTGTGGGGAGGGGGGTCTTAGGGTTAGGCTACGAAGAAGGCAGGGTTAGGGTCAGGCTGCAGGCAAGGGAGGGTTAGGGTCAGGCTGCGGGGAAGGGAGGGCTAGGGTAATGCATGTGGAGGGTTAGGGGTAGAATTAG
>WWET01001490.1:271444-287319 GCA_011038615.1 Limnodynastes dumerilii
ATATTTTGCTTTTAAGAAACGAAAGTTGGAATGCTCCTGTGATCACCACGTTCTTAGAAATGTTGCACTCATGTCTAGAGCATAGCAGGCATTCCTACATTAAGTATTGCATTGTTACCATTTCTATCCAGGACTTGAACTAAATAATGTATTTCCACCCAATCCCTCACTGATCACAATGACTAATAATCCTCCCATTATACTTCCTTCCTCCTATTTTCTCTGTGTGTCCCAGACAGAAAATCTATTGCAGTGAAGGTAAAGAAGGTGCTTACTTCAACAAAACATGATCACAAACGTATGGCCATTTCCATATTTTACCATCAGAAATACTTTGTGCAAACACAAATCACCTGCTCTCTGGAGATAAAAAAAAAAAAGCTTTAAATAGCCTGATCCCAGTGGCTCTCCTTAATTCTAAACATAGAATAACCTCTTTGACCTCCTGTATCTTTCAATTACAAGACTCTTCCCAGTAAATCTTATGTTAGTGTTTGTGCTTGTCTATGTTGTTTTATAGTCCATCGATACGATCCATAAACTTAGGGTCAGAGGGCCTGATCCAGAGCTACGGCCGCAAGCGATCATACGCCGATCGTAAGCGAAAATTCGTGAAAAAAAACGCACTACGCATGTGCAGTATGACAACTTCCGGTCGACCGAAGGACATGAGCGAACAGCGAGCGTATTTTCAGTGTATTTTTCGCCCAAGGGGCGTGCGTTTTGTACGACGATAGTCTGGACGCTTGAGTTACTACACAGAGGCGGGGATAGCCATTTAAATTGTACAGTATGGGCGTGCTAAGCCCAGTACGACCAGCGTATCGGTACGAAAATTCGCACGTACGCTGGAAAATCTTAGGGTAGGGTTCAGCCGCCGTAAGCAGGTACAATCAATGGGAGTGTTATGGGCGTGAAAGTTTATACGCCCGGGCGAACGTACGCTACGCTCGCGGGCGATTGCGGTCGTAGGTCTGGATCAGGCCCAGATTTACTAAGCTGCGGGTCTGGAAAAGGGGAGTTGTTTCCCATATCAACCAATCAGATTTCAGCTCTCACTTTCCAATTACATACTAGAGAATGTCAGCTAGAATCTGATTGGTTGCTATGGGAAACATCTCCTCTTTTGCAAACCTGGTGCTTAGTAAATCTGGTGTGGGTACACACTCAGGGCTTACACTGGAAATTGTTAGCCTTGGAACTTATGTGATGTCACACACTATGATACCTATTGGTGAAGTTCTGTGAACATCATACCCTCCAACATGACCCCTTCCATTAGGTACAAAATACTCTCCCCTCAGGAATGGGGAGTGGCTTCTCCTTGCCCACATGTTTTTTTTTTGGAAACTTTACAAATAACTTCAAGATCTTTTTTCTCTATAATCACGTTCTAGATCCAGACCATTGTAACTATCGACTCTTCCGTTAAGGATCTAAAAATGGCAGCTTTTTATGGGTGTACACACGTGGTTGCAGTCCCCCCTCCGATGAGCTTCCTTTAAAAGTAGAGAGAGCCCAAAGTTCCTTTTCGGCTGTCTCTATGTCGAATAGACAGCCATTTTAGATTTTTTTTAATGAATGGGTAAGTGTGCCCATCGGCATACTTGCCTATTTATTTTTCGCCGGACCCACTGATGACAGCGCTGGAGAGGTGAGTAACCTCTCTGGGGACTTTTAGTGTTGGGTGGGTTAGAGTTAGGCTCTTAGGAAGGAAGGGTTAGGGTTAGGGCCATAGAAGGGAAAGGTTAGGGTCAGGCTGCAGGGAAGGGGGGGTTCTTAGGGTTAGAATTAGGGAAAGGGTTGGGGTAGTGTTTTCCACTTACCTATCGATCCACAGAGCACCGAAGACAGTGCTCCAGGGATCGATTGATTTACCTCATCAAGGCATGAGCAATCAATATCCCAGCCAAGAGAGCGGCCCTATTGAAATAGGGCGGTTTTTAGCAGGGACCCACACTTATACACACGTTGTAATATCTGTATAGTTCTAGGGTCGCAATCCAGACTTCTGTGTATTCTTTTTACATCTGCTGCTTTTCCAATGCCGGGATAAGAGCCGGTGCATGGGGGAGGGGCGTGCCTTGTGCCCATCACTGTATCCAAACTTCCAATCTGTCCCCATTTAAAAGAAAAATTGGAAATCTTAAAGTAGAGGTCAACCAAAGGGAATTTATACCAGCAAGGGGTGTGGCCTCCCACATCAGCTCTGATTGGATCCTTGCAGACGCTGCGCTCAGAGCTTATAGCGCAATGCGTTTGCTAGTCTGGATCCACTTTCTTTATTTTTGTATTCTGTCTCTGTTATATACGTCTTTCCCCTCCTGTGTTTTGCTTTCCACCATCTCTTTCTGTCTATGTAAATTTACTGCCCGCTGAATCACATTCCTCTGGTGTTCCATGTTGTTTGTTTACTGAGCATTACAGGATAAGTCATAACTCACAATGGAACCAGTGCAGACAATGATATGTAGAAAGGGAATGGTAGGGGGATTCCATGTGGAACACATAAGCATATATTATCCATGTATTCTAAGTATATATTATACAGACCAGGATGAATTTGCAGATTCTGTACCACCTCTGATACATTTTCTTATATATTTGATCCTTAGCTGGGTCCTCTTCTGTTTTTTTGTTAACATGTGAGTGTTTTAACTCAACAATGTTCCTACCTATTGCTGGATTATAGTATTGATTCTGGTTCTGGTCACTATGGCGATAATAACAAATTCAACAGTGATAAAGCCAACACTATGATCATTGCCCAAATCTGTAAAAATCTGTAAAAAAAAAATATATATATATTTATTTATTTACCTTGTCTTTCATCTACTCATTCCCATTCTCTCATTCACTCATTCCCATTCTTTCATTAACTCATTCCCATTCTTTCATTCACTCATTCCCATTCTCTCATTCACTCATTCCCATTCTCACATTCACTCATTCCCATTCTCTCATTCACTCATTCCCATTCTTTCATTCACTCATTGCCATTCTTTCATTCACTCATTCCCATTCTCTCTTTCATTCATTCCCATTCTTTCATTCACTCATTCCCATTCTCTTATTTACTCATTCCCATTCTTTCAATCACTCATTCCCATTCTCTCATTCACTCATTCCCATTCTCTCATTTACTCATTCCCATTCTCTCATTCACTCAGTTCACATTCTCTCATTCACTCAGTTCACATTCTCTCATTCACTCATTCCCATTCTCTCATTCACTCATTCCCATTCTCTCATTCACTCAGTTAACATTTTCTCATTCACTCATTCCCATTCTTTCATTCACTCATTCCCATTCTCTCATTCACTCATTCCCATTCTCTCATTCACTCATTCCCATTCTCTCATTCACTCATTCCCATTCTCTCATTCACTCATTCCCATTCTCTCATTCACTCATTCCCATTCTCTCATTCCCATTCTCTCATTCACTCCCATTCTCTCATTCACTCATTCCCATTCTCTCATTCACTCATTCCCATTCTCTCATTCACTCATTCCCATTCTCTCATTCCCATTCTCTCATTCACTCAGTTCACATTCTCTCCTCCAATCTGTCCTCACTCTCTCCTCCTCTTGGTACCTGCTTTTTCCTCTGCTCTGTCTCTGCTTTAGACCCCCACCTCGGTCCCCACTCTCCCTCTGCTCTCTCATCCACTCTGTCCCCATTCTCTCCTCCGCTCTGTCCTCCCCCCCTCTCCTCCGCTCTGGTCCACTCTCTCCTCCACTCTGTCCCCACTCTCTCCTTTGCCCTATCCCTGCTCTTTCCTCCACTCTGTCCCCACTCTCTCCTCCACTCTGTCCTCCCCCCCTCTCCTCCACTCTGTCCCCATTCTCTCCTCCACTCTGTCCCCACTCTCTCCTCCGCTCTATCCCCACTCTCTACTCCGCTCTGTCCCTGCTCTCTCTTCTGGAAGAGACAGGTGATTTTTTTTTCTAGTGTAAATCTAAGTAATAGTCTAAAAATAAAGCAATGTGCAATAAGCCATAGCAAATCGTTTTCCCTGCATGTAAAGAATATGTTTATTACTCCCCGTCCTCCCTGAAATTCAACATGGTTTTGCCCAGGTGTAAATTTCCACCTCTTTTCTTATTACTTTCAGTATACTAGTGGAGACAATGCTAATGATGATGATGCGCCAGCAGGAATGGAATGGGTAATGGAGAACTGACAATACCGCACTGACCAGTCCTTGGGTCAAGTCGGTGAAGACCGTTCTGTGCAGTGTATACACTGTATAGTGAAGATCTCAAGAGATTATGTCACCATTTTGTTATATATGTCCTTATGGTAAATGCCACATGGGGTTCTGGGAGCATTGAAACACAAGATAAAATTAAAAGGTCAGTATTCAATATCTTAGAGAGACATCAAAAATATTTGTTGTAACAATAATGTAACCCAAATATTATACATTGTAGAATAGGTCTTTATCCAATCTTACAGAGGGCACACCCTCCGGATATTTTGACCTATATTTTTAGAGATACTTTAAAATTTGCATTGAAGCTTATGTTAAAACATTCTTTTGAGATTAATTCTTCACACGTTCCATCCCCTGGGACCACAATCTTATTTAAATGGAGGAGGAGGTGGCTGGCAAAAGGTTTAAGGAGAATTAGTTTATAAACCACTTGGGAGGTTGCACTGAAGGGGATAAACAGAAAATAATGAGCATAAAATTATATCATAAATCACAAGAGCCTTGTGTAACCTGGGGATATTGCACTTTAATGTCAAGTTGATCACCAATAAAAATGATTTAAGCATTATTAAGTCTTTGAGAGTAAACTTTTTTGTGCTGGGGTTTAATAGAAAAGGGAAAGTGTACATCTGAGCGATATTATTGAGATGTGGAACTGTCACTTATACATATGTTGCATACAATAAAGTGTAAAGCAAATTAAAAAGTTATGTGCTGGATGGGACGAGGGGGTACTTTGCATTCTATTCTAGCATACCGGTGTTATGGCATAGGAGAGCTAGGTCAAACAACTGGCCCTATGTGACGGGTGTAGTTCAACACTACTATGATCTCTTTTGCTACAGATCAGCTTCCGGCAATGAAGCGAGGAGCGCAGTCATTTTCTGGCTGTTCCCGACGAAACGGCGGCGTTCCAGAAACTGGTGCGTCTTCCAACATTCTAACAGCGACAATTTCTTTCCTTTCATTTTCGTTTTCCTTTCCTAACCCCAACCATTGTCTTAGCATAACCAGCCCTAACCATCCCCTAACCCTAAGCCTATCCATCCTCGTCCCACAGCCTAATTTTAGACATCTCTATACAGCCTAACCCTAAGCATCCTAACCTAACTCTAACCCTAATCATCCCCATCCAGCAGCCTAATCTTAACCGCCCAAACCCCGCAGCCTAACCCTAATGATCCTCAACTCGCAGCCTGACCTAACTCTAACCCTAACCAACCCCATCCAGCAACCTAACCTTTCCCTTCTCATCAGCCTAAACAATCCCTCTCCGCAGCCTGATCCTAACCATTGCCGACCCCGCAGCCTAACCCTAGCTCGAAACATTATGGGCCAGATCCTAAGTAAAGTATGCTAGCGTATTTACGATAGCCGATGACGTAATTTCACCCGTATGTACTGCGCATGCGCGCAGCCGATGTTCTGCCACATAACTACTAACGAACTACGAACGAAGGAGCGGGCTCATCAATACGACACCCATAATTACGCTTTAAAGACGTAGGGAGGCATTTAAATTGGACAGTATGGGCTGGGTTTGGAGAGGACAAAAAGGGGTTCTGTCCCCTCCCCACACACACACACACACACAATAAAAGCCCCTAGGAATCCTCCACTATATAGAGATTGTTCTTTATTAATAGTAAGGATCAAATAGTTTAACTTTTTAAGCATTTATTAATTAATTAATTTATATATTTATTTATTGTCCAAAAGCTATTACAACAGCCTTATACGTTGCATTTTAAATTGCAATATTTTTTTTTTATAGACACAATAATTAGTACTGTTTTTACGATAAAATTACACAATAATTATTAATTACCGTAAAAACAATATCAGCTGAAAATATGTAATATATGTTAATATGTAAAGACAAATATGAGAAGATGTTGCATTTCAACCAATTAAATTCTGGTTTTGATTAATTATGGATATTCTACAAACATCTGGAAAGTTCTGATTGGTTGCTTTAGGACAGATCTATGTTTCTCCTTCTCCTTGTACACTGATATATTAAATGTAGACAGGAATAAGCACAAGCTACGCTGATACTCATCATATAGAGCAGTAGGACTTCTATGGGCGTGATCTGAAAGCATTCCAAAGGAACACGATTCCTTATTAGATAACTAAGAACGTATTGCGAAAAGGGTTGCGTGCGTATTTTTAAAAGCGGTTTGACTGTGCATGCGTAGTAACTTTTTCCACGCACATTACCATGCATGTAGTAAATACGGATCTGTGAATCCCGTCCTAAGTCTTGGATAGTCACTAATGGTCTGCACTCACTCAGCAAACACACAGAACATAGAATAATAGTGACTTATAAAATACATGTTGAGAATGTTCAATTGTATAGTAGAACGTGTTATAACGTGCACTAGATTTTGTAGTGAGCTTAAGAAGAAATATTTTTAAGACAACTGCCCTCAACTTAATCATCGATGACGGTTGAAGCTTGTTTCACGTTGAACCTTTCCAGTTCTGTATAAATAAGTAGACACACAACATAGCCCCAAAATAGAATAATTCTTTACATTTATCATGGTCAGCGGCAGCTGTCCCTCCGAGCAGCTCAGGATTCCAGTAACAGGGATTCAGATAAGGAATAAAAATGGTAATGGCAAGATGGCGAGTAATTCTTTTTTTTTTTTACCCCAAGCTCTGCAGTAAGGCGACAGATCCAGCCAATAGCAGCTCCTGTATTTTATTTTACCTCTCATTTCTGATCAATTATCTTTCACATCAATATTTGCTTATAGCTTCCAAACAGATTGAGGTCTCCCATAACCCACATCACTCAATCCACGGCACACAGATTCAATTTAGATAACGCAGAACAAAAGTTACAAGATGTTTTCTTTGCATGAAGGACAGACAGACATGCAGCAGATGAAGGACAGACAGACATGCAGCAGATGAAGGACAGACAGACATGCAGCAGATGAAGGACAGACAGACATGCAGCAGATGAAGGACAGACAGACATGCAGCAGATGAAGGACAGACAGACATGCAGCAGATGAAGGACAGACAGACATGCAGCAGATGAAGGACAGACAGACATGCAGCAGATGAAGGACAGACAGACATGCAGCAGATGAAGGACAGACAGACATGCAGCAGATGAAGGACAGACAGACATGCAGCAGATGAAGGACAGACAGACATGCAGCAGATGAAGGACAGACAGACATGCAGCAGATGAAGGACAGACAGACATGCAGCAGATGAAGGACAGACAGACATGCAGCAGATGAAGGACAGACAGACATGCAGCAGATGAAGGACAGACAGACATGCAGCAGATGAAGGACAGACAGACATGCAGCAGATGAAGGACAGACAGACATGCAGCAGATGAAGGACAGACAGACATGCAGCAGATGAAGGACAGACAGACATGCAGCAGATGAAGGACAGACAGACATGCAGCAGATGAAGGACAGACAGACATGCAGCAGATGAAGGACAGACAGACATGCAGCAGATGAAGGACAGACAGACATGCAGCAGATGAAGGACAGACAGACATGCAGCAGATGAAGGACAGACAGACATGCAGCAGATGAAGGACAGACAGACATGCAGCAGATGAAGGACAGACAGACATGCAGCAGATGAAGGACAGACAGACATGCAGCAGATGAAGGACAGACAGACATGCAGCAGATGAAGGACAGACAGACATGCAGCAGATGAAGGACAGACAGACATGCAGCAGATGAAGGACAGACAGACATGCAGCAGATGAAGGACAGACAGACATGCAGCAGATGAAGGACAGACAGACATGCAGCAGATGAAGGACAGACAGACATGCAGCAGATGAAGGACAGACAGACATGCAGCAGATGAAGGACAGACAGACATGCAGCAGATGAAGGACAGACAGACATGCAGCAGATGAAGGACAGACAGACATGCAGCAGATGAAGGACAGACAGACATGCAGCAGATGAAGGACAGACAGACATGCAGCAGATGAAGGACAGACAGACATGCAGCAGATGAAGGACAGACAGACATGCAGCAGATGAAGGACAGACAGACATGCAGCAGATGAAGGACAGACAGACATGCAGCAGATGAAGGACAGACAGACATGCAGCAGATGAAGGACAGACAGACATGCAGCAGATGAAGGACAGACAGACATGCAGCAGATGAAGGACAGACAGACATGCAGCAGATGAAGGACAGACAGACATGCAGCAGATGAAGGACAGACAGACATGCAGCAGATGAAGGACAGACAGACATGCAGCAGATGAAGGACAGACAGACATGCAGCAGATGAAGGACAGACAGACATGCAGCAGATGAAGGACAGACAGACATGCAGCAGATGAAGGACAGACAGACATGCAGCAGATGAAGGACAGACAGACATGCAGCAGATGAAGGACAGACAGACATGCAGCAGATGAAGGACAGACAGACATGCAGCAGATGAAGGACAGACAGACATGCAGCAGATGAAGGACAGACAGACATGCAGCAGATGAAGGACAGACAGACATGCAGCAGATGAAGGACAGACAGACATGCAGCAGATGAAGGACAGACAGACATGCAGCAGATGAAGGACAGACAGACATGCAGCAGATGAAGGACAGACAGACATGCAGCAGATGAAGGACAGACAGACATGCAGCAGATGAAGGACAGACAGACATGCAGCAGATGAAGGACAGACAGACATGCAGCAGATGAAGGACAGACAGACATGCAGCAGATGAAGGACAGACAGACATGCAGCAGATGAAGGACAGACAGACATGCAGCAGATGAAGGACAGACAGACATGCAGCAGATGAAGGACAGACAGACATGCAGCAGATGAAGGACAGACAGACATGCAGCAGATGAAGGACAGACAGACATGCAGCAGATGAAGGACAGACAGACATGCAGCAGATGAAGGACAGACAGACATGCAGCAGATGAAGGACAGACAGACATGCAGCAGATGAAGGACAGACAGACATGCAGCAGATGAAGGACAGACAGACATGCAGCAGATGAAGGACAGACAGACATGCAGCAGATGAAGGACAGACAGACATGCAGCAGATGAAGGACAGACAGACATGCAGCAGATGAAGGACAGACAGACATGCAGCAGATGAAGGACAGACAGACATGCAGCAGATGAAGGACAGACAGACATGCAGCAGATGAAGGACAGACAGACATGCAGCAGATGAAGGACAGACAGACATGCAGCAGATGAAGGACAGACAGACATGCAGCAGATGAAGGACAGACAGACATGCAGCAGATGAAGGACAGACAGACATGCAGCAGATGAAGGACAGACAGACATGCAGCAGATGAAGGACAGACAGACATGCAGCAGATGAAGGACAGACAGACATGCAGCAGATGAAGGACAGACAGACATGCAGCAGATGAAGGACAGACAGACATGCAGCAGATGAAGGACAGACAGACATGCAGCAGATGAAGGACAGACAGACATGCAGCAGATGAAGGACAGACAGACATGCAGCAGATGAAGGACAGACAGACATGCAGCAGATGAAGGACAGACAGACATGCAGCAGATGAAGGACAGACAGACATGCAGCAGATGAAGGACAGACAGACATGCAGCAGATGAAGGACAGACAGACATGCAGCAGATGAAGGACAGACAGACATGCAGCAGATGAAGGACAGACAGACATGCAGCAGATGAAGGACAGACAGACATGCAGCAGATGAAGGACAGACAGACATGCAGCAGATGAAGGACAGACAGACATGCAGCAGATGAAGGACAGACAGACATGCAGCAGATGAAGGACAGACAGACATGCAGCAGATGAAGGACAGACAGACATGCAGCAGATGAAGGACAGACAGACATGCAGCAGATGAAGGACAGACAGACATGCAGCAGATGAAGGACAGACAGACATGCAGCAGATGAAGGACAGACAGACATGCAGCAGATGAAGGACAGACAGACATGCAGCAGATGAAGGACAGACAGACATGCAGCAGATGAAGGACAGACAGACATGCAGCAGATGAAGGACAGACAGACATGCAGCAGATGAAGGACAGACAGACATGCAGCAGATGAAGGACAGACAGACATGCAGCAGATGAAGGACAGACAGACATGCAGCAGATGAAGGACAGACAGACATGCAGCAGATGAAGGACAGACAGACATGCAGCAGATGAAGGACAGACAGACATGCAGCAGATGAAGGACAGACAGACATGCAGCAGATGAAGGACAGACAGACATGCAGCAGATGAAGGACAGACAGACATGCAGCAGATGAAGGACAGACAGACATGCAGCAGATGAAGGACAGACAGACATGCAGCAGATGAAGGACAGACAGACATGCAGCAGATGAAGGACAGACAGACATGCAGCAGATGAAGGACAGACAGACATGCAGCAGATGAAGGACAGACAGACATGCAGCAGATGAAGGACAGACAGACATGCAGCAGATGAAGGACAGACAGACATGCAGCAGATGAAGGACAGACAGACATGCAGCAGATGAAGGACAGACAGACATGCAGCAGATGAAGGACAGACAGACATGCAGCAGATGAAGGACAGACAGACATGCAGCAGATGAAGGACAGACAGACATGCAGCAGATGAAGGACAGACAGACATGCAGCAGATGAAGGACAGACAGACATGCAGCAGATGAAGGACAGACAGACATGCAGCAGATGAAGGACAGACAGACATGCAGCAGATGAAGGACAGACAGACATGCAGCAGATGAAGGACAGACAGACATGCAGCAGATGAAGGACAGACAGACATGCAGCAGATGAAGGACAGACAGACATGCAGCAGATGAAGGACAGACAGACATGCAGCAGATGAAGGACAGACAGACATGCAGCAGATGAAGGACAGACAGACATGCAGCAGATGAAGGACAGACAGACATGCAGCAGATGAAGGACAGACAGACATGCAGCAGATGAAGGACAGACAGACATGCAGCAGATGAAGGACAGACAGACATGCAGCAGATGAAGGACAGACAGACATGCAGCAGATGAAGGACAGACAGACATGCAGCAGATGAAGGACAGACAGACATGCAGCAGATGAAGGACAGACAGACATGCAGCAGATGAAGGACAGACAGACATGCAGCAGATGAAGGACAGACAGACATGCAGCAGATGAAGGACAGACAGACATGCAGCAGATGAAGGACAGACAGACATGCAGCAGATGAAGGACAGACAGACATGCAGCAGATGAAGGACAGACAGACATGCAGCAGATGAAGGACAGACAGACATGCAGCAGATGAAGGACAGACAGACATGCAGCAGATGAAGGACAGACAGACATGCAGCAGATGAAGGACAGACAGACATGCAGCAGATGAAGGACAGACAGACATGCAGCAGATGAAGGACAGACAGACATGCAGCAGATGAAGGACAGACAGACATGCAGCAGATGAAGGACAGACAGACATGCAGCAGATGAAGGACAGACAGACATGCAGCAGATGAAGGACAGACAGACATGCAGCAGATGAAGGACAGACAGACATGCAGCAGATGAAGGACAGACAGACATGCAGCAGATGAAGGACAGACAGACATGCAGCAGATGAAGGACAGACAGACATGCAGCAGATGAAGGACAGACAGACATGCAGCAGATGAAGGACAGACAGACATGCAGCAGATGAAGGACAGACAGACATGCAGCAGATGAAGGACAGACAGACATGCAGCAGATGAAGGACAGACAGACATGCAGCAGATGAAGGACAGACAGACATGCAGCAGATGAAGGACAGACAGACATGCAGCAGATGAAGGACAGACAGACATGCAGCAGATGAAGGACAGACAGACATGCAGCAGATGAAGGACAGACAGACATGCAGCAGATGAAGGACAGACAGACATGCAGCAGATGAAGGATAGACAGACATGCAGCAGATGAAGGACAGACAGACATGCAGCAGATGAAGGATAGACAGACATGCAGCAGATGAAGGACAGACAGACATGCAGCAGATGAAGGATAGACAGACATGCAGCAGATGAAGGACAGACAGACATGCAGCAGATGAAGGATAGACAGACATGCAGCAGATGAAGGACAGACAGACATGCAGCAGATGAAGGATAGACAGACATGCAGCAGATGAAGGACAGACAGACATGCAGCAGATGAAGGATAGACAGACATGCAGCAGATGAAGGACAGACAGACATGCAGCAGATGAAGGATAGACAGACATGCAGCAGATGAAGGACAGACAGACATGCAGCAGATGAAGGATAGACAGACATGCAGCAGATGAAGGACAGACAGACATGCAGCAGATGAAGGATAGACAGACATGCAGCAGATGAAGGACAGACAGACATGCAGCAGATGAAGGATAGACAGACATGCAGCAGATGAAGGACAGACAGACATGCAGCAGATGAAGGACAGACAGACATGCAGCAGATGAAGGACAGACAGACATGCAGCAGATGAAGTACAGACAGGCAGCAGATGAAGGACAGACAGACATGCAGCAGATGAAGGACAGACAGACATGCAGCAGATGAAGAACACACAGATGTGTAGAACATGAAGGACAGACAGATATGCAGCAGATGAAGGCAATACATACATGCTCAAACAAAGGACATACAGACATGTTGATGATGAAGGACAGACAGACATTAGAAAATGACACAGGTATGCAGCAGCTGAATTATCTACAGGTATGCAGCAGATAAAGGGAAAAGTGGCACGCAGAGGACAGAGCATGGACAGAGTGGAGGAGAGAGCATGGACAGAGTGGAGGAGAGAGCATGGACAGAGTGGAGGAGAGAGCATGGACAGAACAGAAGAGAGAGAATGGAGATAGCAGAGGAGAAAGCATGGACAGAGTGGAGGAGAGAGCATAGACAAAGCAAAGGAGAAAGCATGGACAGGGTGGAGGAGAGAGCATAGAGAGAGTGGAAGAGAGAGTATGGATAGAGCAGAGGAGAGAGTATGGACAGAGCAGAGGAGAGAGCATGCATGGACAGAGTGGAGGTGAGAGCATGGACAGAGTGGAGGAGAGAGCATGGACAGAGCAGAAGAGAGAGAATGGAGATAGCAGAGGAGAAAGCATGGACAGAGTAGAGGAGAGAGCATAGACAAAGCAAAGGAGAAAGCATGGACAGGGCGGAGGAGAGAGCATAGAGAGAGTGGAAGAGAGAGTATGGACAGAGCAGAGGAGAGAGCATGCATGGACAGAGTGGAGGAGAGCATGAAGAGAGTGGAAGAGAGAGTATGGATATAGCAAAGGAAAAAACATGAATAGAGTGGAGGAGAAAGCATGGACACAGCGGAGGACAGAGCACGGACAGAGCGGATGAGAGAGCACGGACAGAGTGGAGGAGAGAGCATGGACAGAGCAGAGGAGAGAGTATGGACAGAGCAGAGGAGAGAGTATGGACAGAGCAGAGGAGAGAGCATGCATGGACAAAGTGAAGGAGAGAACATGGAGAGAGTGGAAGAGAGAGCATAGACAGAGCAGAGGAGAGAGCATAGACAGAGCAGAGAAGAGAGCATAGACAGAGCGGAGGAGAGAGCATGGCCAGAATGGAGGAGAGAACATGGACAGAGCAGAGTAGATAGAATAGACTGAGCAGAGGAGAAAGCATGGACAGCATGGATTATTGTTGGCACTGAATTGCAATCCACGCTACATGATATCTCATCTCTGCCACGCAGCATAATCCCTATTTAGCACAATGTATTGTCTATTCCTGGTGTATCTTGAGAGTTATCTACTATATTTGATTGTACATGAATGCGACTTAGGTTTGGCTGGTGTTAATAGCTTAAGAATGTTCACCAGGTATCCAGGAGCCCTTATCCTGAAGCGGGCACTTCTGTTGTCAGTCCTGTGGGTGAGGCTGTGGAGTTGACCTTGTGGTGACCTTGTATTATGACCTATATACCCAAACAGCAATAGAGGCAGAACTCCCGACCTTACTAGCTTATAAACATGTTTTAAGCAAGCTAATTGGTATTTCTTAACCTACTCATGTCTACATTCTACATATGTGCAGTATAAGCTAGTATTGCTTAATGTTAGTATCACATCCCCTCTGATCCTACCAAGTTACCTTATCGGCAGGTTTTGGCCTTGGTCTGTAGTTCTGCATAATTCCTGTAACATCCGGTTCTACACAGAATTAATAATACGTTCGCATGACAGCATATACAAAATGGATAACTGCGGCCATTTTAGGCCAACCTGACACAAATGCCAATTACATATTTATATATCGCACCATTGTAAAAGGTCAAGATCACAAGTCTCGGAATTTACTTGTTATAGAATATTGGACCATATTCAAGCTGAAGAAGTTGCGGCTTCTTAAGAACGGTCTTCTCCTAAATGACCTACTATGCATGCGTAGTAGGTCATTTTCGTAATCTATGTACTAATTAGATACGTAGATTGCGCACGTGCGGTCTTTAAAGATATTTAAGAAGAAAGAGACGTGCCATGGCTGCCTCTGTCCTTTTTTAAAAAGAGTGGGTAAGGGAAGGGATTTAAATTAGCCGGGAAGGGCGTGCAAAGGGGATCTCAATTCATATTTTCCTTCTTAAGAAGGATAATATGAATGGTTAGTGAAGGAAGCCCTAAGACACTCTTAAGTGCCATAAGGGGGTAGATCCAGACCTACGTGCTTGATACGTTACATAGCATAACTGGTACGCCCCTTTGTCCATAATTACGCTGTCGATACGTGACTGGCCCTTATGCCCTGAGTTACATGGCGTAACATTCTGCCGCGCCCATGCGCAGTAGGTACTAATGTGCTATTTGACGTTAGCGGCTAGCAGAAAATCGCTCGCGTGTGTAGGTCTGGATCTGGCCCAAGGTTCCTAAAAACGGGTAGGCCGGATGCGTTTGGTGCGGATACTGCCTCATCTAACTCATTCTGATGTGAATCAGGTCCATTATCCTCACTGATGAGAAACAACTCATAACAGAACTTGAGGAGCGTAAAGAGATTAGTAGAAATGCAAATAAAAAAACGTGTGATATAAACAAGAGGATATAGAGAATTAGAAATGGAAGCATTGATTTAAAGTGTTTTGTACATCAGTCCTTGGCAGATCCACTTTGTGTAGACACAATGCCTCCATTGCCTTGTCAAGGGCCTGTCCATTGAAGTGCTTTTCACATTACACCAAGCACTAATGGAATTTTGATTGATTACATTTGCATAAAAAGGCTATTCTTACTAAAAAAAAAAAATAGAAAAAAATTGCCCTGGCTATTTCTTACAATGGCGAATGTCAGCCGCTGCCTTTGCTCTCTGTGTTTTATTGGAATAAATTGTGAAGCAGGTGGTATGAGTTTTGTCAGTTCTATGAATCTAGTAATTGGACAAAAGAAAAACGAGAAAGCAAATGTGATAAAGAAACCATACAACAAAGCAAAATAATTATTGCACGGGACAATTATCCACCGAGCGATTTGACATTTAATATGAAACTTTAATTAGAATTAATATTTAAAATAATATAATGGGGCTGATTCAGGTTTCATTGTACTGTACATGTGGAGATGTGTTGACAAGCAAATGCGCTAGATTCAGGTACCTAGGAATAGTGGC
>WWET01001490.1:341741-351965 GCA_011038615.1 Limnodynastes dumerilii
TATCTATCTATCTATCTATCTTATATCTATCTATCTATCTATCTTATATCTATCTATCTATCTATCTTATATCTATCTATCTATCTATCTTATATCTATCTATCTATCTATCTTATATCTATCTATCTATCTATCTTATATCTATCTATCTATCTATCTTATATCTATCTATCTATCTATCTTATATCTATCTATCTATCTATCTTATATCTATCTATCTATCTATCTTATATCTATCTATCTATCTATCTATCTTATATCTATCTATCTATCTATCTTATATCTACTTTCTTTTCTATCTATCTATCTATCTATCTCATATCTATCTGTCTGTCTGTCTATCTATCTATCTATCACGGCAAGCACTGTCACACTCATTATATATTCTGGGCACATCACTAGGTTGAACCTTTCAATAAAAAGTGACATTCTTACAGATGTATTTCCATTCACCTTTCTGTAAATCACAATAACGACTAATTTTTCCCCACTTAAGCATATAAAGTAAAAGCTGTGTAAGTGATATATATATTATGCATGTTTCTAAGTTTTGGGATTCTTCATATGTAATTTTATTTAAGTCTGCTCTTTGCATCCATTTCTTAGAGCAGGTTGATGATTATAGATATAATTAAGGGTATCGAAGGTACAAGTACAGAAAATCTGTTACGCAAATGTGAAATTTGTCACGTAGTATATTAAATTAAATAAGGTTTTAAAGATGTTAATATAATATACTGAATATGAGAGCTTTTATGCAGGTGTGTTACAGCGAGGGCGTGAATGATCAATGAGATCAGACATAGACAAAGTTCCACACGATATTCAGAATTACTATGTATGCACAGTAGTAAAAATCGCTAAACACCGGACGTATATGTTATATGCCCGGTACTCTGAATACGGGCCTAGGTGCGTAAAACACATGTAACATTTGGAGGGCGCATGTGCCCTCCCTTCAAACACCCCACTCACGCACTTTGCGTAAGGGCCTGATCCAGACCTACGCTCGCCTGTCCTTGTACACTTTTCATAAGCGTAAAAACGCCTATTTGTACTTACCACGGCAGATACGTTACGCAAAGAGTTACGCAGTTACGCAAAGAAACGCTGAGCGTATGGGCCTTGAGCGTGCCAGCTTCGTAACCACGAAAGAAGGGGGGTGACAACCATACTAAACCCGTATTTACGCTTCGTGGGCGGGGAGAGGTACTTAAATCGTACAGTATGGGCGTGCTAAGTGTCGTAACTACGCATGGATGCTACGGATGCCCGCGGTTATGCTCAGAAAAGCTAGGGTAGGGTTTGGTTTGCGTAAGATGTCATAAATACGGTCGAACAAGGGGTGTGCCTAGGGGAGTGCATCGTAGGTACACTGGCGTAAATAAGATACGCTCAAGGACATAGTATTTGCGTAGGTCTGGATCGGGCCCTAAGAGAGTAAAGTTACTCCTGGGCTAAACCATGGTGATTGCAGGGGAGTCATATTTCATCTGTTGCAAACAGTATTAGAGTTGAGAGGTGATGTTTCCTATCCCAAGTCTAAATAACAGTGTGATAGTAAAGCTGGTCAGTATCTGTGTGCAGTAAGCAATTCAAAGATATATCCCTGCATGCAAAGAATACAATTACCTTGACTCCCCCTGCAATCAACATGGTTTTGCCCAGGTGTAACCTTCCTCTTTTAATTACAGGCTCCTTCTTAAGTCTGGATCCAGCCCTTTGTGTGCGTATGTGGGCTGACGGACGCAGGTCTGGAACTGGTTCTTATATAATAACGGATGTCCTGCATCTCTTGCAGAGTGCAGAGTTTTCATCACTTTATTACTGCTATAGATGCCAATAATGAAGGAGTCAGACAGACGGGGTAACTTGGGCCAGGAGGTGGAGGCACAGGGCCCATAACTGAAAATGGTCACATGCAACTCAATATTAGGAGCTTGCTGCTAATAATAGTCTGGAGATCCAAACAATAAAATGATCGGACACTAGCATTTCTGGAGCGATTTTTGGGGGTTTTAGAAATCCATCTTGACCACACAATGGAGCGATAATTGGTTACCCGTTAAGTGGATGATTGGACCAATAATCCCTCCAGTGTAAGACCAGCTTCAGAGTAGCTCAATATCCAGGGCCACATTAACAATGGGGCTAATAGGACCACAGTCCCAGGCCCCCATCTGAAAATAGGCCCCATATACTGCAGTGCAAAAGGTTGAATGTCAGGAAATGGCATCCTTCTCCTAAACTATACTATATAACAGTGCTCTTCAACCTTTTCTCACCCTCGGCCCACCTAAGCCCTTCCCAGAATTCTGTGGCACACCTAAGCCCTTCCCAGAATTCCACGGCACACCAATGCCCTTCCCAGATTTCTGCGGCACACCAAAAGCAAAATATACAAAAAAAAGAATTACAAAGTACATACACAGATATTACATTATTTTTTATTTGATAAATTAAAAAATTGCAACTAATAACTTTTTTCCTTATTATTAATTTACCTATGTTAGCCCCCCCCCATCATGTGTCTGCAGCCTCCCTAGTAGCCCCCATCATGTGTCTGCAGCCTCCCTAGTAGCCCCCATCATGTGTCTGCAGCCTTCCTAGTAGTTTCCATTCATGTGTCTGCAGCCTCCCCAGTATAACCAATCGTGTGTCTTTAGCTCTCCAGTATTCCACATTCATGTATCTGCAGGGTCTTCCAGTGCTTTTTCTCCTGTTGGAGGCATTGCACCATGGCACAGTTGGCAACATCCCATGGCACACTGGTGTGCCATGGCACACTGGTTGAGGAGCACTGCTTTATAGTGTGGGCCCTTGATCATTTTCAGTCCCAGGCCCACATGGCCCTCAATCTGACCCTGTGTATATCTCCGGCCTCTCTTTCATCAAATGAACCACTGTTTGGACCTACACAGAACAAATGGGGAGGGTTTTACAAAACAAAATGACAGCATCAAGAAATATTTGCAATTTGGCCATAAGCGATACCAGATGGAAGAGAGCATATTTAATAAAATATGGTGGGGAATAAATGGTATATGTTAAAAATGAATCTGCATATCATTAGAAAAATACCGAATAAATACATATGGGGTGTGGGTATGTGTCTGCATTCTAATGTCACAAATATATAAATACACAAGAGCGAGGAAACATGAGTGTGATAAAATGTGTAAAAGGGATAAGGAAATGATGTACTAATATCCGAGGCATAGCATGGGGAGAGAGAGAAGAGAAAGAGAAGCTAATCAGGATAGAATGGGATTGGTCAGCGGTATGTTTATGGTGGAACTTGAGGGTTCCTAAAATACCTGGGGCCAGACTTACTAAGCTGTGGGTTTGGAAAAATGGAGATGTTGCCCATAGCAACCAATTAGATTCTAGCTGACATTCTCTAGTATATAATAAGAAATTGAGAGCTAGAATCTGATTGGTTGCTATGGGCAACATCTCCACTTTTCTAATCCCACAGATTAGTAAATCTGGCCCCAGGAGTAAAATGAGACAAAATAAGACAACTTTTAACCAAATAATAATATTTATTTTTTATTTTTGGCTGGTAGTTAGTGCTTGATAATGATCAGCAGGTGTCCAGGAGCCCTTGTCTCGATTGTTTTCGAGTTGCATAGGTCAAGCGGGCGCTTCCGTCGTCAGTCCCATAAGCGAGGCTGGTAAGATGACCTTGTGCCAAGACCTATATACCCCGACATCCCTACTCTATTAGGTAATGATCATGATTTAAGCAAGTTAACTGGTATTTCTTTTCTTACTAACTTTTACATTCTACATATGTGCATTATAAGCTAGCATTGCATAATGTTAGTATCATTTACCCTCTGCTTCTACCAAGAACATCCTTATCAACATTTCTTGACCTTGAACGTCTGGTTCTATACAGTATTAATAACACATACACATAAAAGCACATTAAAAATGGAGCCATTTTAGGCTGCCCGAACCTAGCGGTACTTGACCTGCCTCCCTAGTGGCTACTGGATACACACTAAATAAAGGTTAAGAACTGCTACTTTAACTGATTAATTATACAAAAGTTAAATAAAAAATTAAAACCTTGCCCTGAGAACATCTGTCAAAATTTGACAGCTGTAACAACAAATTTGCCAGAGGACGCTGCTGAATTTTTAAATGGCCAATTCTACAAATGCTTTTCCAGGACAGTGCGATCCTACGACCTAAATCACAAAGACTAATGCAAAAAAAACGCTAGATTAATGCTACTTTGATAACAAACAAGTGACTTTGTCTGCAGGAATAAGCAATTCCCAGAATATCATCAATAATTATGTCTTTGGATGACAAAAAGCAACGTATAATGGAAGGGCAATAGAAGAGAAATGTCAGATCTGATAAGGGATGTGATCGGCTTACGTGTCAGCAGAACATGTGTATTTATTAAGCCGGGATCAATAGTTCCAGGCATAACGATTGTCAGGCTTTCTCTGTCCGGTGCGGGATTTTAAGGGCTTATATAGTGCGCCTTTTTGAAATGTCAGGAAGGATAAATAATGAAAGGGAAAAATATATAATAGGAGATCAATGGAGGACAATAATAAAAAATAATTAAAGCTGTAAAAAAATATCTGTTACCACAAAGAAAAAAATCATAGAAGCAAAACATTGAGCAGCAAGAAGCTCTTGATTCATCCAGTCTGAACATTTATTTATTTAAACACATTGGGCCTGACCCAGACCTACGCCCGGCGTCGCTAGGACGGCGGACGTAAGATCGGCTGAAAAGCCAATCTGCGCATGCGCCGGGCAGATGTTGCCCAGCGTCGCTACGGCAACGCCCGATCGTGGATCGGGCGTCCGTAGCAGTGCCACAGGGACGCTGGAGGGGACATCCCCCAGCATCCCTACGTTCAGGTTAGTGTAGGTGGGCGGGGGGAGCTAGTTTAATGAGGGTGGGAGGGCAGGCTAGACGGCCATACGCCAGCTGAAGTTAGGGTAGCCTTCAGCCGGTGTAAGGAAGGGGCCATACGCCCGCACAGGGGGTGTGTCGGGGAAAGTGAACACCGATACGCTGTGCTTTAGTAAGCACAGCGCATCGGCCTGGATCAGGCCCAAAGACCATAAAATGTGCCCTATGGAATGCATGTTCTGTCTGTAACAAAATAACCTCTATTCATGACCTCTTCCTCTCTAACAAGTGTAACCTTCTTGCAATCACAGAACATGGCTCACTGACTAAGACACTTCCTCACCCGCTGCACTCTCATATGGTGGTCTCCATTTTACTCATAGGCCTTGAGACAGGTGAGGAGGTGGGGTTGGACTTCTCTCCCCAAAATGCACATTTACAGTTCTACCCAATGGGCCAGATCCAGACCTAAGTGCAAGTTAAGTACGATCTCGTAGCATACCTACGCAATTTTAAGTATTATGCACTCCCCTCGGTCGCATGTAATTTACTTGATTTACGAGTACCAAACCCTACCTTAACTTCTCCTTGCGTGAGTACGGTCGTACGTAATGGATTGTCGCACTTAACTGCCTAACCCGGCCCATACTTTATCATTTAAATGCCTCCCTCCACCTACAAAGCGTATTTCAGGGTGTCGTAAGGATGACCAGCCCCTTCGTACATATTTACGAGGAAGGCACGTACGATTAGAGTTACGACGACTAACATCTGCCACACGCATGTGCAGATCAGACAAAAAGTCGAAGTTACGCAAGCAGCTAGCGTAAATACGCTTTCGTAAAGAACTCAGGATCTGGCCCAACGTCCATTCACATCCTTTGAAGAACATGCATTTTGCATTTTCAAACCTTTTTCTCTGCATGTGACTGTGATCCTTAACCCCCTCACCCCCAATGCATCATGCCAAAAATTTCTTCAACACTTCCCTGCAAAGCTCTCTCACCTTATCCTCTGACATATCTACCATGATCATAGGTCACTTCAAAATCCCCATCAATAACCCTTCATCTCCTGATGCCACTAAGCTTTTGGGCCTGATCCAAACCTACGCTTAAAAGCCTATCTTCGCATGCGGCGTAGTAACGCTGGAGGGGGCGTCCCCCAGCGTTACTACGTGCAGGTTAGTGTAGGTGGGCAGGGGGAGGTAGTTTAATGAGGGAGGTAGGGAGGGGTTTGCGGCCAAACGCTCCTGTGTGAGCGTATTTTCCCTTGCCTAGCCCGGCTGAAGTTAGGGTAGCCTTCAGACGGCGTAAGCGAGGTTAAATACGCTCGCACAGGGGGAGTGTCGGGCAGAGTGCACGCCGATACGCTGTGCTTTACTAAGCGCATCGGCGTAGGTCTGGATCAGGCCCTCTAGCCTCATCTCTTGGCCTCTCCTAATGGAGTGATTTAACAACTTATAAGTTTGGCAATTGCTTTGATCTGGCCTCCTTCTAACTAAACACTCCCCGAGGCGGCATTAGCCCGCCTCCTTCTAACTAAACACTCCCCGAGGCGGCATTAGCCCGCCTCCTTCTAACTAAACACTCCCCGAGGCGGCATTAGCCCGCCTCCTTCTAACTAAACACTCCCCGAGGCGGCATTAGCACGGCACCTTCTAACTAAACACTCCCCGAGGCGGCATTAGCACGCCTCCTTCTAACTAAACACTCCCCGAGGCGGCATTAGCACGGCACCTTCTAACTAAACACTCCCCGAGGCGGCATTAGCACGCCTCCTTCTAACTAAACACTCCCCGAGGCGGCATTAGCCCGCCTCCTTCTAACTAAACACTCCCCGAGGCGGCATTAGCCCGCCTCCTTCTAACTAAACACTCCCCGAGGCGGCATTAGCCCGCCTCCTTCTAACTAAACACTCCCCGAGGAGGCGGCATTAGCGCACCTCCTAACTAAACACTCCCCGAGGCGGCATTAGCACGCCTCCTTCTAACTAAACACTCCCCGAGGCGGCATTAGCACGCCTCCTTCTAACTAAACACTCCCCGAGGCGGCATTAGCACGCCTCCTTCTAACTAAACACTCCCCGAGGCGGCATTAGCACGGCTCCTTCTAACTAAACACTCCCCGAGGCGGCATTAGCACGGCACCTTCTAACTAAACACTCCCCGAGGCGGCATTAGCACGCCTCCTTCTAACTGAACACTCCCAGAGGCGGCATTAGCACGCCTCCTTCTAACTAACTGGTGCATAGATTGCATAAATGACCTACTATACATGCGTAGTAGGTCATTTCACAAAACTCTGCTTAGGTGTAAATACAGTCCATGTGCACAGACCCTATATCAGGCCTGTGACTCTCCAGATATTGTAAAACTACAAGTTCCAGCAAGAGCTAACAGTACACATATAGCTAACCTTTAGCAATGCATGGTGGCATTTGTAGCTCCACAACACCTGGGGAGTCAGAAGTTGGCCAGGCCTGCACTATTTAGTGGATGAGGTTGAAAAAAGACACCAGTCCATCAAGTTCAGCCTATTATGGATCTTCTGCGATCACTATCTTATAATTGAAATTGATCCAGAGAAAGCAACCTCCAATCTGTTTCAATCTGGAAAAATCCCTCCTGACCCCAGATGACCGTCCTGTTACTCCCTGGATCCACCACTATCCTTCATTTTAATTAACAGTCGCAACCCTAGATACCCTTTCCCACTGAAAATCTGTCTACCCATTGCTAAAAGCAAATTAATCTCTCTCTCTCTCTCTCTCTCTTTCTTTCTACATATATATAAGCCATTCTGCTCCTCACAACAATAAAATACATTTTTACAACTGAAATCTAAAACTTGGAATGGACAAAGATTATTTTCTATTTTAGTACCCTCTCTAAAACTCATACATTAAATCTGCCATCACAACCTTCCCTGGCAGTGAATTCCATATCTTGACTGCTCTTACTGTAAGGAACCCTTTCCTGTGCTGGTTGTGAAACTTCCTCTCTTATAACCTTAGTGGGTGACCGTGTGTCCTGTGTACAGTCCTTGGGGTAAAATGTTCCTATGACAGTTCTCTCTGTATTGACCCTTAATGTATTTGTATATAGTAATCATATCTCCTCTTTTCTAGAGTAAACATGGCTGAACTGGCTATCCTTTCCTCATAGCTCATTGGGCCTGATCCAGAGCTACGAAAATTCGCACGGCGGGAGAATGCGTACGTTCGACCGTGCGAATAAACATGCACGCCGCTCACCCGTGCGAATAAACATGCACGCCCCTAACACTCCCATAGTAAAGTACCTGCTTACGGCGCCTATACCCTACACTGGGTACGGCCGTCGGCCGTACGAAATTTCGCACAGAATACGCTGAGCGTACGGTACGGTCTTGCCCATACTGTACAATTTAAATGGATATCCCCGCCTCCGTGTAGTAAAACGAGCGCCCAGGCGACCGTCGTACTGAACGCACGCCCCTCGAGCGAATATTTCGCTCACAATACGACCGCTATTCGCTCATGACGTCCAGGCGATCGGAAGCTGTCATACTGGGCATGCGCGGTGCAAATTTTTTCACGAATTTTCGCTTACGATGAGCGTACGCTCGCTTGCGATCGTAGCTCTGGATCAGGCCCATTGACTCCATACCCTTTATCAAGTTTGTTGTCCTTCTCTGAACCCTTTCTAGTTCCAAAATGTCTTTTTCATGGAATGACACCTAGATCTGAGCTCTGTATTCAAGATGATGTCTTACCAACCATTTACATAGTGGCAAAATGACACAGTCTTCCCTTGCATCTGTGCCCCTCTTTATGCATGCATGTACTTTATTGGCCCTTGCAGCTGCTGCTTGACATTGAGCATTATTGCTAATAAGTCTGTTGTCCACAAGTCTCCCAAATCCTGCTCCAGTAAAGATTCCCCTAAATTTACCCATTTCATTTGTAGATTGCATGCTTGTTTTTTATCCCAAAATGCATAACCTTACATTTATCTATGTTAAACCTCATCTTCCATTTGGTCGAGGCTCCAACGAGGTGTGATGTGAAAGTTCTAATGACCCGAGAATTAGACCCTGGGAGAAAAGTGTTTTTTCCCGAGTCCGATCCAGTAGAGGTGCAGTGTGAAAGGTGCAACCCGGGTTTTTCAGCCCAGGTCGCACACTAACAAACTCGATTGGAGGAAGCTTTGAACCAGAGTCTGGATCGGGTCTGTAGTGAGGGAATACAAGGCTTCGGTTTTCAGCTAGGTTGAGCTGGTAAAGCCTAGAGCTGGTAACAGTAAATGCAGAAGGACACCATGCCACTTACCCAATGAAATACTGAAAATATGATTCATTAAAGCAGCTAAAGTATGAATGAAGTGAGTGGGTGACGTTTTTGTGTGTTTAACATAAATCACTCTGGCGAGCTATAAAGAGCAGCTTGGTAATTACTTTTTCCTTAGTTGGCTTCTTCTGACTGTTATTAATGACTTCATGCTACAGACTTATATTGGTAATCACAGTTATATTGCACAAGATGTAGTCAGCAGAGCTGCCCAATGAGCTGTTTCCTCTGTGGTCTCCCCCACCCCGTTCCCTATACTCATAGTTGTCACATGACATCCCAGGAATCTCATAACACAGGACTTGCCCCATTCATGGACCACTAAAGGGAATTGTAAGTGGCAAGTATTGAGAGTCCAGCGGTGTGAGGGAAACACGCAGCAGGCCTGAATTTTCTTTTAGCCACTTGGCTCATTCAGTCTGCCCAATATTTCAATCCATACTGACCCTAGATAGATGCATCCTACATCTATCCTTTCTTTCCTTCCTTCCCCCTCTCCTCCGCTCACACCAGCAGTCAACTTCCTTCCCCCTCTTTATGTCTACTGTTAGTTCATCCCTCCCACTTAGTGTGTTAGCTCACGTGAGCTCCATCCTAGTTTTTTTCCCTCCTCCACCTCTTCCCCATCACTTCGTACCCTCTTGTCCCCCTCTGCTACCCTTTTACCCAATCCCCACCTGGTGGCTCCATCTCAACCTCTCACTGCGCTCTATCCCCTGCTCCCTGATCTTCCAAGCTTGTCACCTCACATTTTGGCTTGCTGTCTGTGCTTGTTTCACTTTATTGTATTTTTGTGATATTTGATTATGTACTATGCTGTCCATCCCTGTCCTGTATGTCTGTACTGTATATTATTATATACTATGCTTTTCATCCCTATCCTGTATGTCTGTACTGTATATTATTATGTACTATGCTGTCTATCCCTGTCCTGTATATTATTATGTACTATGCTGTCCATCCCTGCCCTGTATGTCTGTACTGTATATTATTATGTACTATTCTAT
>WWET01001490.1:358894-371801 GCA_011038615.1 Limnodynastes dumerilii
CTCTACTAAAACGTCATCCGGCGGGTTTGCGAAAATGAATGGGCGAGCAGGCACACTTACCTATTCATTAAAAAAAAATGTTAAAAAAATTCTAACGAGCCCCTATTCGAAAATAGAGACAGACGGCTGTCTCTATTACGCAAAGCAGGCCATCGGACCGGAGACTGCAACCGATACATACAAACATTCATCCATCCATCCATTTTCATTTCATGAGTCATTTTCATAACAAAGAAAGCACTCCCACAAACACAGAATTAGATGGACAAGATTGTTGTGGTATAGTTTTCCATAAACTCTATTGTGCCAACTGAATCACACCATTTTTGGCCTCACATGTTCCTCTTGCTAGCTTTTCTTGCTGACCTACATTTTACTTTCCTCCATGCTATTTTAGAATAACTTTGCCTATACACAATAAGAACAAGTCAGCCAGATGAATGATCAGATTCATCCATGGGAGCAATGTTATTCTGGAAGTGTTGTAGAATATAATAATTCAGGGCAGACTGTTGTAGACTTCAGTGGTTGTAGAACATAATGACTCCTATGGGAGAATTTGTTCTTTCACCTGACCAGATTGTGGCTTCTTGTGGATAATGGATTGTATACAGGCCATGGTAAGAGGAACGTGGAGTGAATAGGACTGCGCATTGGATCAAATATAAATTTGTAATTGACAGGGATACATTAAATAAGAAAAATAAAACTGGTACAGATCAGACTGTTCATTTTATAAGTTCTTGAGAAATAAATGAACGCACATGGGGCCGGATCAAGACCTACATTCTCTCTACGTTTCAACACGTAGTGTATTTCCGCTTTCGTAAATTAATAGGCACTCCCCTAGGCCTTGCAAATTTTTGCCGCTTTATACTTTCCAAACCCTACCTTAACTTTTCTAAGCGTAACTCCTGTCGACCGCAATGGCTGAACGTACTTACACACCTAAGCGCACCAATACTGTACGATTTAAATGCATGACCCCGCCTCCAAAATGTAATTACGGGTAGCTTATGTCTGGCACGCCCCTTAGTCCATAGTTACACCGTTGCTCGTAGAGTCGTAAGTACATTCAGAGTTTCAGGGCATAACATCGGCCTTGCGCATGTGCAGAACACGGAAAACAGCGTTTTTACAACTCCGGCTTGTGTTGTAGCTCTGGATCTGGCCTGTGGTTAGTAACGACTGTATAGTTTTACAGAATACTAAGTGGTATATTTAAAAATTGCACAGATTTTGCCATGGCCAATCCGAAAATACCGGTTGCTTATCAAACATTCTAGGAAGGGATTGATTGCTATGGACAACAGACTAGATCCAGAGCCCCAGTGCTCGAATCTCCAAGCACTGTGCAGGAGGGGGCGGCAACACCCTGTTCACACAAGGGAGTTACGATTGCCAGATCCTGCCTCTATATTACCACGACATCAACCAAGGAAAATGAGAGTCTGAATCCGGTCCTACATCCTTATTTTCCTCCCCAGACATCTGTCCATGATATCGCGAGCATGTTTCATTCATCACACCAGTGTAGCTGTGCTGTAGAGCCTTTACTGTAATAAAAAGGCTAGCGGTGTACAGGAATATAAAGGCAGAAGCAGAGGACAGTGCACCAGATCAAGAAGTCGGCAGCAGCTGCTGTGTTTAGAACTCTAGTAGGCTTCCCTTAACATATAGATGTGCGATGCTAAGGTAGGGACTTCTGAATGCAGGGCTTACCTTAAATTTTAAACACAGGCCCCTTGAATAACAGAGCTGGTGCATAAATAAGAATTGTACATATGCCTTTACTGTGGAGGCTGCATATACCTCCCACACGCTCACAATACTTACACGCTGTATAGATGGTGGGACATTCCACTGCCCCATCAGAAAGGCTTTGAGCCTGGATCTCTAGTATCCGGATAAGGATATACTGTAACCAAATGCAGACATTGCTCACAGGGCATAATGCAATGCCCAGATATGCTACTAATTCATTCCATCATGCAGTCAACGACGCGGCCTACACTTTAGTGACGTTACCCCATTAATCCCCTATCGTCGCTAGTTTTCGATCATTACATCAGCAGCACTGTGCATTGTTCCAGTAACAATATTTCTTTTTTTATAGACTGGACCTTTGCACTCACTGTGGAAGCTGCTAAACAAAGCCAGAGCACTATAGAACACGACAGGCTACTTCTAACATCCCATTCATTCCTTACCATGGCTATTAAAGTAAAGGGATCAAAGGTATAGACATACATATTATTTCACACAGTACTGTAAGATCTGTCTGGGTTTCATTCCAATGTGAAGCTCTAAGACATGCCTGGCCAACCTGTCTCTCTCCAGGTGGTATGAAACTACAAATCCCAGCATGCTTTAACTGTACAGGCATAGACAATACCTGACAAAGCATGCTGGGACAGGTTGGCCAGTCTTGTTGTAAGGAAAACAACAGTATCACCATGATATTAAAGGAGCAGATGCAGTATTAAGTAATGTGGGTGTTTACTGCACTCTCCACCTTATGTATGAGCCTTCAATATGCACCCATCCCATTTTCTGTGGGGCTGGTGTGTAACATTTAAGGCAGGGTATGGAAGAGCACAAGGGAAGTGTTCTCCTCTCGCACATAGAATTTAGGGGCCAGATTTACTAAACTGAGGGTTTGGAGAAGTGGAGATGTTGCCCATAGCAACCAATAAGATTCTAGCTGACATTCTCTAGCATGTATTAGGAAAGTGAGAGCTAGATTCTGATTGGTTGCTATGGGCAACATCTCGACTTCTCCAAACCCACAGTCTAGTAAATCTGGTTACTGGAGTGTACAGCGATCCACTATTGAAAGTCCTCTGCCATTGCAGTAGTTCCAGTTAAAAGATCCTATGAATATAAATGCAACTTTCAATACTTGAATGGTGGCTATTTCATTATTAAAACAATCTGTTAATAAAAATTGCTATTTGGAATGGGAACCAATTTCCCTGCTGCCAATAGCTAGAGGCTGCAGCAGGTATAAGGATAGGGTTAGGCTGCAGGGAATTGAGAATTAGGGATAAAGGGGAAGATTAGGCAGCAGTAAAAGGAGGCTTATGTTTTAGTTAAAAACACTTACCTTTTAGCGGATGACTTCACGGCTGCAGAAATCACATCACTGCCTCTTTCTACAATGGACACCGCGGGCCGTCTCCATTCAGCTGTAGTACAACAGTCTCTCACAAATAAATAAAAAAAGACCATTGTACCGGCAAACCTCATCCATGTGATATGCGAGTAAGAATATTGCAAATACACAGTTAACCTGTGTCCGTATGGACTTCCCTGTATCTGAAAGGGGCAATCATAATATTCAATCAGACGTTTAGCATAACACTTACAGCATTCAGCCTTTCAATAAATCTATCAGGTAACAAAGTCTTCTCTTCAAACCATGCAGCAGCAGCAGGATGGGACAGAGAACAGCTGAGAGAGACAACAGATGAGGAAGTGGACAGGACAGAGGAGCACAATGGAAAAATATTTTATCTATATTATAATTTATCTATCTGGCTTGTTGATACCATTTATGCCAGGCTTAGGAAAGGGAGGAATCATAATGAACGTATAGCCATCAGTATTGTAACCCTGCCAACATACGTTTATAAACTCATCATTAGCAAATAACAGTAAATTTTACATGGCCAACCGTATCGTCACCATGACTGTTGGCATGGCAACAACATCCGGTTCTCACATTGTGCCACTTCCTGCACCCTTAACCAACTACTACAGCCATTTAGCTACTCAGGTAACTCAACAAACATACAAGTTTCTAATACACAAATATGCTATAACCTTATAGAATACACGGGCAGCAAAATAAAATAAGCCTTAAAAGAAAGAAGCAGAAAACTAATTAAAATACATATAAAAACCTGATAGAGGAAGAGTTGGTATTACTGATTAGTAGCCCACCTCCTCCTCACTACCATGACGTGATAATGGAGGAGACATTTAAAATGTGCAACTCTAAAATTGCAGTGTAAAAATAAGCCTGTTCAGGGATTGTGGGCTATAAGCAAAACTAATTTGTTTCTCTGCATGGAGGTTCCGCTAACAGCATGGCTGAAACAGGGGCAGAGCTGTTCTTGCTGTTGCTCAACTCTGAATCAGCCTCAGGGTTGATACTTACACAACCCGATTCCATGTAGCAGAAACAGGCCTCCATAATCAACACGCACTTGTATACAACAGCCATCCCAACTTTATCCTGCTCGCAAACACTCATTTAGCCCAATAAAACTACCACGAGTGTTACATTGTAAAGTCAGAATTTAATGCTTGCTTTGTACAAGATTTACATCTGAAAGACGCCTCTTCAATCCTGACGCAACTTAAATAGCCAGATTGACAAACGTAATAATCACTTTATACAGTAGAAACTTTCCAACAAGTTTGATGGTTTATTAAAATGTTAAACACCGAGTGATCTTTAAAAGCATTAAATATATCCTGTGTAGATAACATTGAGACGGTTAAACCCTCATTGGTGTGTGTGTTACTCTAAAAGTTTATCCAACGATTACAAGGTCTTCAGATGGGAACTCGTAGTTGGGCACCTCTAGATTCAGGGGCGCGGGACCCTTTCTAATTCTACCAGAGGCATCATAATGTGACCCGTGACATGGACAATAATAGCCCCCAAAATCTCCAGCATTAGCAATGGGCACGCAACCAAGATGTGTGCACACTCCTATGAGGATGGCCCACTCTGGCTTCTTCACTCGGTCAAGGTCGTGTTGCGGATCTCTCAATTCACTCAAGCTGACTTGAGCCTCCGTTTCGATCTCCTTGGGTGTTCTGTGGCGGATGAACAGGGGCTTGCCTCGCCATTTAAAACAGACGTTTTTCCCTTCTGGTATTTCAGAGAGCTTGACTTCAATCTTTGACATGGCCAACACATCGGCAGAGGCGCTCATGCTCGATACGAACTGGGATACCACATTCTTGGCAACGTAGGCAGTGGCAACGGTAGTCACGCCAGTAACCAGGTAGGAGAAGCTCTTCCTGGTTTCATCGCTAAGCTGAGAGGACTTCCTGCTGTCTGCAACGTCAGGGCGCCGATAGTCAGAAAAATCTGGTACGGTGACGTCGCTATGCAGGAAACGGACAGAGGAAGGAGCTGCGATGGAGAAAAATAAGACTGTTACAATCTCAGCTATGGAAGCTTTATTTTTATAGCGTGCTGCAATGTTAATAAACACTATACATTTGGTCAAACAAAAGACTCCCTGTGCCAAATACCACAAAATAGGTCCTGAAAGATGGATATTGAATCAGTCATAAAGAAGACAGTGATTCCCATGCATTAAGGCAAGTCTGGTAAAAGTGTGGCTCACAAAAACTACAAGTTCCATCATGCTGATAGACAGCAACTATGCCTGAAATGACCATGTTCAGACAGTTTCACAACATCTCCCACTGCTTGGCCCCTTGTTTGTATTATGGGATCTGGGTAGCTTGTTCCAGATAAGGTTCCCTAAGAATTCAGTATATGCACACAGCACCAACAGCATACTGGTACAGCACTGGTGCATAACATCCCAGTAGAGTTATGACCCAAGTCTTAAAATCAATTTTAACTTTCTAACTTTAAAATTGTTAACACCATGACAGAATAGCCGACACACAGAATGGCATCAACTTATCAGAAGTCAATGGGACAGCGGTTAGCGTTAAAACAACAGGGCCTCATCTACAAGGGTTTGGACAATGGTTCATAATAACGCAGCCTACACTGTTTTATCAGGAGTTAGGGGAAATTAGTCTGAAAGCCATTGATATCGCAGGCAGATCCTTCAACCACCACTTTCCAAGTTTGGCATAACAGTGATCAAACCTGTGACGCAACCCATCCTTAACAATTACTGGTCAGCAACGTTAATAAAATTTTGTCCGCTACCCAACAAGTCAGTCCAGAATACACAAGACGACCGATCTATTGACTACCGGGTAATTATAGTGTGCACCCAGTTTAAGCAAGTGTCCATATACAAAAGCCACACTGCGCTGTCCATGTAGTTAGAACAATTATGAACCCTAGTACTTAAATTTGACCTATATGTAACAACAAAGTAGTGTGTGTGTGTGTGTGTATAGAGAGACAGAGGATAACCACTGAAATACCACACAAGCCTAAGGGACGTTAAATTCTCAACCCTGACTGATCCCAGTGAGCAGCGTGGTTGGCTCAGTGAGTAGCACTGAGGTCATTATTCCAATGATTCCCAGACTAGGCCTTATCTGTATGGAGTTTGTATGTTCTCCCTGTATCTGTGTGGGTTTACTCTGGGTGCTCCAGTTTCCTCCCACACTGTAACATGCCAGTAGGTTAACTGGCTGAAAATTAACCTTAGTGTGTGCATGCATGCATGCTTTAGGAACATTAGTATGTAGCACCATTTAGGGGCAGGGACCAATGTGAACATCTAAAGTTCTCTAATTTGTGTCACTATAAATAAGTGTTAAATATAACATAGAATACAATATATTACTATACAATATAATGATATGGCAACAATAACAAAAGTTGGAGCAAATGGAGGGGATGTTGTTGAGTTTTGCATTTAGTTCTGCATTTATAAGAGACTGCAGAGATATTATAAGGGGTGCAGATGATTTCAGGAGAGGTCATGTCTGTAGACAACCAGCCTACATATCATGGACCCACATGATGAACTAACTACAAGCCCCAGCGTGCCCTGAGCGTCCCCATCCTTACCACAGATCCCGGCTGAGGCGGAGAGGGGCCCGTTAGGGGCCTGCCCGCTCAGGGACTCCCGGGTCAGGAACGTCCTCTTCACGTCCAGCAGCACAACCTTATCTCCGTGCAGCACAGCCCCGGACACCAGCGGCTTCAGCTGCCCGGCCACGGCGTACGAGGTGGCGGACAGGTACGGGGACAGAGAACCGGAGCGAGCGGCCAAGGCCAACATGGCTGCGGGAGAGCTATCGGGGAGGACGCGGTGCCGGTCACAGCGACCTTTTACAGGAAGCGGAAGTGACGTTAGGGACGTGATGACGACATTAGGAGGAAGAGAGGTGGCTGCTGAGGAGGCGTCAGTGGACGTGCCAGGGAGTGGGCGGGGCTTGTGACCTTGGTTGCTGGGGACTAAAGTCCTTTTCCAGAGTTTTCAATAATAACTAAATAACTAATGGGCTTCATTTGTTGATGAAGTCATAGCATGATGTGGTATTGGTGTGATTGTTATGGCATAATGGTCTTTATTGGTGTGGTTGGTATGATTCCTGTGACATAATAGTGTTTATTGGTGTGGTTGGTATTGGTATTATTCCTGTGCCATAATGGTCTTTATTGGTGTGATTGGTATTAGGATGATTGTTATGGCATAATGGTCTTTATTGGTGTGGTTGGTATGATTCCTGTGACATAATAGTGTTTATTGGTGTGGTTGGTATTGGTATTATTCCTGTGACATAATGGTCTTTGTTGGTGTAATTGGTATTGGGATGATTGCTGTGGCATAATAGTGTTTATTGGTGTGGTTGGTATTATTGCTGTGGCATATTGGTCTTTATTGGTGTGGTTGGTATTGGGATGATTGCTGTGGCATAATGCTCTTTATTGGTGTGGTTGGTATTGGGATGATTGCTGTGGCATAATGCTCTTTATTGGTGTGGTTGGTGTTGGTATTATTGCTGTGGCATATTGGTCTTTATTGGTGTGGTTGGTATTGGGATGATTCCTGTGACATAATAGTGTTTATTGGTGTGGTTGGTATTGGTATTATTGCTGTGGCATACTAGTCTTTATTGATGTGGTTGGTATTGGGATGATTGCTGTGGCATAATGATCTTTATTGGAGTGGCTGGTATTGGTATTAATGCTATGGCATAATGGTCTTTATTGGTGTGGTTCTATGATGTTGTAGGTATTAGTGTTATTCCTGTGGCATATTGGTATGGATGGTATTATTGCTATGACATAATGATCTCTATTGGTATGGTTGGTATTACTGCAATGGCAGTCAATACTACCCATTCCAATAAAGACCATTAGTCTATATTGGAATGGGTAGTATTGATATTGCATTATGCAGACCCTCCAACATGACCTCTTCCATTAGCTACTCTATACTCTGCTCCTGAGCTTCCGTCTGTCACTTACCTGGTTAGAATGAAGTAACTGTTATTATTACTATGGTATTATGGTTGGCTATGGTAAAGGTAACCTAGTGCTACATTCTTGCAACTTTCTCAAGATATTTGGTAGAAAATTCTGCCACCCTTCCTCATGTGTCCTGCAGTAGAGCTGTGTAGTGAGATGTATTGCAAATTGGGTGACGGTGTTTCATATTGCTGTGGATCACAGCATTTAAATGTGGGGACGGGAGTTATTGATGCCATATAGTAATATATCAGCAAACCTTTCATTGGCTTTGCAGCTGTTTTTATACATAGGTGATAATAAAATTGGAATCATCCTATTTTTAGGTTTATGCACTTTTGAAATATTGTAATTTCTTTGTGTGCATGTGATTGCAATCTAGTACATAAGTCAAGTGATTGTTCTTGTGCAAGAAGTCAGAAAAGGTGTAGTCCTATAATGAACTCAATAGAACAGGTTTAGGGTCAAATTAAGGTTCAGGGCTGTCCCAGGTACAACATTAATCATCGCGTTTACGACCCTGTGATGATGTGCTAGCATTTCTCCCTATGAGGTTTCCAGCGCTGTGACCTTTCTATCATTTTTCGCACTGTATACAATATTTTCATTAGAGATCTGAGACATCTCTAGATTTTGAGGTTACGCTGCTGGAGATATAGGTGCGCTTTAATCTTTGAACCATCTTCCTTGTTCTATTTTCTCCATTAAATCCATGAAGGTTCTGTAACATATCAGCAAACCTTTCATTGGCTTTGCAGCTGTTATAGGTGATAATAAAATTGTAATCATCCTATTTTTAGGTTTATGCAATTTTGAAATATTGTAATTTCTTTGTGTGCATGTTATTGCAATCTAGTACATAAGTCAAGTGATTGTTCCTGTGCAAGAAGTCAGAAAAGGTGTAGTCCTATAATGAACTCAATAGAGCAGGTTTAGGGTCAAATTAAGATTCAGGGCTGTCCCAGGTATAATATTAATCATCGTGTTTACGACCCTGTAATGATGTGCTAGCATTTTCTCCATTAAATCCATGAAGGTTCTCAGAGCCTAGAGTGACCTGGCTCTGTGACACAGGACTGCGGTTGGGTTGTACTAGCAACCAATGACAGTATGCAAATTATGGGGCAGGCATTAAATGAAGCCGTTTAGCATACCATGATATGTTGATTAGGTTGACATTCTTGTTACAGACAAGAATTACTTTCTGTTCTTTCCAAGCCACTCCTTGAATTTGCATTGAAAAGATCTAACAGAGTCCGTTATTTCAGGTCCATGAATTCATTCTTTTACCTTGTTTACAGTCACTGAATAATAGTCTTGCTGAGCAGAGAATAACACTGAGGGCCCTATTCAATCAGCTTTGCACCAGCGTTACTTGCTGTGCGAAGCTAATTCTGCAAAATTTTATTTGGAGATTTTTATGCGTACCCCATAGAGGGTGCACATGCGTAGTGCGTTCCCACAGCCAGATTTGCGCATGCTGTGTACAAAAATTGGCTGTCGTTACAGAGGGCCTGATCCAGACCTACGCTGGTGTGCATAGCGTATTATCGCCGAACGTACCACCGATGCACGGCAACAGGCACGCCCCTTGCTCGTACCTAGTTTAGCTTCCATACGCTCGGCAAACCCAACCTTAACTTTTGTGTTCGTTCCTGCAACCGTCCGTACGTTCATTGCGTATAAAATATGCTAAGCGCGCCCATACCGTACAATTTAAATGGCTCCCCCCGCCTACATTCCATAACTCCAGCGTCCGTGCTATAAACACGCCCCATCGTCAGAAAAAATGCATACAATACAGACGCCAGAATCGCCGCTATGAAAAGGTCTTTGGTTACGACCGGGAAGTTGTCACTATGCGCATGCGCAGTGCGTTTTTACTGCCGTTTTTACGCTTACGATCAGCGTTAGCTCGCATGCGAGCGTAGGTCTGGATCAGGCCCAGAGTCTGTATCTGGCTCATAATACTAAATTTTTGACATTTTGACTTATCGACGTTTTGGTTGTCACCATAAAAACAACCTGCAAGGATATTACTATCTCTTTTTATCCTACACACTGAAATTTCGTTATTGACTACAAGTATAAGGGTAGATCCAGAATGGTTACACTCCCCGCTAAGAAAATCTTATTGCCGAAAATGGGAAAGTCCCTTTTTGGTTGTCCCGTTTTCGAATACTTACCTTTTTCTACGTTTTTTTTAAATGAATGGGTGAGTATGCCGTTTGGCATATTTCACCCATTCGCAATGCGCGATATCCCTCCGCCGCACCTCCGCTGTTGCTCGCTGGACCAGGGACAGGTGAGTAAATTATTTGTGTGGGGGAGGGAGGGTTAGGGTCAGGCTCCGGGAGATGGAGGGTTTGGGTGAGGCTGCCAGAGAGGGAGGGTAGTGAGAGGGGATTTTCTATGCGGGGACCTGATCCAGAACTACGTACGCGAGCAATTTTACGCTAGCCGCTGACGTAAAATCGCCCATTAATATTTACTGCGCATTCGCGCGGCAGATGTTACGCCACGTTACTCTGAGGGTACGTACCAGCCTCGTATCAACAGCGTAACTCGCATACAACACTCGTAATTACAGCTCAGCGTAAAGTTAAGGTGGGTTCGGCAAACGTAAAACGGCCAAAGTACGTAGGAGTGAGGGAAGTGCCTTGAAAATATGCTACGTCTTGAAACGTAATGGAGACGTAGCTCTGGTTCTGGCCTATAGTGTGTATACAGTTATACATAAAATTACATTATTGATTACGGGCGGGATTCAGAATCAAGAAAATGAGCTGACTTACACAATACCTAAACTTCCGCAACGGAACGCAATGGCCCGATTTCAGCCTCCGCTCACAGGGGGCTGGCCCGCTCACCATGGCGGGTGGGCATGGACATTTAAATAGCACAGTAAGGGCTTGGCTAAACCTTTACGTACAATTCAGTTTTCCGCATGGAAGGATATTTAAGTTTTGGTCCTAGGCAAGGATCCACCATCCGCACGTAGGAGAGAAGGGGGAGTGCCTTGTTCTCCTGCACGTTGTCAGTCTCCACTCAGAAACTCTGACTTCCAAAATAGGGACATCAGAAAGTTCTTATTCGTAAATACCGTCGCCGCTACCGCCGGACCACCCGACCGCAGGAAAAGGTGAGCAACCTCTCCAGGGTGCTGGGGAGAGAGGGTTAGGGTTAGGCTGCAGGGGAGGGAGGATTAGGTTCAGGCTGCGGGAGATGGAGGATTAGGGTCAGGCTGCAGGGGAGGGAGGGTTAGGGTCAAGCTGCAGGGGAGGGAGGGTTAGGGTCAGGCTGCAGGGGAGGGTTAGGGTCAGGCTGCAGGTAAGGGAGAATTAGGGTCAGGCTTCGGGAGATGGTGGGGCTGCAGGTAGGGAAGGTTAGGGTAATGAGATTAAATCATAACGCATAATGTTAGCTTAGTCGCCAAAAGACTGCATGTTAGCGGCAGTAGTTATGCGCAAAGCTAGGTTATAATATAGAAAATGTTTGTATGAAGGATATGCAGATGACCCTCCTGGAAGAGAACAAAGGAAGACCCCAGGACCAATGATGACCTAGGAACCACCAGAGGATTGAGATCTCTCCAATCAAGCGGAAGGTCGCGATCCCTTTCGTCTATGGACTTAAAAGGACTTTGCTTTTGGACATTCAATCTCACCTTTTCCTGAGAGGACGCCTGGATACGCGTCTTGCCTGCTGGTTGGCTGAGTATTGTTAGAGGCTGTACCTTGTCATTAACCTGTTCTGTCGAGAAAACACGCTTTTGTAAGTTTGTAAAAATCTTCGCCTTGGCGCTATTTTCGCTTTTTAGCGGGTAATTGAGTACTGATTCACGGGGGGTACTTTTGGGGTACACGGTATTCACAGATCCCAGTAGAAAATGCTCAAAATCCACATCATCAATAAATAAAATAGTACCTATAATCTAATTCGGTAAAACACAGAATTTATCTCTGGATTGCCGACTTTTTAGAGCTTCCCTCCGGGAGAACCCAGAGGGAAGTAATAGATTTCTGCAAGGGGCGGGGCTTAACGATGTGATTTATGCAAATTGCGTCATTAAGCCCCACCCCTGTTAATCACTCCTCTGTATTCTCTAGCGTTTCAGGGGATGGACGGGGCTTGATGACGTCCCGCACATCCCTAGTAATGGTAGGGAGTACAGAAGTAATTGATGGCTGGTGGGGCTTGCGGAAGTTTTGCTGGCTCTCCCGGGATACCGGGAGAATTGCCAAAATTGCAGGAGTCTCCCGGATATTCCGGGAGAGTCGGCAACCCTGATTTATCTTCATCTTTTTGCTTGGGGTATAAATATTCCCTTGTAATAACATTTGTTTCTGTTTTATTTGGTGAACATTTCACTTTAAGCGTTGAACACTGAGTAAAAGCAGAAAGCCAATTTTCTTCCAGTAATGACCTGCATACTCTGTATTTATTTCTTTATACTCTTTATATTCTTTAAGAAAATACTTAAAGGATTTTCTATCCACATGTTGCTTCTAAGCTTCTAGCAGACAGGAAAAGGTACAGGACAAAGGATAAAGAAGGACTATAGTATGATATATTAACACACCTATGCCTAGCAACTTAAGAGAAAGTCAATAAAGAAGATATGCCAAGCTGTGCTAACTCTGGAAATAGTTTTAGAAGTTTTATGATATTTGTCTTGTAATATATATATATATTTTATAAATTAATACAGAACAACATGATTGTTGTCATGCCGATTATTATGGACTA
>WWET01001491.1:0-10762 GCA_011038615.1 Limnodynastes dumerilii
TTGATTAAGTTCACAACGGAGCCACAAATATTATATATGTATATCCGGCACTCGGTGTCTTTGTAAAGAGATACTCAGCACATCAAGGTATGGAAAACCGACGTTTCAGGACTTTAATCGTCCTTTCATCAGGGTTACAAACAAACTTTTACATAGTGGTATACAGTGCATGAATAAATACCTTCTAGTGAATGTCTTGGTGCACGTGGATGCCCTCCTCCAGAGGGGCGTCCCTCGCAACGGACGCGTCGCGCCGGGAGCGTCCCTCCGTTGGCCTCGCAACCCGTCGCACAACCATGACCATGTGTAACAATCCGTAACTGTGTATAAACAATAAATAGATACAAAGTGGTTAATCATTGCATAAAAAAACATCCATGTGAATGCATTGGGTAATATATAGCAATGTCCAGTGCTCTAGTTAATCAAAAGCCTAGAAGAATACGGACAACTAAAGAAGTGACAACATAATCAACACGAGCTTCAACTACTCGTGCATAGACCTATGGATACATGTTACACCGAATGCAGAAACAAAAATATAACTGTGCTCATAAACAGAAAAGGTGCTAATAGAGGGTGACAAGGTGCAGTGCATGACATACAACTACAAGTATAAGTGTGTAGTATAAAACCAATAGACGTGTAGGTACCGGGATCACATTAATCATCAGGAGGATACTAAGGATGGGTACTGGGGAGCCTACTGGAATCACATGAACAACGACCACCAGTAGAATGACACAAAGATATAAACATAGAGCCCTATAGCAGAGCATCACATATAGGGAAGCCAGTACGTATAATCCATGCACCAAGGGCCGTACAATAGAGTCTCAATGGAGCAAAACATAATTCACATACTGCTGCTGAACTGAAAACACATCGGGGCCAGATCACCCCAACTAAGCAGCGACATAGAGGCAGACTATGGGCAAATATGACCTCAGTACAAGACCCGCATACATCACTACAGGCCAAGAGCATCTCAAGTGAAGCAGGAAACATTCACATATTCATTAAGTCCAAAGGGGGTCACAGTGTTGAGCCTAATGATCCACCTGGTTTCCCTCTGTAGCAGCAACCGATCCCGGTCACCTCCCCGGGGTGGAGGTAGAACACAGTCAATGATACGGTACCATAACGTAGCCAAGGAATGTCCTGCCTCTAAGAAATGCTTCACCACTGGCTGGTCCATGGATCCATGTGCCAGGGCCAAACGGATATTCGACCGATGAACGGCCATCCTCTCACGGAATGTGCGGCGGGTTTTGCCCACATATGCCAACCCGCACAGGCACTGGATCATGTACACAATGAACTTGGCCAGACAGGTAAGGTGATGGTTGATATTTATTCTCTGTCCAGAGTGGGGATGGTTGAAAAACTTTCCGGTTTGCATGTAGCGGCATGTTGTACATTGTAGGCATTTAAAGCAGCCTTTGGTCAGGGAGGAATGTTTCCTAATAGTCACATCTGACTTAATCAGAATGTCCTTAAGATTCCTGCCTCGTCGGTAGCAAGGCATGATGCTGGAATTTTTGCTATTTTGTATATTTTGTATAGTGCCACAAATTGTCTGCAGTGCTTTACAGAGAACATTAGAAATTCACTGCTGGAGTTACATACTAAGGTCCCTCACATACATACTGTACATTCATACATACATATACACACTAGGGTTAATTTAGTCAGCAGCCAATTAACCTACCTGCATGTTTTTGGCATGTGGGAGGAAGACATAGGGAGAACATACAAACTCCACACAGACCAGGAATCCAACATATGACCTATGTGTTTGATTACACACACTGTCGAAAACTACCGTGAGTGCAGTTACTATGCAACTCATGTCTCAAGTACACAAGAAATTACACAGAATGGCAACAAGGTAGCACATAAGATCCGGCTGGCTAGGTTAGCAGGCTTGGTTATCGCAGATGAGTTTAGTTGGCTGGATACTGCTGACTGGGTTTGCAGACTGAAGACTGTGCACTGGATGGCATGCTGGAGACTGCAGACAGGAGAACCAGGCTTGATACAGCTCAGCTGGCAATGCAGGGTTAATGCAGCTTGGTTTGGCAAAGCAGGCTTGACACAATTTATTATTATTTTTATTATTATTATTATTAATAATAACATTTATTTATATACTGCCACATATTGTCCGCAGTGCTTTACAAAGAACATAAGACATTCACATCAGTTCCTGCCCCTATTGGAGCTGCACATACACAGACTAACACACACACACACATTGACATGTAGGAGGAACCCGGAGCACCCGGCGAAAACCCAGACAGACAGGGGGAGAACATACAAATCCCAAACAGATCAGGCCTGTTCCAGGAATCGATCTTATGACCTCAACACTGTGAGTCAAGTGCAATGCAGGGTTAATGCAGCTTGGCTTGGAAAGCAGAATTGACTTGAGTAGCAGCTGAGCTTGGAAAGCAGGCTTGATACTGCTTGGAAACATTGAATCTTCAAGCTAGGAATACAGGAACCAAGTCACAAGTAAATATAAATGTTGTTCAATCAGTGCCAGCTTTTTAAATTGCCCTCCCTAGGTGTTGATTTGCTGGAGGGATCAGCTTGTCAGAAGGGGTTGCTGCCGATTGATCGATTGAATAAGGTGACCACTTCCAAGATGGCAGTACCCATACAACAGAGAATAATGTTAATGGAGGCTAGCAAACAATTCATAGGAGCATGGGAGGCATGGAGAACAGGCATCCATAGACTGGAAAGGATCCCAGTGCACAGGGGAAACATGGTCATGGGTCGCAAAGAGAGCTGGGATTGTGCAGTGGATGTGGTTATTTTCACTTGTAGGTCATTTATATTTTTATTTTTATCCACTCATACAACAGCCTAACCCTAAAAGTCTTCGGCTGTGCGATGGCTCTGTGGTGGCGGTTTCTGAATTAATGAATGGGTTAGTATGCCATTCGCCATACTCTACAAGGATTCATTAATAAAATCTTCTAGCTAGCACTATTTTCGAAAGAGACGGAAATTTGCATTCGGCTGTCTCTGTTTCGAAAACAGCATTTTTAAAATCCCCCCAAAAAATACATAGCATTAGCTTTGCACCACAAATAATGTGGGTACGAAGCTAATTAAATCGGGCCCTCTGTGACAGTGATGCAGTTGACCACAGGATGTGATGGTATCCCATGTCTATATTGCTTACAGGACACATACATTAATTTTCAAAGGTTTCTAGATTTTATGTTACTGTAAGAAGCCTTAATTAGAAATTTTAAATTGTAGATAGATCACACAGAGTTAAATGAGTTAACGTAACACAATTCTTAATCAGCTATAACATTTATTTTAACTTTTTTTTTTTTAAATGTATGCATCCCATACTGCCTCTATACCCTCAATATGGAAGATCATAATTTATAAACTTTAGAAAACAAGTATGATACAGGAAACAATCTTGAAATTATTTATGTTTAGGCAGATTAATAAGTGTGTGTTTTACCATGTCCAGGGTATGGATTATAGGAACATTAGCGTAATCCTGAATGATAAATTTAGCTTTAGCATTGCACCCTTATATTTTTATCCTGTTCATTTTACAAGTTAAGATAAAAATAAATATTAATTCCTTATATGTTCAATCTGCAAGTTTTTTATGTTTTTTACCTTGCTTATATTATTATCAGTGCGTTTTTTGTAAGAAAAAAAAGGTGCCGGAACTCACATCAACTCACGCGCGACCACACAACCAATCACAAGCCGAGCAGCACCATCACAACCAGCGCAGACGAAGTAAGCTTGCTTCGGACTCGGCACACAAGCAGCCTGCATGCACCGTATTAACGATTCTTCCCCGTCCTCTCATTAACATGGCAAATGATTGTCGTAAAAGGGGGGACAGCCCTTTTTACGTAACAGCTGGCGTATGTAACATATGTTACGTACGCCAACTGTTACGTTGTCGTAAGAAGGTTATGAACACAACCTTCCAGACGAGAATTATGTACACACTGTATGTAATTCTGTCGTATTTAACCCATGATTGCGCCCAATGTTATTATTTGGGCACCTAATTTTTTGTTAAATTTTAAAATGAAATCCGTTAGTTCCGTAATGTGAGTAATATGTCATTCCTAACTGACATGTAAAAAGTCTCAGGATAATTTACTTAATGGCAGCCAGCAAAAATATTGGGTTTGTGAAATTGTCACAATATAGGGTTTGTGAAATTGCCTCAAAGAATCCTTCAATTTCATTTGCCAGTAACTTTTAAAGAATACATATTTCAACTTTTATCAATGTTCTCCTATATCCCAATTTCATCCGTTGTCTCTCTTGCCATGTTTTTGTAAATGAAAATTACTAAAAGAATTAGTTAAACTTAGAAGTGAAAGCTGATAAAGGGGAAATGCATGATCAACTATAATTTCATCCTTATGTAGAATATATTAATTTGAACTACAGTTATGACCCCCTCTATTGAAAGTGAGAAATGTGTTAGGCTACATATACTAAAGCTATGTTAACATATTAAGCATGTATTTTTTAAAGTTTTTTTCTTTAAAAGCGTGTACATGTTGCTTATGATGTTTTTTTTTTTCTTCTCCTACACCCCACTAAATATTTAATGTATTTTTCAGTGCAAAGATGAACGTGGGTGTAGCACACAGTGAGGTTAACCCAAATACCTGGGTCATGAACAGTCGTGGAATGTGGTTGACTTACACTTTGGGAGTTGGTATGCTGCACATTGTCCTCCTCAGTATTCCTTTCTTTAGTGTTCCTGTGGCATGGACTCTGACTAATGTTATTCACAACCTGGTAAGTTATTTGAGTGATTTCTTTGAATAACATTTTATTCTGTGTATGAATTAGAAACTTTCCACACATGAGATGGATAAAATTTTAATTTTATTATTTACATGCTCTTTACATACAAAAACTGCTTGCTATGTTATTAGCGCATTTTATGTACAGAAACTGTACCAGATTGGTACGTCATTCTTGCTTTATGTTCCTGACCAGTAGGTCAAGAACTCATGAATAGAATGTCCATAATATCTTAAAATGGCAATAATTCCTCCTCTCCTCCGGTCACATCAGTCCACTTCCTTCCCCCTCCTTATGTCTTCTGTAACTTCCCTCCCACTTAATGAGTATTGTTCCCTCCTCCTCACTCTATACCCTCTTGTCCCCTTCTGCTACACTTTTACCTCGTCCCTACCTGATGACTCCCTCTCAATCTCTCACTGCGCTCTACCCCCTCCTCCCTGATCTGTCAAGTTTTCCACCTCGTATTTTGCCTTGCTGTCTGTGCTTGCTTCACTTTATTATATTTTTGTGATATTTTTATATTTATATTGTAATTGTATTTTATTATGTACATCCCTGACATGTCTGTACTGTATTTTGTACGGCACCACAGACACCTTGTGGCACCTTATAAATAAATAATAATAGTTCCAGTGAATTCCTAGGGCTATATTTACTTATATATACGTTTTGAACATTACTTACCTGAACCAGTCTCACTTCTACTCACAGTGAGTTGGCAACTCACAAATATAGGAATATTCACCTTTCCATTGACGGCTCGTGATAAGCTGTGAGATCATCGCCAACATCATAAGATCTCTCATTAAATAGAATTTTAAATGAAATCGTGGTACATGCGCAGTGGCAGTCTTTTGGGACTTAGATAATTTCTTTATTGTTTTAAATAAATAAAAAAATAATAGTATATATGCAAGGGAAATATGTGGGGAGACCCTTGGAATAATTGTAATAACATGTTATAGTCATCCCCTGGTATGATCTGTCTCCTCCATTAGTCGCTTCTCGTACTTCCTTTTCCAGCTTCATCACAGTTCTTGATTCCACCTGAGGGGCTGCTGTTCTGACCTGGGTCTGAATCAGGTGATTGCAGCTTGTTACTTAAGTTCTCAATCACCTGTTCAGTCTGCATTTAAACCAGCTACTCACACACCCCTGTGCTGGTTCATTGAAGTTATGTCACCTGTACTGTCTGGTCTTTGCTCCTGTGTTTCAGCTCCGTTGGCTCTGTGCAGTCCCTGCATTTATCTCTGTGCAGTCTCTATGTTTATCCTCGTATCTCCAGTGGTTCCCGGTCTCAGCTATACTCCATATCTGCAGTTGTTTTTCCTGGGCTCCTAAATCTCCTGGTATCTGATCCATTATCCACATATACAATGCTGAATTTCCTAAGGACTCCAGTACTTCTGCTTTACCCCTGCATTCCCCAAGGACTCTGATATCTGTTCTTTCCCTCATATAACTTTCTGTTATCTTTGTTCCTTTCTCATTAATAGACTTTAGTTTATATGTTGTACATTGCCACAGTTCCAACATTTTCTGCTGTTACCAAGGACCTCAGTATCTGCATATCTATACCCTTTTTCCTGCATTATCTGTTTACATACTATTGTTAATAAACATCATTGATGCATTTCAAGCTTCCTCGTGGTTCTGTCCTAGAATCATCATCTCCAGATGGCACCAGTAAATATTATTTAAGTGCCAATAAGAAGATGTGGTAATCGTGATAAAACCCTTCTTCGTAAGGAGTCCAGAATCACTGGATCTTGCACCAGATGGACTTAACGAGGAACTTAACCTTGCCTGCTGTTTGTGACATTGGTGCATATTAACTTCTACTATGGTATCATATAAATGTTTATATTTTGCGTATCTGTGTTCTTATTTCTGTCTGACGATCTCTGAGATCTGGTCTGTACAGTGGCCACTATGATTCATTATAATGGTCTCTGAGATCTGGCCTGTACAGTGGCCATTCTGATTCATTATGGTGTGGTGACTAGGTGTGAATACTGTAGTGAGTTATCTCATGATCCCGTGTATGGATTATATCTTTTACTGGTGGCCAACTGATGGTGCTCTGATTCACTATGGCGTGGTGATTAGGTGTGATTACTGTGGTGGGTTTCCTCATGGTCCTGTTTATGTGGCTCCATTTTTTTGTCTTGATAAGTTGGTGCTGCTGTACTCCCTCGATTAGGCTACTGTCGTATGTCTGTGTTATATCTCTTTAAGTCTTCATTGTGTACTCATATGGGTAGGTTATTGTCCCTGGAGGGTCAGTAGAGGGTGTTGCCATATGCCCCTGGCCCTAATTCTATTATAGGACATTTATCCTGTGATGCCGCTGTGCACCCTTAGTGCACTGTAGATTTTTGACCTCTTGTAGATCCATTGTGCACCATGAGGAGCACTAATATACTCCTGAGGGGCCAACTTAGGAGACCGCTTCATGTTCATGGCCCCATTTATGTATGCCTACACTGGGGATATTATTCTTAAATTGGTTGCCGCTGAGTAGCCAGGACATTTACTTTGAGATGTCGATGTGCACCCTGCTTAATATATTATATATCTGTGACCTCTATTATATCCATTATGCACCATGAGTGGCACAAATTTTAACCCTTATGGGCCTATTTAGGGCACTGTTACATAACCCTTGCCACCTTTCATGAATGGGTAAACTTGAGATGTTATATTTATATCAGCTACCGCTGAGCGTCCTAGTGTACACCTCAATACCCCCTTTCCACATCTATGATTTATGTTTTGTACCACTTGGTTCCACATTATACTAGGTTCCACTGGCACTTTTGTACTAACCCTCTGCACTAGTAAATACATGCCAGCTGTCATTCAATTCCAAACCCATGAGACCCGACATGGACATTGTTTACTTTTATTCCTGGTCTGTCTGCTGTGTATATACCAGAGAGCCGACAGCCATCTCCAGCTTCTGATTGCGACTCAATGTCCCGGCTGTTGCCTAGCAACAGTAGTGTCGTGAGCTGTCACTCCAATGGGGTGCATCAGATGACAGGGTGCCCAATGTTGTCTCTATTGGTGGACAGGTACATTTAAACCCCTCACCTGCGTCCGTTTCGTGCAGTCCTTTTGATCTCTCTGTTCCTCTAAGGATAGTGCCAACGGTACCAAAACAGCTGTCAGGATCCCTCATGCTACAAGATGTGTAAGGTCTCTATTTTATGCATTCAGATCGACAGAAGTATTTTTGGATTTGGACAATATCGATAGGTCTGCCACTCCTGGTCCAGTGTCTGCATGTGCTTTTGAAAAAAGTATAATTACCTTACTAATTACCATTTCAGTATGCATTAAAGGGCTTGTTGATGAGAATTTGTTGGTGTCCAGGAGTCCTAGGACTTGTCCGGCCCTGCTCTCTCAGGCACGGCGTATAAGCACTGCGGTCTGCAGTTTATTGGGGGAGGGAGCGCTTGATCCGGAGGCTCCCTTATGGAGCAATCCCTACTTCAAAGAGTTGCTTGTATTGGAGGGGTCTGTGGTTTGGGGACGGTATGGCATAATGGCATTGGGGCAGCTCATAGAGGGGAGCTCCTGGAAATCCTTGCAGCAACTGACAGAGGAATTCTCCCTTCCCAGCTCACAATTTTATAGATATGTCCAACTCAGGCATGCACTGTGGGCAACGTATGGCAATACTCTCCCGGTGCTGACATCTTTGCCAGTTAAGGTTTTGCTGCATGGAGCTCCTTCGAAAGGTACTATTTCTATGCTGTATTCCAGTTTGATCGATGGGGTCTCTGCGAATGCTTTGGATATACTGCGGCAGCGGTGGGAGGTGGACATAGGCAGCGTGGATGATGAGGACTGGGCGGATATGCAAGGATGCTTGAGAGCGGCTACGTCCTCTGTGCGTCTGCAACAGGTCCACTTTTATATGTTCCACAGGGTATATATTAATCCTGCCAGGTTGGAGTGGATGGGGCAACGTTCTGAGAATGGGTGCCATAGGTGTGGGGTCCGTCCGGGGGATTTCTGGCACTTGTTGTGGGGCTGCCCGTTGATCCTGGGATTCTGGAAGGAGGTATGGGCAGCTGCGCTGAGTACTCTGTCCATCTCAATACCTATTGACCCCAAGGTTTGTCTTTTTGGCCTAACACTAGCTGAGTCCTTTGATACGGTAACGTATAGATATGTATTCTCCTTGATGTCCTGGCCAAGGTTATAGTTGCAAGAGCATGGATGGTGGTGTCCCCCCTGGATATGAGTAATCTGTGGATAAGGTCGGTCCTGGGGGAGGACTGGGGGTATCTCCTGGGGTAGGCTCGAGGTGGTAATTGGGTGACAAAAGCTCTGTTAAATGTTTTATATGTTTGGTAACATTGTAACTTACATCTACTGTATATGATATATAGTGCAATACATGTCTTGCATACTGTGTACTGTTGATTGGATGTTATCTGCTTGTCTGTATGTTATTTTGGTTTTGGTTTTTCTTGTCTTCTTTTTGTAAAACAAAAGAACTGTTCAATAAAAAATACCGGATTTAAAAAAAAAACTTATCAGATTTCTAGTATATATTATATGATGACTTCAAGTAACATTGGAAGTCAAGAAACCGAAGGATAATGCTGTTGATAAACAATGACTCTCTATCACTACTTTATTGTAGTCTGGCTTTTTTACATTTGTATAGCAAACAACACTTGTCATAGGTGCTAGGTGATAACTTGTGCTGTAAAGGAGAAAGATACAGCACCTGTTTTTGCATTCGGATTATTTATGATTCATGAACTGCTAAATAAATGAAAGTATATAACAGTAACAGGGATGGGCATATTTATTAAATAATAAAGCATCACCACCAGTGAAAAACCTGGGTTTTTCAACCCGGACTTTTCCCAGAGGAAATGTCGGGTCCCAAAAGTAAAGCTGCATTATAAGTCCACAAAAACCTGGGAAATTCCTGGGTCTGACCTTTTCAGATCACCAGGAATCTCTTGGGTTTTAGTGGATTTATAATGCGGCAGGGCATGCTGAAGCTTGTAGTGCTACAAGCACCAGCATGCCCAAGGATGCCAGAGCATGCTGACGCTTGGAGAACCAAAAGCACCAGCATGCCCTGTCATCCTGTGTTAAACACAAAATAGTAATGCCGCTCCTAGCTACATAATAAAATATATGGCCGGCCACTAACATAAAAAAAAATACTTAACATTTAATGCCCCTAATATTTAAAAAATCATTATATTTAATACCCCTTATATTAGAAAATATTTACATTTAATGAAATACATTTTAAAAAGACATTAAAATAATGAATAAAAAGAAGTACTTACCAACTTTAATTGGATCTGATCTTCCAAGCTTTTAATCCATGGCAGTGGTCTTTGCAAAAAAAAAACCCTATGCCACTGCTGCAATTTATGTCCTGCAAGCAGGACATCCCAACGCTAATGACAGCTCTGCTGTATATTTATACCCTTGGCCAGCCTGGGAAATCCCCTTTGAAACATAATTTCCCAGGCTGGCCAAGGGTATAAATATACCCCAATTCCCTGCCATTAGCATTGGGATGTCCTGCTTGCAGGACATGGGTTGCAGCAGTGGCATAAGGTTTTTTTTTTTTTTGCAAAGACCACTGCCATGGATTAAAAGCTTGGAAGATCAGATCCAATTAAAGTTGGTAAGTACTTCTTTTTATTCATTATTTTAATGTCTTTTTAAAATGTATTTCATTAAATGTAAATATTTTCTAATATAAGGGGTATTAAATATAATGATTTTTTAAATATTAGGGGCATTAAATGTTAAGTATTTTTTTTTATGTTAGTGGCCGGCCATATATTTTATTATGTAGCTAGGGGGGCATTACTTTGTTGTTTGTTGCAATGGATGACAGGGCATGCTGGTGCTTGTGGTTCTCCAAGCACCAGCATGCCCTGGCATC